>VZQC01010902.1:2227261-2379048 GCA_009823505.1 Rhizomys pruinosus
AAAAATGAAAAAAAAAAAACCTGAAAGATGCAGGACAGTTATGGCAGAATACATGATCTGGGATGGGGTGGGGGTGGGGGGGAAGGGAAAGGGAAATATGCCTGATCTGAATTGGAAAATGATGTATAAAATGCACAAACCATCAATAAAAATTAAATTAAAAAAAAAAAAAAGACAGAATGAGCTAGGATGTTCTATTTGCTTTTTTTTCTCCCAGTAAAATTAGCTAACTGCAATAAAATCATGTTTGAAAATGACACTGAGTAATAGAAAGCTTTCAGTGATTAAAAAAAATACTTAAAACATCAAGGGAAAATTGCTAAAGACATAATTGAGAATCTACCTTGAACTGAGTTCTCATGGGATAATGTTCAATTTCCTTTTTTTCTTCTAAAAGGTTGAAGTTATTATTATTATTTATTTTTTTTTTTGGTCTTTTGGAGACAGGGTCTCCCTGTAGCCCCAGCTGTCCTGGAACTCACTCTGAAGACCACACTGGCCTTGAACTCACAAAGATCCCCCTGCCTCTGCCTCCGGAGTGCTAGGATTAAAGGTTTGTGCCACCATGCCCGGCAAAAGTTGAAGTTATTTAAAAAAAAAAAAAACTAAGTGATTAAACTATCATATAATGTACATCAAATAAAATTATGAATTGTAGTTTTCGGATAAATGAATTAAAGGAAAAAGCATGTATTCTTTTACTATGAGAAGTATTACTTTTAAAATATTAACAGCACATGCATTCATTAAACAAAAATTTAGAACACAGTTGCAAGAGACTCTTCCACTCTGGTTCCTCTAAACCCTTTCCCACATTCCCTTTTTTCTTATCTCTAGTAAACAATGAAGTTGATTTGTTTCATTTAGGTATCATTTGTCTGTGTATAAAGCACATGAAACTACCTGCTCTTAACATGTAGAAGCATACCACAAATAAAAATGACATTCCTTAATTTTCCTTAAAAATTCTCTCAAAATATTAAATTCAGAACTCATTGATATCAGCATATGTCCCAAAAATTCACCCTAGAATTTTAAAAGACCCATTCCTCTGAGTCCTACAGGAAAACGAAGTACAAATTCCTCCGAACTGTACTTTGAAAAATCCTAGCAAATTTATTTAGGCTTGTGAACAGAGCAGTTGGCGAGGGGTTACTTACAGAAGACTGGGTGCCACCCCCTTCTAAGACCACAGAGTCAAATCCCCAAGTAGGCTTAGATCTTGACTTCCTGAAGGCCGCTAACAATGGCGGGACGCAGACACAGACTTACTCCATAGCAACCCCTGCTAACACACCCTTAGGCTCTCCCCCTCATATGACCAAATGAGAGGTATTTGACTTTCCTTAATCCTCTCCTTCCCATGGAAGGTCAAGAGTCAAGCTTGTAATTCTGGGAAAGAAAGTACCCCTGGAATTGTGGAGAGAGTGCTCAATGTCCCTTGGAGGGCAGTCCATGCTATAGCACATATATTTGTTTTTTAAAGTATGGAAATAAGTGACTCTTAAAGTATATAAACATTTGTGTTCTGACATTTATATAGATTATGTTTAATCATTGGTTCTTAGAAATATTTCTGCCAATATTTTCACAAAACTTAGGTTAAGGAGTATTTAGTGTAACAAAACACAAATTTTCAATTACATATATTTGTTATACATACATATATATATATATATATAAACATGCTCATTCTCAAATATTTATTATTTTTTATTTTTTATGTATATGAGTATACTGTCTGTATGTAGGTTGGTACACCATGTCATGCAATGCCGTGGAGATCAGAAAAGGGCATCAGATTCCCCTGGAACTGGTGTTAAAGACAGTTCTTAGATGCCATGTGGGTGCTGGGAATTGAACCCAGGTCCTCTCAAGAGCTCTTAACCACTGAGCCATCTCTCCAACACCTCTTTCTCAAATATTAAGAAAAATCATTAAACAAGTGAGTAGAAAATGATACGTGGAATAAGACAAATAAGTAAAGATAGTAGAGTATACCACAAAATAATTTATGATTCAGAAAGGAATAATCAAGGAAAACAAATGAAGCTTACTCTAACAAATATAAGTATATAAGCAACACAAATTCCTGGGATGCAGCTAAAGAAATGCTAAGAAAGACACCCAGACACTAATAGTAGATAGCAGGAAAGAAGAAAGCATTCAGGATACTAACCTAATTTCTGCCTGGAATAAAGATGAGCAAACTAAATCTAATTAAGTTGGTAGTGTGAAACAATTTACAGAAAAAAATGAATGAAATTTAAATGAGATTAAACTAAAAAAATAATGACATAGAAAGATTTTTTTGAAAGCTTAATAAAACAAACTTTAAGTGAGGTAAGTCAGAACTGAAAGAAAGAAAAATGTTTATATAAATGTTATATAGGGAGTTCAGTAGGATTAGCTAAACTTTCAGATAGCCACATAAAGCAATCATCTACAACCATTCATTGGAATGAGCTGTGAATCACAGGATCATGCAGACAAATTTCAACTGCATTTTACCAAGCAAAAGTAATCAGAACTTCTTGTGATAGAAACTGGGGCACTGAAGGTCCACAGGATGGAAACTGGGGCACAGAAACTCAGGTTTTATGTGGCTTATGAGGAAAAACCAGATGTTTTTGTGCAGTGCAAATTTTACAGTTTGAGAGCTCGGGACTATAATTCCTGTCATTAAGGTTTGGCAGATATTTTCCCAGATATAACAGTCACTGGCTTGGGTGCTGGGGAGTCTCAGCTTATTGGTGGGGAGTTTTGTCAACTTATATGGGGCTTTCCAAGCTGCTCCAGTTTGACTTCCATTGCTGTGACAAAACACTCTGACCAACACCAACTTGGGGAGGAAAGGGTTTATTCAGCTTACATTTCCTGGGTCACAGTTCATCACTTAGGGAGCCCAAGGCAGGAACTCAGGGCAGGAACCTGGAGGCAGGAGCTGAAGCAGAGGCCATGGAGGAATGCTGTTCACTGGCTTGCTTGCCCCCCTGGCTCATGCCCAGCCTGCCTTCTTATACCATACACAACCACCTGCCCAGGGTGGCACCACTCATTGTGGGCTGGCCCTTCCACACTGCTTGGCCATCAAGACAATTCTCCACAGATGTGGCCACAGGCCAATCCAATGGAGCCAATTCCCCAATTGAGGCTCCCTCAACCCAGGTGTGTCAAGTTGACACTAAAGCTATCCAGCACAATTGACCCCTTGTCAACTTGACACACAAAACACATCACTATTAAACCACCACCTTTCCAGTTCTTATCCCCAAAGTATGATGTTAACATTAATCACAACCTAAGACAGTACAACCTTAAAAGCCCCACAGTCCTTAAAATGTCCAAACACTTAAAAGTTCAGTCTATTAAAAGTCTCTTAACTGTGGGCTGCTGTAAAATCCAAAACAAGTACTGTCTTATTTCAAAGGGAAGAATCAGGCACTCTCAAACAAAACCTAAGTCCAGCAAAGTAGCTCAAGGCTGGACACCTGGGATTCACTCACGATCTTCTGGGCTCCAAAGGGTTTCGGCAGCTCCCCCTCTCCGACTCTGCCGTCCGTGGCACACTCATCTCGCAGGCCCAGGCCGACTCCATTCTACACCTACCGCTGCTCTTGGTGGTCGTCCCAGGGTACCGGCATCTCCAAAAAGCTGGGGTCGCTACTGAAACTGAGGCAGCACCTTCACCAATGGTCTCTTCTGACCTCTCCTGGTGCAAAGCCTCAGCTTCTCTCCATGACCCCTGCAATCCTGGGGTCTTCACAGCAACCGAGGTGCACTTCCACCAATGGTCTTTCCTGACCTCTCACAGTGCCAAGCCTCGGCTGCTCTCTGTGATCCCCTCAAATTTCAACACCGGAACCATATAGGAGACTCTTACACACTACCAAGTCCTGCTTCTTGCTTGACATGGAGGCTCAGGCCCCTTCTGGACCACAGCTTCTGTGTGCTGACCCTGAAGAAATTCTTCCCAGAAGATTTCACCACAATGATGCTGGTCTCTTGTTACTTACAACTGATTCTTCAGCCCCAGCTAACCAGCATCAATTGTCCCAGTACAACAAAGATTTCACTTCAGGTTCTGTTCTCTTGTTACTTACAGCTGATTCTTCAGCCCCAGCTGACCGGAACCCACAGATTACAGTCCTGATGATCTCTGTTCCCCTTTGAAACTAGAAACTTCACAAGCCAGGCCTCCATCTTCTACAAATCTTTCAGCAGAACTGAAGCTCCACAGCAACGATCTTTAGGCATTCAATGATCTTCCCAGCCCAAAGTTCCAAACGCCTCCACAATCCTTCCACAAAACACCAAGATCAGGTCTGTCACAGCAAAACCCCACTCTTCTGGTACCAATTTCTGTCCTAGTTTGTCTTCCATTGCTGTGACAAAACACTCTGACCAACACCAACTTGGGGAGGAAAGGGTTTATTCAGCTTACATTTCCTGGGTCACAGTTCATCACTTAGGGAGCCCAAGGCAGGAACTCAGGGCAGGAACCTGGAGGCAGGAGCTGAAGCAGAGGCCATGGAGGAATGCTGTTCACTGGCTTGCTTGCCCCCCTGGCTCATGCCCAGCCTGCCTTCTTATACCATACACAACCACCTGCCCAGGGTGGCACCACTCATTGTGGGCTGGGCACTTTCACACTGCTTGGCCATCAAGACAATTCTCCACAGATGTGGCCACAGGCCAATCCAATGGAGCCAATTCCCCAATTGAGGCTCCCTCAACCCAGGTGTGTCAAGTTGACACTAAAGCTATCCATCACACAAGCTGAAATATTTATCCTTCAGTAACAACCTTCCCAAACATAAAAGAAAAAGGACGTTGGTAGTAAAGTTTGTAGGAAAGTAGTCACTAATCTTGCATAATGCCCTAGATATAATCAGTTGTTCCATGGGGAGGTGGTGATTAAACGATATAATTTGCAGTTTTATGAGAGAGATTGACACAATGATTTCAATGATTTCAATGGTTTGATTATCTATAGATTACCTAATTCCTGCCTTGTAAACAGTTTGTTCCACAAATTGTAGGTATTGATTGTATTTTAATTGTAAATTATAATATTCTAAGAACTATATTAAATAATGCAGCAGTGAATATATATATATATATATATATATATAGAGAGAGAGAGAGAGAGAGAGAGAGAGAGAGAGAGAGATCTTTTGGGTACTAAACTGCAGTGATTTCATACTGCTGTCATCACCAAAGAATATTTCATTCTGAACCCTCTGCCAATTCTAAAGTTAATTCGCAGTTGTATTTGTTATAGAGCAGCTCCCTGTTTGTGTTACCAAACATATATGAGATTCCAAAGGCTGGTCTAATAAATTATTACAGATTTGTTGGCTTTACAAAAACAACTTTAGTTTCCAATGTTTGCAGAAGAACAGTTGAAAACATTCAAGATGTTAAAGGTCTGCTTTACGGAGCTTCTAGGGGGAATGTATAGCTGCTAGAAGTTGCCAGCTTTACTACTGTTACAGCAACTTGTTCCAAAGTCTAACTGTATCTCAAGTCACTCTTTTTGCTGTGTGTGATTTTTATCAATCACTGTGATTATGTTTGGTCCGAATGCATGCAGAATCATTTAGAAAACATTCTGGCCAGCTAGGTCATTTGCATAAATTCAGATAAATCATCCTTTATATTCACCAACACATTTATTCTAATCCTTTCCCACAATGCGTAATGTTCATTCTTCTTCTAAATATTATGATATTTATACGTTCTAGTGCTAAGGATGACAGCAGATTTGTGGGCCCACAGTTTATTTTGAAATGATACATATTGTCCATATATATTTATATGTGTATATCCCACATATAAATGTATTATATATTTCATATATAAATAAAATAGAATTTGAATCAACATGAATTTCTAATTGTGCATTTTTTTCTTTTACAGACTTTACTTCATTAGAAATGAATACATTGTGGACAAATTTTCATCTATGTTCTTTATTACTATCACTTGTACCACTTGTTTTATTGTATGTCCGGGGAATAAATACTTAATCTTGGACTTGAAGTCAATAATTTTTTCTCTGCATTCTTTTAGGAAATGACAATATGCATCATTACTTCATTTCAATATATGTATAAGTAATTTCTACTCCTTTCTGAAATATCATCGTTTAGATGAACTGCATATATCTTCTCCAATCTGACACAATTCTCAGTGTAACATTTTGTCCCTTCCCAGAGGCAAAGAACAAGCCATTTATTTTTCTTTGAAATGTTCACTCAGAAAGAAGACAAAACTTGTCACATGTTGAAGGCATAGGGCAGAAGGATGCTTTAAAAATGTGAGGTGAGCCATGGGGCAAGAAGTGGAGTGAAAGAGCAGAGGCTTTGAAGTCAGATAGACCATTAGCTGTGGACCCTGGGGCAATAAACAGAACTCGCTGAGCTTTAGCTCCCACCACTGTAAAAGTGGTATAATTATCCAGGCATGGCATATAGTTATGGCAAAGGTTCTCTCATTCCTCAAAAATATGCTAATGTCTGTTATTTAACACTACTGAACCTGACTGATACAAATAGCTCCACTATTCCTACCATGAGAGGGTTTTAAAATAAAGCTATTATTTTCATGCTGAGACAGACTATTTATCATTGTTTCATGAAATACTGCACATAACTCCTGAAATCTCAGGAAGGAATCAACAGTTTTAAATGTTGTCACTTTTCTAGGTTCTGTAACCAGAGATTTCTCCCAAGGAGGTTATCAGGTCACCTTGCAGACCCACTTTGGCACACAGGGATTTGCAGTACAGATATAAGAGGATAAATATATGGTAATATTTATCATATTATTCCCAATTTCATCTCATTCACTGATCCAAGTCACTGAGAGCATGCTCTGTTTCAGAGACATTCCAAATTGCAATCTCATTTAGGCATTTTGTTCTCAATTTTAAGAATTTTATTTCTTATTAATAAAATCCTAAATCTTGTATTATCATTTGCTGCTGAAATGATACACAAAGATACATTTTATTCTAACTTATTCAGAGGGGGATCCGATTTGGAGAACTCACACTGTGTTTAGATATCAGACTACAAGAGATACACAACCTAGAAATCTGACACACTGATATCTGTGAGTGTAATACAAAGGAGTTCATTAATAGTATATTTTAAATTGTTATCTGGGCCAGTCACTGTTATAGTTTGGTGGAGATGATAATGGAATCTGGAGGTGTCCATATTCTAGATATGCTCAACTATATATGAGACTTAATTAAAAAATGAGATCTGTTATATACTTCCACACTATTTTTTGTCTTCCGAATAAAAGGATGGTCTAAAACTAGTATGCTTGTTGTTTATACAACAATGGATAACTAATGCTCTCTGTGACATGTGCCCTAAGTATACACAACATTCCTGAGAATGTCAGAAAGCAAAGAGAAAGGAAGCACAGGTGGAGCTTGGTTCAGTCCACTCACACCTCAGTGTGGATTCCAGGCATGCTTATGCAGTTTTTGATTGTCCATTTTAAAACTCTGTATCATTTTCCTGTGCTGGTAATGGTAATCAATGATGATTGTGATGTCTATCTCAAAGTTTGTGGCTAGGAGTAAAATGATCTATTATACTAGAAATAATTGAGAACAATATCTGGTGTACATTATTATGGAATTGGCCCTCTGGGGATGTACAATTCACAAATAAGCATGGCAAGGTAGCAACTCACAAGACATAGGTGTAAGACTCTAAATCAGATAGCAGTTGTGCAGGAATTAAGGTCAACAATCGACAAGTGAGACCTCATCAAACTAAAATATTTAGGGCTAAAATAAAATATTTAGGGCACATGTCACAGAGACCATTAGTTAGCCATTGTTGTATAAACAACAAACATACTAGTTTAGACCATCCTTTTATTCAGAAGACAAAAGTAGTGTGGAAGTAGATTACAGACCTCGTTTTTTTAATTGTGTCATATATAGTTGAGTGTATCTAGAATATGAGACTCCTCCAGATTACATTATCATCTCCACCAAACTATAACAGTGACTGGGCCAGATAACAATTTAAAATATATTATTAGCTGGGTGTGGTGGTGCACGCCTTTAATCCTAACACTTGGGAGGCAGAGGCAGGCGGATCCTTGTGAGTTCAAGGCCAGCCTGGCCTACAGAGTGAATTCCAGGACAGCTGGGGATACAGGGAGACCCTGTCTCGAAAAAACCAAAAAAATTATATGCTATTAATGAACTAGAACACTCGCAGACATCAGTGTCTCAGAGTTCTAGTTTGTGTATCTCCTGTAGTCTGACATCTAAATACATTGTGATTTCTCCAAATTGGATCCCCCCAAGTAAGTGAGATAAAAAAGATTCTGTACAACAAATGGAACAATCAAAGAAGTGAAGAAACAACCCACAGAGTGGGAAGAATTATTCACCTGTGACACATTAGACAGATTTAATATCCAGAATATGTAAATTACTTAAAAAAAGGACCAAGAAAATAAATGACCCAATTAAAAGATGAGCTAAAAATCAGAACCGAGGCTTCTCAAGCAAAGAAGTAAACATGGCTAAGAAACATATTAAAAAGTTTTCAACATCATTAGCAATTAAGGAAATCCAAATCAAAAGCACTTTAGGATTTCATCTTACACTGGTAAGATTGGCTATTATCAAGAAAACAAGCCTCAAATGTTGGAGAGACTGTAGAGAAGGGGACAACTGATTCACTGCTGGTCAGATGGCAAATTAGTGCAACCTCTACGGAAAGCAGTGTGGAGAAATCTTAAAAAACTAAAAATGAACCTATTATTTGATTCAACTATACAACTCCTAGGTATACACCCAAAGGATGCACCCTGTGTCAGATATATGCACAACCATGTTTATTGCTGTTCTTTTCATAATAATGAAGAGCTGGAAGCAGCCCAGGTGTCCCTCAACTAATAAGTGGATAAGAAAGATGGGGTACATACATACAATGAAGTTCTATGCAGTGGTAAAGAAGGATGACATCATGAAATGTGTAGGCCGATGAAGGGAACTGGAAGCTGTTATGCTATTTGAGGTAATAGTCTCAGAAAAACAAATTATGCATGATATCCCTCATTTGTGGTTCTTAACACCAAATCCTTATATATAAATCAAAGTGAGTAACTTGTCAGTAAAGATATTACATTGATTGTTATCACTATAGTTGTAGCTAGCTTGAAGTATCTTTCTCTATTTTTCTCGATTGTAGGATTTATGAGAAAAAGATTTGTTCTTAAGTTTCTTAAGTACATTAAAATATACACCAACTCACTATATAATTTAGGAATATAAAGTTATATTCTTTACCTGTATTCAAGCTTACTTATGGATAGACTGAATCCTTAAATATGTTTCACAATTAACCTATAGTTTGATTTCAGACTTTGTAAATTTGCTATATGCAAGGAATGTTAAAAAAAAAAAAAAAGCTAAGAGTAGAATCATGGACATCAAAGGCTGGGATAGATGCTCCCAAAGCACAGAGTTGAAGTGTTGCTTAGAGTACTGAAGTGCAAGAAGGCTGTGACAGGGTTCAAGTAGAAAACACATGGTTTTATAAGCTTTCTTCAAAGCATAAAGTAACAAAGTATTGAATGTGGTGTGCTTATGACAAAGAATAAATAGAGCAAGACTATATGGGGATGGCTTTATACATTAGAAGCAGGAAATGAGAAATTATTGATAAAAGGCAAAAAAATTTAGCTACAGAAAATGAGCAAACTGAGAATCTAATGCACAATATGGTAGCCATATTGAATAATTTTGTAGGGTATATTTGCATCATTTTAAGAGGGTTGGTGTTAAATGTTTTCACCAAAAAGAAAGAGAATGGCAAGAAAAGTTACACAGTGACTGATTCATTCATTGACTGATGCAGATTTTGTGACCAGAGACCTAAGAACTTACCTCTGTAATTCTTTAAGGAACAAAAATCTCAAATTTGATAATGTAATGTTTAAGGAAGTTTCAGAAATCTTAACTACCAGGTTCAATATAACAGGTTAAATTTTAAAAAAGACAAGTTGCTACTGATCCCAAAATAAGGTTAACAGAAGCATTTATCTTACTTAATCCTATGACTACTCTGACAAAACCAACTTAAGGAAGGAAGCTTTGTTTTGTCTACATTACAGTATATCATCTTAGCCAAGTCAAAGTAGCAAGTGCTTGAGATAGCCAGGCACTATGCATCTGCAGTTGATTAAGGCTTATATACAATTCATGTTCACTTTCTATATAGTCCAGAATCCTGGCCCAGTAAATAAACGATCCTACTGTAGTAGCTGAGTCTACCTAAACACAAATAACGTAATCAAGGTAACTACCTACAGGCATGCCGAGAAGACAAAATCCTGAATGATTCTAGATCTCCTTAAGTTAACAATGAAATTAACCATCATAGCTTGAATCACATTTTTTTTTCAATGTCACCATAAAATGTGCATTGCATTTCAAGGTAGTAGACAAGTAATTATTTAAATTTTAATAAAATATTATCTTATTTTAAATGATGTGTCTCTGTATGAACATCTGTGTGTGTCAGTGTGTGTCTTTGTATTTGTGTCTCTGCATCTGTTTCTAGGTATGTGTACATGAGCACAGATGCTAACAGGGTCAAGAAGCATGGTATCCCTTTGGAGATAGAAAGATGGTTCAGTGGTTAAGAACAATGAGGTTCTCCCTGAGGATGTGGGTTCAATTCCCAGAGCCCACACGGTATGCCTAACAACTGTTTGGAACTCCATTTTGGGGGGTATCCGACACCCTCTTTTGACCTCCACCAGCGTTGCACACCCCTGGTACACTATATACATGCTGGTAAAACACTCATACGCATAAAATAAAAATAAATAAAATATTTAAAAAGTGGAATTAGGACTAATTCTCTGCCTCTTAAATGATTTACTTTCTGCAACAGTTCATGTGTATTACCCAGTGTTGTTAAAGTCATTCCTCTGAAATGTAGCCAGTCATCAGGAAGGAGAAAGTAGAATCATACCTTCAATAATTGCGAGCTAGCAAGTACCCCTAACCAAGCAGCATTTACACTGCACCACTCTGTTTTTCTTTTCCAGTTTGCATTCCCATTCACCCTTGTCCCATGCTGTCTTTACATTCTCATTGAATTTCGCATGCATCAGAAGGAATCACAATTCTTTCAGTTACTGAACGTCATGCCATCCATTTTCTTCAGCGTCATGGCCTGCTCTGTTCGGCTTACTGCAGGTTGTCCAAGTGGCTGAACACGGAAAAGCTGATCGATATTTTTCAATTAATGAATGAGTAAGTGAACCGTTCTCGACACTGCTAGAGAAAATTTCCGAATAAAAGTTTGGCCTAGGAGAGTTTGCTTTTCTGGCAAATTCTATCAAATTTTCAGGCTATTTATTTTCTAAAATTTGTATATATTCCACGTTCTGAAATGATAGATGGCAACTAGTGGCAATTGTATTTCCATAAATACAGGAAACCGATATACAGATCATTTACTTTCATTTTAATTTATCAAAATATTTTTTCCATCTGAGGTTAATTTGCCATAGTAGTATACAAATAGGATAAACATATTTTTCATTAAAATTAGGTTTCTGAATTATATTATTCATATACAGGAAAATTAAGCTATTCTAAACATAGAGCTTTGACAAATATAAAATGTAAAATCACAGCCACCATCATAATCAATGCTTGATTAGTTTACTGTATAAATCACAGCACACTATATTAATGCAACTAACATAAACACAATGAAAAGGAAGTCAAATTACGAAGCATTATGCAAACACAGTTCTTCATTTTTCTGGTAACATTCTCTCGTGCAGTATCCTCATAAGGCCCCCAACAAAACTTACCATAATGGCCCGAATCACCAAGGCAGTTAACATGCTCACTGCTGTGGCATACTTTTCCTGCACAGTGGGTCCATGAATAAAATGGCATTGCCTTTCAAACATCTTTCAGACTCTTGCATTCTAAGTGAATTAAGAATTTTCCCATTTAATATTATCAAAATGTGTGAGCGTATTTATGGGGCAGATGTGGGTCACAGAAAATGTATGTAAGGCAATAGAAATACTGACACCTGGAACTGGTTTATATTATGGCATTTGATTTTGCTTTGTGCCATGAGTATTGATCACATTGCTTATGCCTCCCTTGTATATAGCCTTATACACACAGGATTTACAATCTAGGACTGAAATATTTGATTAGAGGCCTATGAAACACCTTAAAGTAAGAAGTACATACCTGTGTCCTTGTTTAGGAGCCATCAATATGTCACACCATGGAGGGTGTGGAGGCAGTGACAAGGCTCACTTTTTTTTTTGACACTTATTTTCTTCTGTCATGAAATGCTGCAACCCACATTTGGTGTTATTATTCCTTTGAAGATACCTTCCCAGATACAAGCCAGAACATGACTCACTGGCCAGGGGATTCTAATTCTAGAAAAATTGACTCTGAAGGTTATCCATCAAATGACATAGGTTGATAAACTGAATTATATACACATGTATATATAATATATATTATATATATATATATATATGTGTGTGTGTGTGTGTGTGTATGTGTGTGTGTTCTCAAAAAAGAAAGAAAACATCCAGAAAAACATAGTCACACTTGTAACACACTCTGAAAGAGAAACTCTTCACTATGACCTCAAAACTCTCCAGTTCACTCAAGCTAGCTTTTTGTTTCAATTAAGAGAGACAGGCATCACTTATTGCTAATCATTTTCCATTTATTAGTTTTGTGCTCTTACATTGTTTCTCTTGAAAAAAAAACTCATGATTTCAAAAGAAAGTCTTCAACTTATCTATTCTTCACACACATGTAATTCTCTTAGTCTGTCAGACTGTAATAATATGATAAAACTTAATTTTGGAACTGTCCCTTTCTTGCTTAATTAGGTTGTATTGCAAATCAAAGGATGCAATGAGCAGGAAATCAAATCAGGAGGCATTAAGTAATTATCAGATGTCATGTTCTCTGCCATGGTCTACTGAAAGTTTCCTGGCCAGTTAATTCTTTAATCTGCTTGTGCTCAGAATCATCCCTTGACTGTCTTTTAATTGTATCATTGTAAAACACAGTTCTAATGTTATCATTGTCTTACTAATTTTTTGATGTTTTCTTAACACTGCCCTAGTCAATTCCAGTTTTTTTTTAAATTCTGCCATTTAAAATCACCCACAAAATGAGTCTAAAATGTGCTTATGTTTTACAGTCTCAATTTTTTACAGAACCTTATACTCTCAATATAATGCATTATATGCTCTTCTGGAACAGATCTAAAGTTATTTACCCTCATGAAGAAGATCTTGATACATGTAAAAATCAAAGTAAATATTATTTTCCTTCATATACTGAAGAGGGGATGTGGAGAGTGTCAAATCTATAAATTCAAAATAATTAAACATGTATAAATTCTCAAAATTACCAAAAAAAAGGGAGATGTTGATCTAATGAAGTCATTTTTATCCTGCATACATGCCAGTATATCTATAAAAATAACTTACATGAATATTTTGCACATGGTTTCAGTGAATATATGTGCATATATATTATAATATATAATATATATGCACAACCATTTAGGCACTACAAATCCATAAGCTCCAATATGCACAAAAATATTACACAGATCTTGCCATCTCATTCATCTTCTTTTAAGGATTTTGAAATGATTTAACTATTTTTAAAATAACTTTTAATTTAATTTTTGAACATTTCATACAATATATTTGGATCATATGATTTCCTCCATATTTGCATAAGTCTTTAGTTGATAATACATATAGATTATCATGAATAGTTTCTCTGTTGAAACAAATTTGGATATTCTTCTGAAAATGAAAAGATACATAAATGATGAAATAATTGTTCATAATTTTAAATAGGTAAATAAATATTTTCATGAAAGGAAAAGCCTTTGACAAGATCCAGCATCCCCTCCTGTTTAAAGTCCTAGAGAGAATTGGACTGAAGGGAACATTCCTCAACATGATCAAAGCCATATATATCAAATGCACTGCCAACATCATCCTAAATGGAGAAAAAACGGAACCATTTCCCTTAAAGGCAGAAACCTGGCAAGGCTGCCCCCTATCTCCACTCCTCTTCAACACAGTGCTTGAAACTCTTGCTAGGGTAATAAGACAAGAGAAGGAAACTAAAGGAGTACTCATTGGAAAAGAAGAAGTTAAGCTATCCCTTTTGACAGATGATATGATAGTTTACCTAAGAGATGCTAAAAACTCCACCAGAAAATTTCTAAATGAAAGAAAAATTTTTAGAAAAGCTTGTATCATCTGCTTCCAAAGCCTGAATCAGAGTTACTAATAAGAAAATGAAAGTATGTTATCTCAGTAATATTTCACTGTGATCAGTTTACCAATAAAGTATGAACATAAACAGACAAAAGATAAATGCAGATATATATACATATATATATATATATATATATATATATATATATATATTATCAGGACTTTTGACCAAAATACTATATTACTAAAATTCTAAAACTTAAGATAACCATGGAATACTTAATCTCCCTCTTTCTTTCTCTGGGTTTGTTTTCTTCTTAGTGTATGAGAATATCCAGAGTTATTCCCTTGGTTATGTGTTTCTATCCTATCCAATATTTTCAGTGATGAAAAAAGACATTATCAATTTGGCTCATCTTTTTTGAGAGAGTATACTCTAGATGTTGCTTGAGTCTTTTACAACATGAAAGCATAAAATATATCAAGCATGACTACACTAACGTTTTTCTCCCTATTTCTATGTACTGCAATGCACTACACATTACTCTTTTTAGCATTAACAAAGAAAATTTTGCATTGGCATTTTTCAACAGAGTCATATAAATATCAAAATCAATACTATTATTTGGCTGGAGAGATGGCTCAGAAGATAAGAACACTGACTTTTCTTTGAGAGAACCCAGGATTGATTCACAACACACATGGTAGTTAACAACCATCTTTAACTCTAGCTGCAGGGGATCAGACATCCTCTTCTTCCTCTACAGGCATTTCATGACACAGATGTTCTTACATGCATTCAAGAATACATTCATACACATAAAATAATAATAAGAAATAGAGTATTTTTAAAACTCTATTATTATAACTTTGCATATATATAACATGTCTTAACAAAAATAACAGGAGTAATATGAGATAAAATGAAATGCAATATTTCATAAAAATAAAGTGTCACATAAATATCAATACATTTAAATAGAAAATAAAATATAAATATATAAATACAGAATTTTAAAGTTTGAAGATAAAGTTATATTCTAAATACTTTAGTGAACTGAAATGCTTTTCTTTCATACTTTGAAAGATAGGAGATTTTTAACTCTATAGTAATCAGAGAAAAGGAATTATAGTTCAGTAGCTGAAAGACTTCAAAAATTAATCGTTATAATCAGAAAAACAAAAACATAATAGAATCAGAGAAGGTAGAAAACCCAAAAATTGTTACCTGAGGCTCAGGTCTTGATGAAAGGCAACCAGTTTGCTCATGTAACAAGTAATCAAACTGGAGTTGTAACTTGATACTATTAAAATAAAAGTTCTAAGGAAGAAGTTGGAGCAATCTTGCCCACGTGTCACTGCATCAGGAGTAAGCTTCTCTTGCCTATTCTTATATGGAACTACTTTTAAAAAAGTAAAAGCATCAGACAAGAAGGATCAAACAGGTCCTTCAAGCAGCAGACTTTGCTCCTTCTACTTCTTTTAGTATTTTTTGTAGAGTGGACAAAGAAGATATATTAATACAAAACTGAAGTGTCTGGCAAAACAAAACAAAACATTAATAAGAACATAAAAAAAGCACACAAATGTCAACTATGATATATAACACTTATGACAAAATTTATACTTCAGATTGGAAAATTTTGTAAATCTATCATAATGCAAAAACTAAAAAAAATGTGCACAACAAGACAACTGGATATAATTTGTTTCAAAATATATTGTCATGATTATTTTTAAGTATTAAGTGGCCTAGGGCTGGAGATATTGATCAGAGGTTAAGAGCAGTAGATGGTGGCTAACGGTCTTCCTGGACTCCAATTCCAAGGAATCTAAAGCACTCTTCTGATCTCCACAGGTCTTGCATGACACAGTGCATTTACATACATCCAGGCAAAATACACGTAAAGATAAAATAAAAATAATAAATTAAAAAGAAATTAAAGAAATATGAGTTCACCCATAGTCCCAAAGGAGACATATATATGAGCCATTGGGTTGACAAGGTATTTCTGTGGTTGAGGGCAGAGGAAGCCACGTGATGGAAGGAGAGAAGCATCCCATAATGCGTCTGCTGACCTACACTTAAGTGCAAGGTATGTACAAACACACACACACACACACACACTCACACACACACACACACACCAATAAATGTTTCTTTTAATGAAGAAAATTTATAATGTGCACAGATTTTTATTTTTATTTATTTATTTTTTGGTCTTTTTGAGACAGGGTCTCCCTGTAGCCCCAGCTGTCCTAGAACTCACTCTGTAGACCAGGCTGGCCTTGAACTCACAAAGATCCACCTGCCTCTGCCTCCCAAGTGCTAGCGTTAACGGTGTGCACCACCACGTCTGGCTATGTGCACAGATTTTTAATGTGAAAACAAATTAATGGGAAGAAGAGGAATAAGAACCTTAAAAAATGGATAATATTCTACAACTAGTGTAGATGTTTTCCTATATTTCTATTTCAAAATATTTATTTCAACATAAACATATTAGGTTCCATTCTACATACTGTGAAAGTCAGAATACATAAGTGATTAGCAATTGCTAGCTTCAGTAGCTGTCCCTGAGTGGCCTGTGTGCCTCCTGTAAGTTACCCCAATTGACTTCATCGGTTCAATAAGTAAATCTGAGTGGCATCATTTCTTTGGCTTGAAATTGGTACCCAACCTTGAAGGTACAGTCATGTGCTCACCTCACTCTCTGAAAAAGTCATGTAACAAAGGCTCAAAACAACATTCTGATATTTTCTTAAGCATTGCATTTATTCTATCACTATAATAAAATAGAGAAAGAGAAATAAATTGGCATCATGAAGTTAGGCTGAGAAAACATGGAAGGGCAGTGAGATGGCTAAAAGTGGTTTACACAACAGGGAAGAGGGAAGCTCAACTGAAAATTTTTCTCCATCAGCTGCCCTGTAGGGAAATCTGTAGGGTATTTTCTTTTTTTTTTAATTTTTAAAAAAATTTTATTTATATATTTTCTATGTGTATGAATGTACTGTCTGCATGCAGGTCTGTGCTCCCGTGTCATGCAATGCCGCGGAGGTCAGAAGAGAGTGTCGGATTCCCCTGGAACCGGAGTTCTCCTGGAATTAGAGTTTCAGACGGTTTACAGCCACTATGTCGGTGCTGGGGATCAAACCCGGGTCCTCTGCAAGAGCAGTCAGCGCTTTTAACCACTAGTCTATCTCTCCAGCCCCGGGTATTTTCTTAATAACAAGTTAAGGCAAGAAACCCCAGCCCACTGTGGGCAGCACCATCCCTTGGCAGGTGGGTCTTGGCTATTGAAGAAAGGTAGCTGAACATAAGCCCCTGAACAAGTTAGTAGCAGTGTTCCTCTGGAGTTGCCACTTCAGTTTTTCCCTCCAGTATCCTTCCTGGAGTTCATTCCATGACTTCCCTCACTAATGAACCTAAGGGTTTAAAATGAAACAAAGCCTTTCCTCTTCAAGCTGCCTTTTGATAGTGATGTTGATTATAGCAGACAGATACTGGAACAGATAGATAGGACAGTATATAGTCAAGCTACAGAAAGCAAACTAGAACAGACATACACATAATGTGTGCATAACCTCCACCTTACAGGACACAATGTGATACATAAGTGCACCAGTCTTCTAGAAAATGGTATTTGACAAAAAAACACCAGGTATAGAAGAAAATGAATACTAAGTTTCATGAGTCTAAGTTGAGTCATTGCTTTAGAAATATGGGTTTATGAAGAACATCTAATCTATGATTCATATATTCTAGGTCTTATACTGTATTTCAAGTGGGAATACTATTATAGAATAAAGAGTTGTTTTCAAAGTTATCATTTATGTAATAAGCAAGATTTCAATATGAGGACCATAGAAATAATAATTTACTGCAATAATAATTAACTAAAACACTTAAAGTCAATAAAGAACATCAAGTAATTTTAATAATAAGGTTACAGAGTGATCTTTATAGCCTACTTGTACTTAATAATATCTACTCCATATCCATTTATGACATTTGAATGATGTAAACAGATTACAGTAAATATGCAGAAAAAAGTAGTAGCTAAAATTACATGTAATACTAAACTGTAGTTTTCTGACAATTTAAGGCATTGGGGGATATTATCACAGGTTATTGGGAGAAATACACCAAAACAAAATACTGAACATCAGTGCCATAAGGTGAGCACTGTTTGAGAAGTCTGAGAAGATTTCTTCCCTTATAAACATACTTAAATAAGCACTCAAGATTAAGAGCATATTCATAAGAAAACCTGCTCATGTTTCTGAAACGTGGTGGTGATTCATACAACTCAAATTCACAAAGCACATTGGAAAATAAGTAGGAATCCAGAACTCTGTATTCAAGTAAATCTGGTTATTTCACAAAATGTTAAGTATATGTCAAATTTGCTGTCAATGATAAGTGTTGCTAAAATTAAAATGCTTTTTTGGATTGATATCAATTTGATCATTTTACTTATTATAATATTCTGATACAAATATAGAGTTCTTTGTGAAAATTTGTCTTTGTATGAATGGAATTCTTAATAAGCATATTTTCCTCTCTTAAAATCTGCTGTCTTTTTATATGAGGTCAGAATATATCTACACTGCTTTTGATATCTTATAAATGAATTTAAGTCCACCCATCAGTGATATTCATTATAACTTCTTTTATCACCTTGTCTTCAGTATCACAATTTTTCTATTAACTGCCTGATGGGAGTTCAACAAAACCTACATGAGATATTTATAGAATAGTGTTCTCATATCAAATATAAAGTGTGGTAATAAAATGGCTTCCATGTCATTACCTTGAAACATTATTTGTTGATTCTTACATTAGTCTTTTATCCATTGTTTATCTATTTATCACAATTTTTGGAACTTAATCACCAGAAGTTTGTAAATTCACAAGAACCTTAAGTATCTAGGTAGAATTTAAAAATGTCTGCTGATAGTCCAACTAGAAAAAAAGCAAATCGTGGTCATGTCTGTGGTTCCATCTTGTGGTTCCATCTTGTTTCAGGCTTATTTCAAGTCCATTAAAGTAGTTCAATGAATTAGGTCCTTGTAGAAATAGGGCTGAAGTCCTGATTTCCCATGGACTTTCAGAGTTGGCTTTCTGTACCCTCATATCCTAGTCACAAGTTGCTCCTAAAGTAAGACAGCCTAATTTTTCACAAAGATAGTAGGAAAATTTTAATGGCTTCAAATCTTTCCCGACTAATGTTCTAAGTTAGACTCTCAGATAATATAAAACATACCAATGGGGGAAAAAAAATCTCATTACATGCATAGACTGTCCCCACATTTAAGCAAAGGAAGTTAATGAGAAGTGGGCCTCGGTGACAGAAATTTTGCTCTTCACATTACTTGATGACCAGAAAAACAAGTGTATCTGATTAGGAGCAATACTTCAGTGAGAATTGCATTAAATTATCTCTCACTTACCTCAGTAATGGGAAAAATAAAATGAAATGAGACTGAATTATTTTAACAGTATATGTTTATTTATAACATTTGTAATATAAAGCCCAATCAATAAAATGAGAAATTCAAAAGAAGTGAGTATTTAGTATTTTTCAAAGATAAAAGCAGGGAAATATTAAGAAAGTAGTATTTTATCTTATCAAATAATGAAGGGGAAAATAGTTATTCTATTCAACTACTTGTTGTAAAGCCAGTGTGTAGTGATGTTCAGAATAAGCTCTCCTTCACATTCTATTGTAAAATGAATGCATTTTAATGTTCCAAGAACACTTAGGTAAATTTTGAGATTTATATTACTCATTGGATACAATAACATAAGAATAAAAGCTAATTTTTGCTTTACTACTGTCTTTATAGTATTAATGAATTGATGTGGTTAGAATATGGATTGGAAACACTGCATTCAAGAATTTAAAACAAGGAATATATAAACATTTTTTCAATATTCTGGAATTCATAAAATGTTGCACTTTCTTTTTTTTTTTTTATTGATGCTTTGTGCATTTCATACATCATTTTCCAATTCAGTTCAGGCATATTTCCCTTTCCCTTCCCCCCCACCCCCCCAACCGAGATCATGCATTCTGCCATAACTGTCCTGCATATTTCTCTCAGTTTTTTTTTCCATTTTTTAGCTATAAGTGATAATCCATGAGTACAAGCATCTTTCATGTAAAACCAATTTGCAGGCAGTTGTGCCCAAACCCCCACAGCCCCACCTTCCAGCGGGGGGTCAGGTTGATCAAATGAGGGTCCAGACTACATTGCTGTTGTTTCACCATTCACCCCAATAGCAGCCCTTATATTGAAAATGTTGCACTTTCATAATTATAGCTTGCATTGACTGATAATATTTTAAGGCTTTCAACATAGAGTGTTTTATATTTTGGATTTGTGAAAAAGAAATGAAAATTCTAGAATCTTTTTTTTATTTATTTTTTATTTTTTTATTAATTTTATTTATTTTTGTATGTGTATGAATGTACTGTCTGCATGCAAGTCTGTGCACCCGTGTCGTGCAATGCCGCGGAGTTCAGAAGAGGGTCTCGGATTCCCCTGGAACTGGAGTTCTCCTGGAATTGGAGCTTCAGACGGTTCTCAGCCGCCATGTGGGTGCTGGGGATCGAGCCCGGGTCCTCTGTAAGAGCGGTCGGCACTCTTAACCGCTAGGCCATCTCTCCAGCCCCGAAAATTCTAGAATCTTATCCAGATTGATATGTGAATTTTAGGAGATGTTATTAAAGAAATAAAAAAATCTGGACTGGAGAGATGGCCTAGCAGTTAAGAGTGCCGACTGCTTTTGCAGAGGACCCGGGTTCGAGTCCCATCAACCACATGGCAGCTAAGAATAGTCTTTAACTCCAGTTCCAGGGGAATCTGACACCCTCTTCTGACCTCTGCGGCATTGCATGACACAGGTGCTCAAACCTACATGCAGACAGTACATTCATACACATAAAAAAATAATAAAAGTAAAAAAAAATCAATCCAAAATAATAATGTAAAAATGTTACATAACCATGAATGTGGGATGCAATGACAATATTGAATGCTTAGATACTCTGATCTTTCTGCTTTTAATTACCCGACGGTCAGAGTTGAAACGTCTTCTTATGATACTAAGTCATCAGATTCTGGATGCTGTAGCCTTAGAATAAAGGACACTCAACCAAATTACAGTCTGGGTGCCTAAATTTATAAGAAAGTTCTGGAAAGATTTACCTTGACATCTTTCCTTCTAGTTTCTAGTGCTTAGAAAAAGAATGCTAAAATAATGCTAGATGAGAGAGTCTCAGTTCTGAGAAAGTTTTTCTGTAGGTAATGAATAAATAAATGTGCATATTTATTCATGATTGCCTAAACACATATAAAAACAACAAAAGAGCTGGAACACACCAGGCATTCCATGCAGGAAAGTCATTTAAATGATCTAAAATTCTATGTTATTAAATATTTTAAGAACTCTTATGTATTTTGGTCACTTGTCGCAGAGTTCAGATATTTGTTTATAATGCTAATGGCTAGTGGAAATTTATATGTAACACATTTTATTGGAAAGCTTCAATCTCCAACATTAAATCATTTTTTATTACTCATGTATTTTCTTTATTAAACTGCAATTTCTTTTACTTAATCTAGTTTTTACTGAACTTTTGCAAATTTCATACATATGTTTTGATATTTAGATGTCCTCCTCTATCTTCAGTGTCCATAATACCCCCTTAGAGCTTCATTTGCTCTGTTTTAGATAGATAGATGATAAAGTAAAAACGAGTGAGTGAGGAAGAGGAACACAGAGAGATAGAGAGAGAGAAAGGGAGAGAGAGAGAGAGAGAGAGAGAGATATTTAAAACTCTATAGTCAAGTTTGTGATCTTAAATACCATCATGTTTGGATACATCCACTAGTACCTGGTTAACCTACCAAGAATCTCAACTTTAAGTGAGATTGACAATATCACTTTAAATAGCTATCAGTTGCCTATAGTCCTTGTATTTCCTCAGGTAGTGATGAGCTTTCTTACCCACTTACCCACACCTATCCTGGCATTTATATAGGTTGAGCTTGCCTGTGTCCATTGCATGGTGTCACTGTTTCTCTGAGTTCATATGAGTAACTAACTGCCTAGCTTTCTGTAAAACTTTGTTTCTGTTTGATCATTCACCATCTCTGGCTCTTACCATCTTTCTGATCCATATTCTTCAATGGTTCCTGATCCTTGGACCACAATCTGAATATAGATACCACATTTAGGAATAAGTATTCTGCAATTTACTGTTCTCTAAATATTGATCAGTTATGTGGCCTTAGTTAATGACCATTTGTTGCAAAGAGAAGCTTCTGTGATGAAGGTTGAGAGATGTACTTACATAATAAGTATTTAGGAATCAGTTTAGTACTCCATCAATTTAACAGAATAATGTAGTATTACATTCGCATCTGGGGCCTATGACCCTTCTAGCCTCAGATTCTTGCCCCTGTTAATGGTGCCAGACATGCGTAATATCTTCTGGAGTGAGCCTTAAATCCAATCTGAAGTAGTTGGTTATTCCCATGATATCTATGCCATTATTGTACCAGTGTTCATACAATGTCAGATGTTGCAAAGGACTGTCCTCCAACAGGAAGACCATGGACAGATGCCATCTTCCCAAGCTTATTTGCACCTGTTTGCCTAGGTTAATAATAGCTATGTTTGTTGACTGTTATTATCAGAAAGTCTCTGGAAACTGTTGAGCTCTGTGTTAATGTCCATCAACTGCAAGAAGTTTGTCTGGTGAAAGTTGCAAGATGCACTGATTTTTAGGTATACCGATGTCATTGTAAGTCAGTTTAATATTATGCCTATTTAGGAGAATGATGAAAATAGATTATTCACTATGGCATGTCCACAAGTTCTTTGTCGTTGTTCAATGTCTTTGAGTCATGCGTGACTGCATTCCACATGCTGTTCTTCCCTTGTTGGCTCAGCTCCAGGACTTGTCTCCTGCCTGCAGGCCGACAGTCTCTAGTCTTAGCTCTGGCAAGAAGTGGGGAGGGAAAACCACAGGAGAGTTCACCCATAGAAATAAACGGGAGGATAGTAACTTTGTTTATTTTCTGTCAGTGACGTCTATATATTGAAGGCTACTGTGCTCTGGACAAGGAAGTGGGGGACAGGAAAGAAGGGTCGAGCCACCTTGGCTCTAATCTGGGGACTGCAGAGCTCCTGTTTGTGCAACAGGTAACTAGAGGTGACATTTTGCTCAATGCCTCAAGGGAAGGGGCCATCTGGTTTTGGAACTTTGCAGAGACTAGGCTAAGGAAGAAACGTTGTAATATCTCAAAACTTCCTGCTACAGGTAACTCACAGAGGCAACTGAATGCCCACAGAGATATCAGATTACCAGAGATCTTCCAGGACAGGTTTTACAAGTTCTTCTTTCAGGCCACACACAAAGTTTCATTACCACAGTTCTTGGCCTTTGTAATACTGTCAAAACATAGACTCCATTTTCTGAAATGAGCTTTAAATCCATTTAGAGATTACTCCCACATTTGTGCTACTGTTGCACCAGTAGGCATATTTTGTCAAACAAGTTGTTTTTGTACCACACAGCGATCACAGCTGGGTGTGATTAATGATTACTGTTCTCAGTCAATAACATTCACAACCTCTTTTAGCACTATGAAAGCTAACTAGTGAACATCTAGCTTCAAGGAAAATAGCAGCTTGATTTCTCCTTGCTTGTTCTGCGACTCAGGTACGCAGTGTCTTCACTGAAGTATGTGTCTCTGATTTACAATCACAATTGCCAGCATTGTTTGAGGATCTATGGATCATTTTGGCCAACAAATTCAAAAAGAGGAAGGTTATTCACTGAAGTCCATTCTGCCTGTCTAAAGTCACTCCCTTAAAGATCTACTCCAAACTCTTAACCTTTGCCATTATTAGAGAACCAAGATTAAATCTCAAAGTGGTTTTAATTTAAATTCCCCAGATGACTAAATGTATTTTATATTTTTAAGTATTCCCTAGTCAATTGTGCTTCAGATTTGCAGAACTCTTTATTTATCCAAATTTTAACCCAAAATTTTAATTGGGATTTTTAATGTTTAATTTTTTTCTATGTTCTAGGTACTAACCTTCTGTCAGAGGTATAGCTGGTATTTTTCCCATTCTGTAGGTTGCCTCTTCCCTTGAATGATGTAACCTTCTTGCTGTAGCTTGCAGAAGCTTTCTAGCTTCTTGTGATCCTATTTGCCAATTGTCAGTCCCAACACTTGCACTACATAAGTCCTGTCCAGAAAGTCCTTTCTTGTGCCTGTCTCAATCTCTTCTGTACTGTTTCCTCTGTCTGCTTCATTATCTCAAGTCTTAGGTTGAACCACCAGTTCATTGCTGTCGTTTTCATAACAGTCAGAATTTGGTAACAACATAGACACCCATCAACTGATGAATGGATAATTAAGGTGTGGAACATTTACATAATGAACATTTTCATTTCTTAAAAAAGAAAACAAAATTATGAAATTTTCAGGTAAATGGATGGGACTGCAAACAATCATCCTGAGTGAGGTAACCCACACTCAGAAAGAGGGATGGTAGAAAAGGAACATTAGATTAGAGAAAACTAAATAGGGTGGGAAATAATAGGCCAGGACGGGACTATGGGGGGGGACAAGTGAGATTATGAAAGACCATTAAGAAATAGTCATATGGAAAACCATCACTTAGAAACATCTGGAATATATGTTTATATTTATTTAACATATTTAATATATATATATATATATTAAACTTATCCTATACAGGAGAACTTTGCTCTTTCCTGACATCATAGGCTAATGAAAAATTAAACCACAGAGCCGGGAGTGGTGGTGCATGCCTTTAATCCTAGCACTCAGGAGGCAGAGGCAGGCAGATCTCTGTGAGTTCAAGGCCAGCCTGGCTTACAGAGTGAGTTCCAGGACAGCTGGGGCTACAGGGAGACCCTGTCTCTAAAACACCAAAAAAATTAAAATTAAACTGCAATGGCAAGAATGTATTCCTTCCCTAGAAGCTGTTGACCAAGAGTTCCACAGATCCTCACATGAAACTCTCCCTTGCCCCTGCTCTTGGTTATCCACTAGCACTGCATGGCAAGACCATATTGCTGAAGAAACTACCTACATGAGCTGTAAACAAACAAGGAGAAATCAACCTGGTGTTGATTTCAGAGCTTGATCTCCACTTGACATGTTTCATAATGATGGAAAGTGTCATGCATTCTACCCAAAGGGGAAAATAATCCCTCCACCTTACTCAGCTGGGATTCGTGTGAGCTACCATAACAAATGGTTTGGTAAGAGATGTTCACCAATGAAATAGTGGCACAAAGATTATGGGAGTAACCAGCTATTTTTAAATTGAATTTAACTTTCAGTTCCTATGATGGAACCCATACCTGATACTGATATCAATGTTATAAGCAGGAGGCTAGACTGGTCACAGGACATAAGGGGAGAAAGTAATACTAGTTTTCAAAGTTACTATATAAAACTTACTCTTAATAACTTGTTAAACCTTTAGATAACGCAGCTCACATCTTTAACCAAAGAGGTGTTCTTATGTAACAGATGCCAATTTATGTGTAAACCAACAGTTGGCCAATGTACCGAGAATAAAATGTTTTAATCTGCTCATACCTGAATAGGACACTTATATCAAACTTCTGCCTCTCAGAAGAGGGTGCAGAACAATTTTAACACCTATAGGTAGTGGATTAATACAAGGAAACAGTTTCCCAGACAGCTGTTCAATTTCTCCTGCTAACTCACAGCAACCGTCTCCTGAAAATCAAGTCTTCTGAAACTTCAAACCAGAAATAAATCCCGGCATAGACAAGAAATAGGTAATAAGTGCCAACCCTACATTAAGAAAACTGTCTCAACGAATGGCTGTTGATACGGAAGAAACATTATTATTTTTTTTTTAATTTTTATTTATTTCTGTATGTGTATGAATGTACTGTCTGTATGTAGGTTTGTGCACCCGTGTCGTGCAACACTGCGGAGGTCAGAAGAGGGTCTCGGATTCCCCTGGAGCTGGAGTTCTCCTGGAATGGGAGTTTCAGACGGTTCTCGGCAGCCATGTGGGTGCTGGGATCGAACCCGGGTCCTCTGTAAGAGTGGTCGGTGCTCTTAACCGCTAGGCCATCTCTCCAGCCCCAAGAAACATTATTTTTAAGATGTGGGAATCTTGGCAGGTTAACCAGGCTCCAGTGAATAAACCCACACTTAAAAAGAAAGACATTTGGAGACACAAATGAAATTCTAAGGGAAAGTGAGGTAGGAAAAGAGATATAAATTTCATTAAATAATAATGTATAAAGATGGCAAAAATCAATTAAAAAGAGATTATTACATGCATATTTTATTCTTCCTAACACATATTTTTAACTTTCATCTTATTTAAGAATGTTATTATTCACTAGAAAACACAATATGACCTTATGATGGGAAAATTAAAAATATTCAATAACATTCATTATTTACTTATTAATTTAGAAGTTGATAATATATTACAGTTAATAATTAACACAGTTTATTTTTTAAGTGTCAAGATTATTTTTGAAGAATCAATTTAGTCCCTGTATTTTGGAAATTTATATTCTTCTTAGGGAGACAGTCATAGAGATTTGAATGTATAATTACATATAACAAGAAGTTTTAGTAATAGTCTATAAGAAACTGGTATGATTCCCAGTTGAAATGAAAATAAACAAAAAATCATATTAAATAGTGATATTAGGAACAAGATTTACTAAGTAGCATTCAATCACTTGCAGATTCCCAGGAAGAACCAGAGTTGGTACCTCTGTAGCTATGAAAGTCAACAAATCACAGAGTGCAGTTTTTCAGTTGTGGAGTTGTAATTCCACATTGTAAACATAGGAAAGTGAAAACAGTCTGAGACTTAACCTCTATTAAAACCAAAAGTGGGGCCCATTCTTTTCTGAGAACTGTTCTTCCATATTTCTCATGGAACTGTGCTCCCCACCAAAGGCTTTGCTCTGTCTTTTACTGAAATAATACAGCCTGAATTATATGGGGATAGAATGAAGGTCTCCTTTTTTATGGAAGGTTTTTACCTTTTGGACCAACTTTGACTTTGGAAGAGTACACAAAATCACAAATATGTGTGTCACATAACCACAAAGATGTTAGTCCAATTTCACCTGTTGTTTGCAAAATAAATGATATAATTAATTGCTTCCAATGAATTACTTGATATTTTCACAGCACACACACACACACACACACACACACACACACACACACACGAACATGCACATGCACACAGCTGAGATAATATTAAATTATATCAAAACTTAAGATCAACTTTGGTTCAAAGGCAAAGTAAACTGTCATTTTCCCTTGAAACCCATTCTCACCCCCGCTGACTATTCTGAAATTGACATCCTGGATCACATTTCTCAGAATGGGTTCTGGAAATAATACCGCATTTACTGAAGCTATCCCAAGAAAAATGCAAGAGGAACAAGCCTCAATATGATAGGGATTTCTTATATGTCCTTAAATAAGTATGTAGTTGAATAACTTTATATCATTTATTATTTGTACCATGTGGGAATGATTTTTCTAGGATCAAGTTAATCAAGTGCTTTATTCTCAAAATTACATATTTAAAATGTTTTCCTACTCTACATTCATTTTATTTAAATTTAACTAAACTTTAAGAAAAAATGCCCAATGTTATCAAACACTTATGAGCTAAGATAAATGCATTGCTTTAATTTTATACTATGCATCCAATTGTAATTTTATCATTCCCCTGATGCAGCCAATGAGATGTGACAACTAGCCCAAAGATAGTGAAAGCAGCAATAATGTTGAACACAACATATCCCTAACAATTGTGGTAACATGTGGTCTGGATTTGTAGGCTGTTCTGGCTCAGTAAAGTAAAAATAAATAATGCCTTTCCTTGTAAACTCCAGTTAAATCTTCTTGTAGACAATGTTCTTCCTTTCTTCCCCATTTCAAGACTGACATGCTGGTGAATAAATATGTGAGGATACTTTTTGCTCACAACAGAACATTTCAGAGAGAAATTACAACTTTTCAGAACAGATCTGGCTCCCTCTTGGTTTCTGACCCCAAGATGTAGTTTTCTTTGATACAGTACCATCACAGGGTGACAGTTATATGTTCCCCCCAAAATGAACAACTTGAATTTCTTGTTATATGAGCTATAGAATCTCAAATATTTCATAATTCTGCAAAACAGAGGGAAATATATGTGATTTTTAAGCAGGACATTGATTCTTTAGCCTTGTCCAGTTGACACCTCCCCCCCACACACATTAAGATGAAAATTCAATCAAATTAAAATGAAAGAAACACCAAAGACAATGATGAAATCAAAGTGTAAGCACTTGACTAAAATTAACTAATCTTGGAAAAATTAAGCCCTGCTTAGACAGAAGAACCACCAAGCTAGCAAAGCCAATTAATACATATAAATATAAAATTATCCAGGCTAGGTTTACTATACATGTTCATCTGAACATTTTCCATGATGTCATATGATATCATTTGATTTCTTCATCTCAGTGTATAGTAGCATAAAAAGCATCCTAGAGATCCTGGGGCCAATGCAGTTCAAAACCCACAAGAACAGCAATCATCTTACTTATCAAAGGGAGTCAAAATACCACATAGAACTTGAACTCTATAATTCCATACTACACTCATTCAATGACAATGCTTGTCTTTTATGTCAAAGGATGAGTTTAGCTCATTGTTTCCCCCATGATCTTCATCATAAGTGACTACTTTCTTTCCTCATTGAATTAGTACTCTTAGGAATGTTCTAATTCTTC
Organism: Rhizomys pruinosus; assembly: GCA_009823505.1. Classification (NCBI taxonomy): domain Eukaryota; kingdom Metazoa; phylum Chordata; class Mammalia; order Rodentia; family Spalacidae; genus Rhizomys; species Rhizomys pruinosus. Next base: position 2,256,427 of record VZQC01010902.1, read on the forward strand.
ATAATTTACCATAAAATACTTGATACAAAATTTTGATATTGAAATACATGTATTTTAAAACAAATCTTAGTTCTTACTTTTCGCAAGAGACTGATATTTGAATTGGGTCTCGAAAATGTGTAAGAAGTTCCAGTCAACATCACAATAACTCAGATCTGTGCTTGAGTTATTTGCTTTGCTGATTTTGTGAGTTGTTCTTCATTTTCATATTAGGAACTTAATAACCTATTGTCTGTGGGCAAAACACACAGCACTTACCAAATCAAATAAACCATCCCCACCTTTCCCTTGAAATGTTACTACAATTACCCAATGCCAGTAGCCAAAAAACGTCTCTCATGAATTCACAGACTGTTTCACTTCAGCACGTTATACCTACAAGAATAATTACAAAGACATATTCCAAGGATGCCGTCATCCCTTTCACCTGAAAGCCTGCCAAACTTATGATTATAATATCAACTTTTTTGTATATTTTTACTGAATATTTTTTTATTTTATATACAGCATCATAATCATCTTTTTCCCCTCCCTTTTCCATCAGCACCCTCCCATAGCATCCCACTGTGCTTCCTGAATTCTGTCATTTATATTCAGGCTCATTGAACCAAGTCAGTGTCCCCAGATGTACCTCAGTAAACATTTACCCACAACTTTTAAATCAAGTTAAGAATATGACTAGATATTAACTTATTTCTATTTCTTTAAGTTTTATGCCACCTTCTTATTAAAAGGTTTTTTTTTTTCTTTCAACTTCATTTATAAGAAATCCTAAATGAATAGGTAGTTTAGCTAATCAGCCAAGCAAATGATTAGAGTATTTGTGTGTTGAACCAGCAGATCATAATCATATCTAGTAAATATACTTGTGTTGGGTCTGATGCCCTGGAAGCAAAGCCTGAGATGGAGACTTATGTCAATTGAATTCATGGAAAGACCTTCTTAGAAAAAAATCAGTAATGGGAGGAGATAAGAAAGATTAAAAAGTAGGGGCTGGAGAGATGGCCTAGGGGTTAAGAGCGCCGACCGCTCTTACAGAGGACCCGGGTTCGGTCCCCAGCACCCACATGGCGGCCGAGAACCGTCTGAAACTCCAATTCCAGAAAAACTCCAGTTCAAGGGGAATCCGAGACCCTCTTCTGACCTCCGCGGCATTGCACGACACGGGTGCACAGACTTGCATGCAGACAGTACATTCATACACATATAGAAATAAATAAAAATTAATAAAAAAACCCTCAAATTTTGTTGCCATCTCTTTACTGACCTGACAAATTCCTGATACTCCCTCTATAAACTCACCTCCTCCACATTATAATTATCCTATCCNCCGCGGCATTGCACGACACGGGTGCACAGACTTGCATGCAGACAGTACATTCATACACAAACAGAAATAAATAAAATAAAATAAAATAAAATAAAATAAATAAAATAAAATAAATAAAATAAAAAAAGTAAAACAGAGGGAAGCTATAAAATGGTAGCATCTGGTAAAAATTTAAATTACCAGGATGTATTTGATTTCATGAGTTTTTATGTTATCAATTTCAAATCTTCTTTATTTTTTTTCTGGCAGGTGAATCACTCAGGAGCAGTATCGGCCTTTTGGTTCTGGTGCAAACTTTACCTCTGTCACTTGCCTACTCTTGCAAGGAGTGAAACGCCCCATCTCTGATATGGCTCAAAAATAAATGAGCCATAAAAACCTTAAGGTTCATATATTTTGACCAAATCATTATGTCTAATTATTTCAGTAAATTTTCAGCAGTGGAATCTCTCTGCATAATGTTAAAGTGCAAGACAACCACAAAATGCATGTTGTCCTGTAATATGTTCAGTCTCTTCTTCCCCACATATCTGCATTTACAATATTTAAATCTTACTTCTTCAAGCCTCTACCAAGCATTTATGAAGACATCAGTAATTACACATACATGGATATATGTATAACTGTAAATCAGGCCACTTTTTTTCACATGAACCAGATAGATACATATAGAACCGCAAACTCTGAACACTGGCAATTTACTTACCTCAGTAGCAGTTAAGAGCATGCTGCTAGTGTAGCAAATGGCATGCCACTTTTACTCTTTTGGAACATTTCAAAGTAATTTAAACATTAAGTCTAATATACATATTGAACTCTCAGCTTAAAGTAGGAATGGCCCAGGAGGCTACATTGCTGCAGTAGTGTTAGTTGGTGCAATAGCAAGGACTAGTAAGAACTTGAACCTCATGTTATGTTTATCTTACCATTTGCTTACTATTATAAATAGTATTTTCATTCCTTTTGAAAAAAATGATTAGATTTTAGCTATTTATTTGGGTGGGTGCACACATGTATGTCATAACACACCTTTGGAGATCAGATGAAACTGTAGGATTCTGTTCCCTCCTTCTACTGTGTAGTACCAAAAATTGAACTCAGACCATCAGGCCTGGCCACAAGTCCCTTTACCTACTGAACCCTCTCACCTGCCTAATATGATTCACTCAGGATTTTTTAGCAGCTAGGCAATATTTATCTCTCCTCCCTCCCTTTCCCTGTCTTTCCCATTTAATGTGTCACGATTTTTCCATTTCTCCCTTGATAATATCAGTCTCCTATTAATCTGATAATCCAATGTCAAATTACACATACCATATCTATACATGTGTCCATGTGTATAGCTGAAACAGTGTCAGACAGGAGAAATCTACCTGTGAGTTGTTGGCTAGGGTACTCCAAGAGACTCCCAAATTTTTTTTTAATTTTTATTTATTTCTGTATGTGTATGAATTACTGTCTGCATGCAAGTCTGTGCACCCGTGTCATGCAATGCCGCGGAGGTCAGAAGAGGGCGTCGGACTCCCCTGGAACTGGAGTTCTCCTGGAATTGGAGTTTCAGACGGTTCTCAGCCGCCATGTGGGTGCTGGGGATCGAACCCGGGTCCTCTGCAAGAGCGGTCAGCACTCTTAACCGCTAGGCCATCTCTCCAGCCCCAAGAGACTCCCAAAATTACACAGGTTATTGCCACAGTCCTTGACTTTATCCAAGAATGTGAGGGTAATACAGTACTGCTGAAGACAGGTTAGAACAATGGAGCTGGAACTGACCTGGAAGCCTCCTCCCCTGAAGCCTACCTCTCATACCTTTGGAGAGCATTACACAAGCTGCTGAGAACAGAATTTGATGGTCCAACACCAAATTTAAGACCAAATATCCACAATATTAGAGCAAATTGGCACTTTTATCTTGGGGACAACCATTGGCTAACTAATTGGACTTAAGATCTGATCCACTTAATGTGAGGAAACTCATGTGTGTAACTGTAAATATAGCCAAATACAAATGGTTGGAGAGGTCATAGATCTTAGAGAAAGTCCCAAGACTGTCATATCCTTAAACTAATATAACTTCTTTTTTTAAATTTTTTTAAAATTTTATTTATTTTTGTATGTGTATAAATGTACTGTCTGCATGCAAGTTTGTGCACCCGTGTCGTGCAATCCCGTGGAGGTCAGAAGAGGGTCTTGGAATCCCCTGGAACTGGAGTTCTCCTGGAATTGGAGTTACAGATGGTTCTTAGCCACCAAGTAGGTGCTGGGGATCGAACCCAGGTCCTCTGCAAGAGCAGTCGGTGCTCTTAACCGCTAGGCTATCTCTCCAGCCCCTAATGTAACTTCTTACAAAGCACAAAATATGCATCCTTATATTTATAGACAAATATATCAAACACCACTCATCAAGGAAGCTTCTGTTGCACCAGAAAGATACTATTACAATGTACCACAAATAGTCATACACAGACATTGTCTGTTAATTGCCCAACCTTTGTGGAATATCTACAAAACAGCTTCTAAAACTAAGGCTCATGCAACGCAGAACAAGGGACCATGAGGACACTAATAGATCTTTTAACTCTCATTAAAGAGGCTCCCTCTGGAGCTGTTGTCTTGGACTCTGGTCAATTCTGGCTGTTTCCTTTCATGGGCTGACAGTTTGTCCAGGAATAACCTCTCGATCCTACTAATGAAGCACAAACAATTAGATATATAGGTATTTAAACAGCACTAATAGTTATGGTAGGTTACTTTGGCATAGACACATATGTTTGGATGATATGTTAATCCATGAATTACATTTTTTCCCCTGTTAAATATGACAGGGTCTTACTGTGGCTTATAACATCTCCTAACCTGTAGAGGATGTAAGCCTGTGGCATCAGCCATGGGTTATTCCTCCAAGGAGAGAGCCAATAGCCAATTAGATTTGGGATATACAGGCACATGGCTGCCTCTGCTGCACAGTATTTCCAGGCAGGTGAGGTGACCAGAGTCCAAGACAACAGCTCCAGAGAGAGTGGACTGTTTTGCTTCTCATCCATCTGTGCCCCTTTTCTAAGTCTAGGGAACAATCTGCAGAAGAGGGGGCATGGTAGAATGTAAGGGCAGCGATTGGGGTGAATGGTGAAACTACAGCAATATAGTCTGGACACTCATTTGATCAACTTCATTGAACAAACAACCCGTCACCCCCCACTGGATGGTGGGGCTGTGGGGGTTTGGGCACAACAGCCTGCAGATTGGTTTTGCACGAAGGATGCTTGTACTCATGGATTATCACTTATAGCTAAAAAATGAAAAAAACTGAGAGAAAGATGCAAGACAGTTATGGCAGAATGCATGATCTGGGATGGGGTGGGGGTGGGGAGGAAGGGAAAGGGAAATGTGCCTGAACTGAATTGGAAAATAATGTATGAAATGCACAAAGCATCAATAGAAATTTTAAAAAAAAAAGAGGCTCCCTCATGTAACAGAGGTCTAGGAACTCCAAAGGTCATAAATTTCCAAACTGTGGAGATTGGGAGTGTGCATAGTGTGGGTACATGGGCAGGTCACCTATATTAAGCTTCACTCACCCAGGACTCAGGAACCACTATGGAAGAGGAAGCAGAAAGATTGTAAGAGCCAGGGAAGGTGTGTAAGACCATATGAAATTGAATCTATGATCTACTGGAATACTGGTCATATGAAACTATAGGAATGTTGTCAGCATACAAAAACCCATACAAACTCAAGCAGAGAAAAACTCAGCATGGAACTAGGGAAATGGGCATCAGAACCCAATCTTAGCTGAAGAAATATCGGCAGCTGATTACCATTGGGTGAGGAATAGCTAGTCTTCTTAAATGAAGGAACTCTGGTTAGGTTGACTAGAGCTCAATGGATGACTTGCACTGAGAAATTGGTGAGAACACTAATCTGGCACAGTAGGCATTAACACGAATGAAGGAAAGCATGAATTCCAGTGGGGGTAGAGGAAGGATACCAATGGGAGAAGGTGTATAAAGGTGATTAAAATGCATTGAATTTTTTCTGATGAAAAAGAAGTCGAGTTTATTTCAGACATGGTGGCTGGCCTATCTGTGTCAGGATTAGGATGACCAGCATTAGAATGTTCCCAGAATGGCAGTTTTATCCCCAGGCACACAAAGAAGTGAGTTTACAAAGAGGTGGGGGAGAGGAGATGAGGGGTTAGGGCATAGATGGATCTTTGGCTGGTATCAGTAGAAGCATCTCAAGATAAACTGAGGCTTATGGCTAGTATCAGTAGGAAAATGATTGTAGCAACTTTCTTGGAACTTCTACCTCAGTTGGCTTCCTGGAAACTCCCCCACTTATATGGGCTTAGGACCTTACATTCCACCCTTTTGTGTCATAGGGATCTGAGACAATGTTTCTCATTCTAGTTGCTTCAAGCTGATGGGGGATGATGAACAGGGGGTTAAAGACACAAGAGTGTGAGATGCTTTACACCTGAGTATCACCTTTGTCAGCAAGGACAGGTTCATATTTGTCTGAAGGGAGAAAAAGCAAAAATTGATTAAAACTGGTACAGGTGAGTTGTTGGATATGTTGTTACGAGCACTGAATATGGCAGTGACCTATTACCAGGAGGAGGCATGAGACTTAAGGTTACTTAGGGGCCCAGTTAGGGGATGCAGCCATGGAGGTTATGCTATCCAGGATTCCCCACTCTCAGGTCGGAAGGAAGGCACAGTTTTTGGCATCCCATCCCCACCCTTTGGCACAGACAAGGCTGTTAAGAAACTCAGGAAACTGGCTACTTTTTGTCTTTTACTAAGATCTGAAGTTTTATGCCTGAAGTACAATTTCTTAGGCTTTACTGATTATTTATTTTTTGATTATAGTTTCCTTTGGATGTTTAGAGCCACACAGTTAGACCAGATTAACCAACGTTTTTTGTTTGCTTGTTTGTTTGTTTGTTTGTTTGTTTGCTCAAGGTCACTTGAGCATTTGGTCCTCTGGGGCCACTCAGGTTTTGGGACGGTGGGGGCTTTTCACTTACTGGTTCCATCCACTTGAGGACAAAGTCAGGACTTGCTAGACCAAGCTTCCCTTTTTGAAGCATAAGGAGACTTTCCTTTTTATAGATTTGTCACTGGCCAGAGTCCTGTTAGTGGATCTCCAAGAGCTTGCACAGGAGGACTGGTGACTCACAATATCAGGACATTTCAAAAGATACCCCCATACATAGTCCCCTGTGACATAGTTAACCTCAGAGGGCAAGGAACAGAGTTGTCCCTTAAATCCCTCAGCCAAATTTGTGTGGACATTAAGTATGGCTGTTAACTATCCAGAAAGGCTAAGTTATATCAGCCTGATACTTATACTTTTAATTACCATATATTTTTTCAGATAAGGCTTGGATAAAAAGAAAACAAACAAACAAACAAACAAACAAACAGCCTTGTATACTACAGACTGGAAGAGAGATTTAACACCATAGATTAAGCAGGCATAGACCACAAGAGAGAATTAAACAATTTTCAGGCCTAACAGGAACAGTCTCTTGCTTCCTCTGACACCCCCCCCATCCTGACTTAGAGTTCTCCCCAAAAGGTAGGAGTTGTGTCACTTACCAGAAGACAGGAAATAAGCTGATATGCATTACCAAGTCCAGCCAAACTTCTTCTTCTGGACTACATGCAGCTGGTTCAGGAAGGTAGAACCTAGCTTTTTGAACCAAATTATTTTCTTAGGTCAAAGGAAATATCAAAAGTAACACTTGTGAGAAGCATAAAGTACATGTTTCAGTAGCCATAGTTAACCCATTACTTATCTGTGTCCATTTAATTAATAATCTGTAAACGGGAGTCCAGTATAATCCAGGAGTGGACAGAAAATAAGCAACTCTGTATATCTTATTCTTTTACTAAACTGTGAAGTGCTATGTGATGTATAGATCAAAAACTGTGTATTTCAAAAACTGAAAACTCTCAAACAAACCTTGACTAGATCTAAGTAAAATGATTCTAAATTTATGACAGTTAAAACAATATTTCCTTATAATTAAAATATGAACATATTGAAAATAATTAATCTTAGGGATGACTTATTTTTTGGTCTTTTTTGAGACAGGGTCTCCCTGTAGCCCCAGCTGGCCTGGGGCTCACTATGTAGACCAGGCTGGCCTTGAATTTACAGAGATCGACCTGCCTCTGCCTCCCAAGTGCTAGCATTAAAGGTGTGTGCCACCATGCCTGCCAGGGTTGACATTTTATAAAGGTTATGCTGTTGGGCTGGAGAGATGGCCTAGTGGTTAAGAGTGCCGACCGCTCTTGCAGAGGACCCAGGTTCTATCCCCAGCACCCACATGGCGGCCGAGAGCTGTCTGAAACTCTAATTCCAGGAGAACTCCAGTTCTGGGGAGTCTGACACCCTCTTCTGAACTCCGCGGTGTTGCACATCATGGGTGCACAGACTTGCATGCAGACAATACATTCATACACATACGGAAATAAATAAAATTAAAAAAGGTTATGCTGTTATATTAATGGTATGATAGGTCCTTAATATTTTACAAACTTATTACAGAATTTTTAAAAGTCAATATTACTTCATACACATACATACACATATGCACACACACATGAGATTTTTATCTTAGTGTTTGTCCACATACACGACTGTTAAAGACTGTTAAACATAAGAGGGGCTTTTACCTGAGGAGAGCATTTTCAGAAATGTATTAAATATCATTAATTTGATTTCCAATTTAATAAGAGATGGAAATGAGATTCAGAAATCATTATTTCTGACCTTAATCTAACCCGCAGCTGTGCTGGGAGTAAAGGCATACTAGGATTAAAGGTGTGGCCCACCACAACTGGCTGGGGAACTCCCAGGAGTGGCCCCCAGGCACAGGATTCAGGCTTATAGTATGATAAGATTAACCAACTTCTACTCTTTGCAAAATGCTTAATATATTAATTGAATACCTCTGCTCTGGGAAAATGCTTGTTTAGAACTGGTCAATGCTTTTTTTTCTGATCCATAACATTAATAAAGCAATAAAGTTCAATCCATTATTAAAGATCACTTAGAGATTGTCAATACCAAAAGCATAAAGTTAAATAGATTTCTTTGTCTGAGTTTTCTTTCATCTGAAGTTCCTTTAATCAAATGTGGCCACAATCCACACAATGTTCTTCCCTTATAGAACCAGGCTGACATTTCTACAGGACTGCAAGCTTCAAGGCTCCCTTCTGCCTGCAGGTAGACTGTCTCTAGGCTTAGCTCTGGCAAGGAGGCGGGGAGGGAACCACAAGAAAGTTATGCAATGGAATAGAAAGACAAAGAAAGACAAACATGGACTCAGAGAAAGTCCAGAGATAAACTCTCTCTCTCCTTTATTCATGCCAGCAGTGTGTTTATATACCAAAAGTTACTATTCTCTGGGCAAGGAAGTGGAGGGCAGGTGGAAGGGATGGGGAAGCCACCTTGGCTCTTACCAGGGGCCTGCAGAGCTCCTGTTTGTGCAACCTGTAAACTAGAGGTATGGCATTCTGCTCAATACTTCAAGGGAAGGGGCCATCTGGTTCTGGAACGTTGCAGTGATAGGCAAGACAAGAAAACACTGCAATATCTCGGACCTTCTGGAGATATAGATAACTCGCAGAGACAACTGAAAGCCCACAGAGATATCAGTTAACTCTCAGAGGTTTTACAGGACAGGTCTTACAGGTCCTGCTTCAATCCAGGCAAAGTTTCATTCCTACATTTCATGAGCTTGAGTCACCCATAATTGTCTGCAGTTAACTCTGTCTCACAGTAGTATATAGGAGCCTACAAAATTTCAGAGATTAAAAACACAACTACACAACACACAGCTAGCCAGACTAGTAGGGTGGCAGTTCAGGCCCCAGTAAAATAAGTGTGCTTCCTATGAGGAGGAAGGGAGGGTGACAACACTGCAGAAACCGAAAGCACAATGGCAGTCTCGGGCTGCCCTCTCCCACCCACTGGAGGCAAGAGACATGATTTGGCTCAGGTCATCCTTGAGATCAGCTCCTGTTATAGGAATTGAGGTTTTATATATGAAATACCCCCAAATTCAACAATTTTTGCAAATATAAATGCTGCCATGTCTACTCAACACAATGATAAAGACATCTGAAAAGCAAATAACTCACGTCTTGGCCCAAGCAATGCATGATTAGAAATGCAATTTTAGTGCACACGATAGGATTCAGAAGACATTTACAATAGGAAACTACCATTTGAAAGCAGCACTGTGTGAATGTAAGGAGACTTGGTGAAGACCAGGCATCTGGGCTTGGGTTACTGATGTCCTTTCAATCTGAACTACATGCTATTCTCATTATCATATTGGTAAAAACAGCCAAGATTTTTTTTCATCTTTTAGGATCTTTTAATGGAATGCTTTAAAATAAAAGCATAATTCACCACAAAGATAGATCAGAAAACAAATTTTGACTGGCATGTGTAGTGTGTGGGACACAGGGTTGTGACCTAGCACTACTCCTAATGATCGGCACCTACATCAGAAGGAGAAATGAGGCCTGTGTTGTGTACTGGTCAAAAAGCTGCCTTTAAACATTTCTCTCAATGGCATTCAATTCTATATATATTCATTTTTTACTTAAAACAAGAAACAGATCTCCTTTCTCCAGATGTGGTGCAAAGTAAAGCAACCTCACTAGAAACACTTGTTATGATGTTATTTTAGAAAGGTTTGTTCTTCAAAATGTCCAAAATGTGCTTAAAATATGTTCAAATGGTTTGTATGATCCACCTTGATGGCTTTTTCAGCATCCACCTTGGCTTCCACAGTTCCTTCTTTAGGTTATTCAAGAGAAGCCTAGGTTTCACTTGTGTCATTGGCAAAAGTTTCTCATGATCTATTATCATCCTCTTGAAAATTGAGACTTAATATTTTGCTTCACTTTCTTCCTTAATAGTTATATTCTTTTTTCTCGCAGCTTTTTTTGTAAATTTTCACATTCCTTTTGATTTTCAATGTAGAAAAATCCTCCATCTGTTAAGATATTTTCTGTGTTGATACCAGGAGTGTTTTTCTGGAGATTCAGTAAGACTGGACCTTGAGTTCTACTTTGACTACTATTCATTTTGAAAAGACCACCATTTTGTTCAACTTTAGCCATTTCCACCAGAAGTTCAATTGCTTTTCTGTTCCCAAAAAGTTGCACTCTGGAATGCTAAAATTTCAATTTCTGAAATATCTAATAAGATGATAAAACTTTGAATGTCAGTTCTACCTTTACCTTTTAACAGTAAATGTATATTGCAAAGATCTCCAGAGTCCGATTAACACAGGGGAATCAAGATTAAAGGCCAATGGAAATATTTTGCACAATATCCAAATTTAAGCTCTCTTTGAACTATTCTGTAATGGGGGAGGGGTAGAGAAATACTTGAGGGCAGCTGCTAAAAACACATTTCAGTAAAATGCACTTGCTCATGAGGTGATTTCTCCTCTTTTGAGGAAGGGAAGAATGCATGGGCTGGATTGAAAACTGCTTTAGTCAGATATATTGGTACACACGTGTGATCCCCAGTATTAAGGAGACTGAGAAAGGAGGATAGCAAATTCAATACTTAACATATAAAGTCTCAAGGGAAAGGGCCAAAGGATCAGTAGCAGGGAACATTCATTATTTCTATAATGTGGCAGATATCCTAAATATAGGTTGAACCATACTAGCACCTTGTAAAATGTGTGTGTTTTCATTTTCAGGATTTCAGCATTGTTATTTTATTATTTGAGGATTGTAATATTGAGCTTTTAGTGGAATTTTTGTTGCTGATGTTTGATTTTTGTTTGTTTGTTTGGTTGCTTGGTTGGTTGGTTGGTCCATTGGTTTGAGTTCTGGTCTCTGCCCAAATTCCTTAGTAGCTACAGATGACCTTCAATTTCTATCCTCCCAAGCACTGGAATGACAGGCATGTAACCCATATCTGCTTAATGTGGTAATAAAGATCAAATCTAAGGCTTTATGCATGCTAAGAAAGCACTTTGCCCAGTGACCTCTATCTCCAGCCTCAACATTTGAGATGGTTTCACCATTAGAGGTTTTTAACTTTTGGACCTTCATTATTTGGGATGATGAGCTTTAGTTCTTTATGTTTCAGGATTCTAATTGGTGGCTAGTAATAGTTCATCTCTTAGTAAATGATACATTTGTTCCAAGAGCAAAAATTAGAGTTGACGCTTTCTCAAATTTGCTATAATCCACCTTCTATTTCAGTAATTACAGTAGAGCCAGATTGACTGTTGAGGAGAACCATTGCCCAAAGTCCTTATTGAGGATAAAACATCTCACTAACCCTGGACAGCAGCAAACTTTTCCTAAACGTTACCCGAGTTTTGACACTGTTTCCCACTTTTTCTGTCCTCTGGCCAGAGACAGCCAGTGCTTACCCATCTCATCACTGTATGAAGTACTGTGGCCAGGCTGAGAAAGTCCCCATAGGCTCAAGTGTTTGGTCACTCTATCCACAGCCAGTGGTGCTGGGTGGAGGTTTGGGGAGCTGCAACCCCCTTGGATGCAGTATATCATTGGAGCTTTGGCACTTCTAGTTCACTCTTTCAGCTACGTTTGCAGCTGACGATGTGATCTTTCAACTTCCTACTCTGGTCTGCTGATGCAGTGCTTCCCTACTCCTCTGAAAGTCCTGTTGGAAACGGCCCAAATAAACTTCTTCTGTAATTTGATTTTTGTCATCATGTTTTATCACAACAGCAGAAAGGTAACTCATGTAAGCATGTGAGAAATTCCTGAGGAGCATCATAAACTGGTTGCTTGGTCAGGTCACCTAGGTAACTGTCTCCCTGTCCTCGGCTCAGAGTCTTTGCTCCTCTTCTCATTCGCTGTGCTGTGACACCCCTCACATCTCTACATTATTTACTGAAAAATGTAAGTTTCTGTCAAATATTTTCCCAGTACAATACCAGCACTTATGGAAACTGTACTCTAAGGACTTCGCCAGAACATCAAATAGTATATCTTTCAGAAGAGCTAGGTCTTGACAAAATTCATCTTTTCTGGCTTGACACTTCATCCTTCTCACATCAGTGTCTTCAGAATTCACTCCTAAGCACCCTCTCTTCATTTCTGTCAACATAAATCTGTCAGGTTCTATAGATTGTTCTGTACATGTCATTGTTCTTCTCTTGGTAGAACCACATCCCCTTCAAACAATCCTCTGTAATAGAAACCAATGCAAAACACAAATGCTTAGTTGTTGGTGGAATTATCATGGGGATCCTCTGGAAGCCTTTACCACCTGAGTCATTTGTCTCATGTGAGGCTTCTGTGTGCTCCTCAGTCTTAGCAGAAAGAAACAATCCTTCAATAAATATATGATTAATTTTTTAAGTCCACAATTTCAGAATTTAAAGTCCTCACTTGCGTTTATACAGATTTCCTAATCTTGAGTTCCTTCCTGGCTTAGTCATAGGTTTTATCTGGGCTAAAATTTCAGTTTTCTATGATATCATGCTACTGTTATGATTGTACCTTAAATCTTTTTTTTTTTTTTTTTTCTTTTTTTGACAGGGTCTCCCTGTAGTCCCAGCTGTCCTGGAACTCACTCTGTAGACCAGGCTGGCCTTGAACTCACGAAGATCCACCTGCCTCTGCCTCCCAAGTGCTAGGATTAAAGGCATGCGCCACCATGCCCAGCTGTACCTTAAATCTTAAGCTTAATCCATGAAATATTAAGCCTCTGTGGCAGGAATTCCAAGGCACCATATACAGCCACCAGGTCTTCTGACATTTGCACATTGTCTGAAGTTGATGTACATTAGAACATTGTCATTTCCTCTCTTCAGTGTTTCAGTAATGGTTTGTAATGACTGTGTGAATTCATGGCCTTTCCTTATTCTCTCTCCTAACTCTCAGAAATATCAACACATTTTGCAAGTATTAATAACCTTTGCACTTTTACCATCTTAATGGTCATCACATTGGTTTTAGCTATTGTATTGACAATTAAGTCAAAACAAACAAAAATCACCATGGTGATTTTCATTATATCCTTATTATATTGATCTCCATCCAAAATATGTTTTCTTAGGCCTTTCTTCATAATGGGAAAAAATAAAATAATAAAAAAGACTTCAAAATGTCTGAGTTCTTAAACTGTGGGCTTGTGTAATACTTATCCTGATGTATGCAGTGGCAAACAACAAGGAGACTCTGTCTCTCACAAGGTAGATACTGGAAGTTTTCTGTTGATGTCATCACACACACATAATTTTGTGTGCACTTCTATACAAACACAGCATAAGCACACAAAACATATAGCCAAAGAAAGAAGTACATGGTGGTCCTCATATTCAAAGCTCCTACATACTAAGAAGGTGTTCCCCAACCACACATTGTCCAGTGAGTTCCCATGCCCGTCAATACACTGAAGGAAACCTGACTAAAAGAAAAGGTTATTCTCATGAGCTAAATATGAAGAAACATTGCTATCTCAAAAGAAAAGATTTCAAAAGATGAAAAAAATGAATGTGAGTTTAGAACAGCAAGTAGATGAATATGCAGGGCTATGATCATGGACAGGGAATTGAGAGAAAGTGAAAAGACAAGAGTCAAGGACGGATGAGCATGCAGTGATTGCACCATAAAGACTTTATGAGCTCTGTTAGGACAGTGGGTCTCTGAGCAATGAAACCAACATGAAGTGCATTTCTAAGATTTTATACTACTTGCAAACTACTCTTTAGTGCATGCAATCACTTTATTTTTGCTAGCAGAAACTCAAGATGCCTAGAATCCATGCAACAGACAGTTTAATTGTGACATAATGAGAATTGAGAGAATTAAAATGAACACCATTTCTCTACTGATTCTCTACAAATAAATTCATAAGACCATGGAAACTGGGACAGATCTGTGCTTCTGAAGTGTGCTAATTATGGGGAGAAAACTGAACTTAGGAGGCCAAGATGCTTTATATTTAACAATAAGATGCCTTTTTCCCTCAGTAGGAAGACATTATTGTAGAAGACAAGTGTGTCATTGGATCCAAAAGGAGACATTATTTCTGCCTACCAAGGTTGTTCACTATAGAAATACTTTTGAAAAGAGAACAAGAGTCAAATGGGAGCTTATATCTCTATGTGCAGTCAGCGAGGAAGGCCAAATCACTCTTTTCAGCCTAGTCAATATTCCTCTCCTTTTATATCTTTCATAAATTTACTGTGGAAAATAAACATGCTTTAAGAGTTTCCTTCTTGAATGCTATGAATGGAAATTTTGGAGATCCAGAGGACAGATTCAAAGAACTAAAATCTAATTTAAGCTAATAAATCAAGCTACTGAACTACATAGAATAACATTTGAAAAAATGTAATTAATAGTTGATGTATATTGATGTGCTTCCAATAAAAAATAACACTTTCATACATATACTCTACAAAGTTGTGGTTTCTAATGTTAAAAATGCAATCACATTTTATCATGAACAGTGTAGACTTGTGAACATCATCACTAACAAATAGTCATATAGCAGTCTATTACAATATGATATATATTTGTATATTTACATGTATGATTATTCAATGAAAGCAAATATTCTTATTTATGCATTATATGTGAAATCGTCCTCATCATTTATTAAATGAGTACATAAGCTGTGGGTATTAAACATGTTCATAAGTGTAATATATTTGTCCAAATGCTCATAGTTTCCTGTTTAATACTTAAAACAATTATCCATGAGAACACAAATATGACTGTTGAATTGATTTTGCACAAATGCCCTTTTTTAAATGGAAAATAAATTTTCTAGTGAAAAATTCCCACTTTATAATGAACCAACACTGGTTTGTCTTGTATATGGCACATTTACAAAAGGAAATCCGGTATCCTCATTGCAGATATTCATGTATGTATTTCCTTTTCATTTTCAGGAAGCTGCATGCATAAAAGAATATTTACTCTACAGACCAGGAGCCAGAGATGAAGAGATATGTGCTACCTGGATGTTTAGATTGAGTCAAGATGTCCATTTCCGGTAACGGAAAGCCTGCTCTCCAGAATGAGCTTGGCTTTCTAGTGACTTCCGCATGGCTGTTACTGCCTCTGAGATACTGGTCTCTGCTGTTCTTTCACTATCTTTACTTTTTATATCATTTACACTCTCCTGTATGATTTCTCTAAGAGATATTATCTTTTTGTTTATATATCATTACCAGAGGCCAACGGCAAACTGAAAATGTACTCTACATGTGAACATAAATCTTATCCAAATATTTTTCCCAATAGTTGTTCCAAGAATGATTTTGGTTTTTCAATCAGAGACTTCACTGTTATTTTACTGGTTGCTCCTGCCAGGTTTCATTGAGAAATAAAACATACCTTGCACTTGAATCATAGGATCCATCAAATATCTCACTGATTTGTAAGACTGATATCACATAATTCTACTTAAGCACTTTCAATTTGCTTAATAAGATGTAAAAATTCATTAAAATCTACATCCCTTTTTAATATTTCTGCTCTGATTTTGTATATACAAATAGCATATAGAATTGTATTCCTGAATTGATCCTAGCCCAAACCTGAGATATTATAAGAATTTAGTCTCCGTGTGGAACTGTGTGGGTTTGGGCACAACTGCTTGCAAATTGGTTTTACATGAAGGATGCTTGTACTCACAAATTATCACCTATTGTTAAAAAAAATGAAAACAAAATAAAACAAAAAAGCAGAGAAAGATGCAGAAAAGTTACGGCAGAATGCATGATCTGGGATGGGTAGGGGTGGGGTGGGGGGGAAGGGAAGGGGATATATGCCTGAACTGAATTGGAAAATGATGTATGAAACACACAAAGCATCAATAAAAATAAATTAAAAAAAAAGAATTTAGTCTCAATTAGTTCAAAACACTTTTACATATCCCCTTTCCATTATGTACTTTACCTGCCCTTAATGTTTATTGTCATAAAATAAATCCATTATGTCTGTAATTTCTAATCATTTTCTATATCCTACAGTCTATAATATATTATTTTATTTACCTTCAAAAGCACCTATTTGATGAACTTTATAATTCTAAGGTTTACTAGATTACTATGGTAGAGTTTGATGGTGTCATGAATGGAATTCTTAAACATTGGAATTGCAAATGGTAATGTTTGAAGAGAATAAAGTGCAGATGATCACATAATTAATTTCTTAGGGAGAATATATGACAAAACTGTCCATATTAATTAGTTTTCAGGAAAGGTTTATTTAAAATTTGTGTAAACTATAATGTTAAAGCCTTAGGCAAATATTTTAATTAATAGCTTTCTTTTTTAAGGATTGAGAACACACATACACACACACGCACACATATTTTTCTGGTTAACAGATGAACTTTAGCCATCCAAATATTTTCAAACTGTAATTCACAGGAATTGCTTTCTGGAGATGTGTTAGTGTGAGCCAATGGGGATATCTGAGTGAACTCAGTTCCTGTGAGCAGCAAGCTGACAACCCAAGTCAGCTGTTAGGTTAAGTCGTTTATTTGACTCTTCTGGGCTCAATTGCTTCTTTGTCCTCCAGCTTATTTTTCTCTTGTTTGGGCTTCTTTTTTTTCCTTTTGAACCTAACATAAGCTTAATTATAGTACAAAATATTATAAAAACATCCTTCATATCACTACAATAAGAAGCTTTATTTGTTTTCTTGAATGACAATTTTACCTTAAAGCCTCAGACCCTTGACAAAATGATGATGTCAATGACATGCTTTCCACTTGACGTTCACATTACTGGAACACACACCAACCTAGCAGCTTTTGCCTGACCAGTAGTTTTGGTCAAATGGTAATGCTTCTGCAGGGTGGATACCACCATTTTGTGGACCAGCAGTGCATATTGTTAAAGATCTATAAATCTGTAAATATATTCGCTAAGATAAAATAAGTACACATTTATTCACCAATCATTTAACACTGTAACATTTAAATGTATAAATTTAAAGGTACTGAAAATATTTCATGCTGCATTAAAAATGTGAACAAGACAAGTGACATTGGTCTGCACATAACAGGTTCTGTGAAATTAAAGCATGAGTACAGCTGTAAAATGTCAGCTGCTAGACTGGTCTTGGCATTACTGTGGCCAAGCATAGATTGTACTCAAAGAGCTAGCTGGGCTTACTAGTTTATTTTAGTGACTCAGAGACTGTGTAATAGAATTTTGAATCTCAAGAAGGTATTCATACCTGAAACTGAGCTTTCTATTTGGTCGTGTATGGCAACTTGGAGGAATGTTTTCTACCTTATCTATCACCTGTGTAAAATAACTCCAATTAAATTATTTTGTATGCATATATTGGAAACATATGAAACTTATTAAATAAAAGATTTCCATATGAAATTTAAAACATTCTTAGTGGTAGTTAATTAAAATTCACTCCACTGTTAGAAAAACTTAACTGGTACTGTAAATAGGGCCAAGAACCAATGGTTGGGGAGCTCACTGGCCCCGGGATTGAATCACTTGCTACTATTTTGCTAAATGGACATAAAACTGCACTATAAACACATACACACACACACACACACACACACACACACACACACACGCATTGATTAATGCAACTCTCAGATCTCACAGAGAAGATTCTTTGTGCAGTGAACAATGGATAATATAGGAACTCACAACTGGTCAATGTTGGGCTGAGAAAAAAATGTCAATGGACTGCTCAAGCACAAATAGGGCATCTATATCACTTCCCCCAACAAAGCACAGGAATCATCTAAGAAAAGTTGGCTGACAGAATGAAAGATCCTTGGATCACGGAGGACTGGAGTGCAGCAGCGCCTTCAAGACATGGCAGAACTAAAACATTCATGAATTCACAGCAGCTGTGTTTACCTACACAAGTTCTCCACAAGATTAAACCAGTCAACAGATTTGGGGAAGTCTAACTCCTAAGTGAAGCCTTACTGAAAGTTGAAGACTTCTGGGGAAGGGAGAGTCAGTTTTCCGTGAGGGAGCAGCCTCTGGTTGTTTATCCCTGCTACAGTGGTCTCACATCCGTGAGTTTATGGGCAACACATAGGGGACGCCATGGGTTACTAAAAATAAAAATAAGACTCCAAGACCATGGGAAGTGGTTGAAAAGTGAGGGTGGATCTGGGAGGAGTTAGGGAGCAGAATGAAAGACAAATATGATCAAAGTACATTGTATGAACTTCTCAAATAATTGTAGTAAAGTAGCAGGATAAAAACTTAACCTAGAAAAATCAGTAGCCTTTATACTAATAACAAGCAATTGTATAAGGAATACAAGGAGACCTTCCCATTCATAATAGCCTCAAAAAAAATCTCAGAGCAAACCTGACCAAAGATACTAAAAATCTCTACAATTAAAATTATAAATCCTTGAAAAAGACAATTGGAGAAGACAACAGAAAATGGGAGGACCTCCCATGGTCATTGATTGGAAGAATTAATATAGTAAAAATGACCATCCTACCCAAATTAATACACAGATTCGATGCAATCCCATGTAAAAATCCCCATGAGTTTCTTCACACTTAGTAAAAAAATAAACTTAAATTCATATGGAAAAACAAAAGTAGCCATACAGCCAAAGCAACCCTGAGAAAAAAGAGTGATGCAGGGTGGATTACTATACCAAACATCAAACTATGTTATAAGGCTATAGTCATCAAAACAGCTTGGTACTGGCACAAAAACAAACCCGTAGATCAATGGAACAAAACTGAACATCCAAACCTGAGCACATACAATTTCAGTCATCTCATATTTGACAAACAGGCCAAGGAGACTACGTGGAGGAGAGTATCTTCAGCAAATTGTGTGGCAAAATTGGGTAAAAGACTAAAAAATTGGTAAAAATTGGTAAAAGACTAAAACTAAACCCTATCTGAAAATGATAGAACATGTTGGCAGTATCCTACAAGATATAGGCATAGAAAAAGTCTAAATCAAACAGAAACTGCACAGGAAATAAGGTCAACAATCCACACATAGGAACTCATTAAACTCAAAAGCTTCTGTACAGCAAAAGAAATAATCAAATAAGTGAAGAAAAAACCTACAGAGAGGGAGGAAACTTCCACCAGTGATACATCTGACAGAGGATTAATACGGAATATATAAATTACTCAAAAAACAAAGGAGCAAGAAAACAAATGACTCATTCAAAAGATGGAGTAAACGACTGACCAGAGTCTTCATAAATGAAGAAGATAGCTGAGAAACATATTAAAAAGTGTACAATGCTGCTAATACATAAGGAAATGCAAATTAAAATCACTTTAAGATTTCATCTTACCCCAGGAAGACTAGCTTTGATCAAGAAAACAAAAGATACCAAATGATAGAGAATTTGTGGGGCAAGCAGGACACTCATCCACTGCTGGTGGGAATGGAAGCTCCTGCAACCCCTATGCAAAGCAGTGTGGAACACTCTTAATAGAGTCACAATTGCTCGCAAATTGGTTTTACATGAAGGATGTTTGTACTCACAGATTATCACTTATTGTTAAAAAAATGAAAACAAAACAAAACAAAAAAACAGAGAAAGATGCAGAAAAGTTACGGCAGAATGCATGATCTGGGATGGGTAGGGGTGGGGTGGGGTGAAGGGAAGGGGATATATGCCTGAACTGAATTGGAAAATGATGTATGAAATCCACAAAGCATCAATAAAAAAATAAATAAATAAAATAAAAAAATAGAGTCAAAATGAACCTACAACCTGAAACAGTCATACTACTCCTGGGTATATTATAAGACTCATCCAATTGCAGAGATAAGTGCACAACCATGTTTATTGCAGCTCTCTTCACAATAGCAAAGAGCTGGAAGGAACCCAAGTGTCCCTCAACTGATGAGTGGATAAAGAAAATGCAGTACATCTATGTAATGGAATTCTATGCAGAAGCCATTATGCTGTCACTCATTTGTGGATCCTAGCACCAAACCCTTACTTGTAAGGCAACCTCAGTATTTTTTTTTCTTTTTTAGTAAATATAATACCTGATGCTACTACCAAAAATATTACATTAAAACATACATCAATTTGCTATGTAATTTAAAAATGTGAATTTTTTTTATACTTGCATGAAACTTTACTGTTAAAAAGTGAGTAACTAAACATGTTTTGGACTTAACCTATAGTTTATTTTCAGATGTCATTATTTGGGTATATAAGTGGAGTGTATACATACATACTTTGGAATAATATAAAATTAAAGGAAACAATAACAGCAACAACAACAAGACATGACTAAAACATTAAACTTCTTCCCCAAACAGTAGAATTCTGCTTTGAAAATTGTTTTAAAATGGACTAAGAAAACGATACAAAACATGTGTGACAGAATCCACGATCTCTGGAATGGTGGGGGGCATGGAAGGGAAAATGGGTCTAAATTTTATTAAGAAATGTTGTATGAAATGTATAAAATTTCAATAAAAAGAGAATTAAAAAGGTCTTTACCAAATGTCCCTTATTTGAGTGCATACATTGAATATGTACTGATCAAATCTTGATAACTTTGTTTTGCATTTGAGAGCTTATTAGAACAAGGAGTCTACTCCGCATGGCATTCTGAACAGACTCCTTCACTGGCCTTTTCCCAAGTAATGACTGCTTCCACTTTGCAGTGACTCAGCTGGTGGAACCATTGCTTTATTTTCCTTTTTTTGAGCACTCGCTTTGGTCACTTAACTTTTCCATTGCTTTATTTTCCTTTTTTTGAGCACTCGCTTTGGTCACTTAACTTTTCTTTATTGTTATGAAACTTTTTCCATAAGTCATACATCATTTTTCAATCGAACCTTGAGTCTCTTCCCTTTACATGCCCTCCACCCCACCTGAGTCCCTGCACTCTGACATACACGTCCTGCATCTTTTTCTGAGTCTTTCCAGAGTTTTTTTTTCAGTTTTTTTTGTTGTTCTCTCCAACTTGTAATATATATATATATATATATATATATATATATTGGATAGCTTTAGTGTCAACTTGACACACCTGGGTTGAGGGAGCCTCAATTGGGGAATTGGCTCCATTGGACTGGCCTGTGGCCACGTCTATGGAGTATTGTCTTGATAGTTGAGCAATGTGGGAGTGCACAGCCCACTATGGGTGGTGTCACCCTGGGCAGGTTGTTGTGTACTGTATAAGAGGTCAGGCTGGGCATGGGCCAGGGGAGCAAGCCAGTGAACAGCATTCCTCCATGGCTTGTGCTTCAGCTCCTGCCTCCAGGTTCCTGCCCTGAGTTCTTGCCTTGGGCTCCCTGAGTGAGAACTGTGACCCAGGAGATGTAAGCTGAATAAACACTTTCCTCCCCAAGTTGGTGTCAGTCAGAGTGTTTTGTCACAGCAATGGAAGACAAACTAAAACAAAAATTGGTACTAGAGGTGGGGTATTGCTGTGACAGACCTGACCTTGGTGTTTTGGGGAAGGATTGTGGAGGTGTTTGGAACTTTGGGCTGGGAAGATCATTGAATGCCTAAAGATCATTGCTGTGGAGATTGGAGCAGTTTTGCTGAAGGAGTTGTAGAAGATAGAGGCCTGGCTTGTGAAGTTTCTAGTTTCAAAGGGGAGCAGAGATCATCAGGACTGTGTAATCTGTGGGATCTGGTCAGCTGGGGCTGAAGAATCAGCTGTAACAAGAGACCAGAACCTGAAGTGAAATCTTTGTTGTACTGGGACAATTGATGCTGGTTAGCTGGGGCTAGAAAATCAGCTCTAAGTAACAAGAGACCAGCATCACTGTGGTGAAATCTTCTGGGAAGAGTTTCTTCAGGGTCAGCACACAGAAGCTGTGATCCAGAAGGGGCCTGAACCTCCATCTTGTGCCAGAATCAGGACTTGGTAATATGTAAGATCTCCTATATGGTTTTGGTGTTGAAATTTAAGGGGGTCACAGAGAGCAGCAGAGGCTTGGCACTGTGAGAGGTCAGGAAAGACCGTTGGTGGAAGTGCATCTTGGTTGCAGTAAAGACCCCAGGATTACAGGGGTCATGGAGAGAAGCTGAGGCTTTGCACCAGGAGAGGTCAGAAGAGTCCATTGATGAAGGTGCTGCCTCAGTTTCAGTGGCAACCCCAGCTTTTTGGAGATGCCAGGACCATGGGATGACCACCAAGAGCAGTGGCAGGTGTGGAATGGAGTTGGCCTGGGCCTGCGAGATGAGCTGTGTGTGCCAAGGACAGCAGAGTTGGAGAGGGGGAGCTGCTGAAACCCTTTGGAGCCCAGAAGATCATGAGTGAATCCCAGGTGTCCAGCTTTGAACTACTTTGCTGGACTTAGGATTTGAGAGTGCCTGATTCTTCCTTTTGAAATAAGACAGTACTTGTTTTGGATTTTACAGCAGCCCACAGTTAAGAGACTTTTAATAGTCTGAACTTTTAAGCATTTGGACATTTTAAGCGCTGTGGGGCTTTTAAGGTTCTATTGTCTTAGGTTGTGATTAATGTTAACATCATACTTTGGGGATAAGAACTGGAAACGTGGTGGTTTAATAGTGATGTGTTTTGTGTGTCAAGTTGACAAGGGGTCAATTGTGCTGGATAGCTTTAGTGTCAACTTGACACACCTGGGTTGAGGGAGCCTCAACTGGGGAATTGGCTCCATTGGACTAGCTTGTGGCCACATCTGTGGAGTATTGTCTTGTTGAACAATGTGGGAGGGCCCAGCCACTATGGGTGATGCCACCCTGGGCAGGTAGTTTTGTACTGTATAAGAGTTCAGACTGGGCATGGGCCAGGAGAGCAAGCCAGTGAACAGCATTCCTCCATGGCTTGTGCTTCAGCTCCTGCCTCCAGGTTCCTGCCCTGAGTTCTTGCCTTGGGCTCCCTGAGTGAGAACTGTGACCCAGGAGATGTAAGCTGAATAAACCCTTTCCTCCCCAAGTTGGTGTCAGAGTGTTTTGTCACAGCAATGGAAGACAAACTAGGACAATATATATATATCACTTGAATTGTGAATTGGAGGACATTTTTTCCTAAAAGATGTCATGTTTTCCTTAAGGAAGTGCTCAAACATTCCTCCTTGGCAATCCTAAACAACCATAAATCCTGCACTTTTTCTCCACATTGGGGTCTTTCCCTCCCATGGTCCCCCAAATGAAATCCAGTAAGCACTCATCCTGTCTTGATACCCCTGTACTGGCCTCCATGATACAGCCCAGGTAGTCCTGAAATCCCCTTAGCAGTTTAGTCCACAAGCTGGTTATCTCAGTAGTTCCCATCTGGCTTTGAAGGTTTGGAGGATTCTTGGAGAAACATGAGTCTTCAGTCCATATTGGAAGGTTAGTAAGCTGTGTCTCATGTCTTTGAGGAGTGCCAAAAGTGGTGGCAGCCACAGAGCAACTGCACTTGACAGCAAGAATTGAAGAAAGGCCAAACAACAGTACTATCTCTTTTTGCTTTTTGTCTTTTTACTAAGATCTCAAGTTTTATGTCTGCAGTACAGTTTGTCTATGATCACACCACACTAAATGCTCCTGATCTACTCTGGTCACTTAACATTTTTATTGGGCTGGGAAGTAGCCCAATAAAAATGTGCTGGCCCAGCTACATATTGAAACTGTCTCAAAAAAGCAAAAGAAAACAAAAATCATGTTTTGCTTTTCATTGTTGACAAACAAAAATCAGAAGATGATTTTGTAACTCAGAGGATTTGGAGATGCGAATGCAGTCATGAAACTTGCCACAATTTATGCCACAAAGTTTTTTTTGTGTGTGTGCTGCTAATACTCCCTGGTAATGTCTTACATATTGGTGTTTGTATATTTGATGAAAAGTTAACATAGTATCTTAGTCTAGCACTCCTTCTATCTACCTCACTCTAGAAGCTTCTTTCTACTCCTTGAAAGTAGCATCTACAGGGGACCTATAGTTTTGAATTAACTTATTTCTATATTGTGACACTAACTTCTCCTGATCTATAACATTCCCAATTGTGTTCTGGTTTAACTTCAT
Organism: Rhizomys pruinosus; assembly: GCA_009823505.1. NCBI lineage: Eukaryota > Metazoa > Chordata > Mammalia > Rodentia > Spalacidae > Rhizomys > Rhizomys pruinosus. The sequence goes on from VZQC01010902.1 coordinate 2,280,728, forward strand.
TAAATCACTTTTTTTTCTATGTATAAGGAAGCAGTTTGTGCAATATTTCCTGATGTGTTTTCTAGGATATAAATGAAAAACTCGATGTGAACATTCATAATAACAAAGTGTTCATTCACAAAAACAGCTAATAGGACTACTCTCCTTTGAGAGGCAGAAGCAGGTGAATGTCTGTTAGTTCCAGGATAGCCTGGTCTACACAAAGAATTCCAGGACAGCTGTGGCTACAGGGAGACCTTGTCTCAAAAAAAAAAAAAAAAAATACTGGAGATACTGAAAACTTTGCTGTTAAATATAGTAATCTGTTTTAAAGACATAGAAACATTTTACTTTCACACATAACTGTTTATGGAAACTTTAATTTCAATAGATTCCTTAACAATATATATGATCACTGTCAATGGAAGTTTACAAATTGAGTACTTGTTTATTCAATAAGCGTAATTGAAGAAGCCCAAAGATTAATCAGTGGCCTGTTTGACAGGCTCTAAAATGTTCAGAATGTTTACAAACTATTAGACATTTTATTCAGAGACATAGAGTTATTATTCATAAAACATCTGTAGTCTCAAATGCAACAGTAAAATTAAGAGCAATTTAGTTCTGTTATATTATAATTCCTTATGTTTAAGATCAATTGGAAACACTGTCCCACAGAGAAGTTCACACCAACATGCTACACAGTTTTTAAATGTCATATGAGAGATCGTTTCCTTTATTTACCAATTCCTTTTCCTTCACTCCTCTCAACATTTCTTATCTCATCATTGTTACATTTAAGTAGCAATTATTAACCAACAAAAATGAATATGTGAAGAAGATATGATCTTGTTCCCATGAAGGCAAAGAAAATATTTTATTGCTCAAGCAGGAATTCACAAATATTCATACATTTTGACCCATGAGCTGTATGGGTTTGGGCACAACTGCTCACAAATTGGTTTTACATGAAGGATGCTTGTACTCACAATTTATCACTTATTGTTAAAAAAACAAAACAAAACAAAACAAACAAAAAAAAACAGAGAAAGATGCAGAAAAGTCACGGCAGAATGCATGATCTGGGACAGGTAGGGGTGGGGTGGGGGGAAGGGAAGGGGATATATGCCTGAACTGAATTGGAAAATGATGTATGAAATACACAAAGCATCAATAAAAAAAGAAATAAAAATGCATACGAATAGAGATCCTGATCTTTAAAAATATTTTACTTATTATTATTTATTTATGTGATTGAATGTTTTAGGTGCATGTGTGTAAGTGTACCACATGCATCCCATGCCCTAGACAGTCCAGAAAACGGTGTCAGTTATCCTGGAATGGAAGTTTCAGATGGTTGTTAGCCACTGTGTGTGCTGGGAATGCAGCCCAGGTCTTCTGGAAGAATAGCAAATGTACTTAACTGCTAAGCCATCCTTCCAGCCTCCACACTGTGATTAATTTACCTTCAAATTTTATTCATTTCCTTATTATAATTCTACAAAGTCATCAAAAATAGAGAATGTTTCGTTTCTTCAGGTTATACATTCTATAAATTTAAACCATTACTGAAATTAAAAACAGGAAAATAAATGTTTATACAGTGAAGAATCCATTGAAATAAATTCCCACTAGTTGTGGTAGATTAGCCTATAATCCCAGATTTGGGGAGGCTAAGGGAGAAGTACTGATATGAGCATCAGTCCAACATGGGATAGTTAAGGACTTGCAGGATGATGTTGGGTAAGAATGAGTCTGTGTCAGAAACAGCCACACAGAACAACAGCAAAACATGTTAACTAAATAAAGAAATTCCTTATGCCCCATGCCCCAGATGTATATTTTTTCTTCACTTTTATTTTAATGAATTAATCAATAACCTCAGACATAACCTATTTCAGTTTCTGTAGGTTTCCTGAAATTTGCTATTATACTGGCAGCATAAAGTCATTTGCAGTACTAAGCCTTCAAAAAATGAAATATTTTTTCCCTGAGAACCATTGTTAGCATTCTAAATGCTTGTTTATTTTGCCACAGGAAAGATATTTTTGTTACGACCAAATATCGAGTAGAGAAAGCCATCTGGAAGCAAAGCTAACTACTGACTTGTAATCAACTGCGGTCGGGGGAATGTTTGCACTTAATAACAGGCAGCTTGTGTTCAGTGCAGCACTGGTCCTGCCACCTGCTCGTTCCAGGTTATCAACAGCTGCAGGTGTCCAGGTCAAGCTGCTGAGGTGTGTCTCTGGGCACGGCGATATGGCTAGATCACAGCCTGCCAGTCTCAAAACTCTGTTGCTGCTGTTGGTAGAGTCTAGTCCTTGGATTTGTGTGGGCCTGCATTTGTTTCTTTCTGTGAATCTTTTATTAATTGTATTTTTGAGAATTTCATACTTGCATATTGTATTTGTATCATCTCCACTCCTCTCAGTAGCCCTCAAACTCCTTCCCTGAGTCCTACCCACTCACATTCCTTGACCTGTTTTTTATTAATGTTTTCTATTGCACTGAGTCTACGTAGTGGCATGCTCAAATACCTCTGTTTAGAGCTAGTCCCTGAAGAAAATCGATTCTCCTATCTTCACAATCCATTGATTTCTGGTAGCTCTTCATCTTGAGGTTGGACCCTGTAAAATTACCCCATCTACTTTGGCACTTAATTGATTTTGTCATTATGCGGATCCTATTAGATTACCATACTTTGGAAATTTCATGTGTTTAGCTTCCCTATCATATCCAGAATGCACTAACTAGTAGCAGGATCATGTTCTTCTGGGTCCTACAATCTTTGCACTGCTTCTTACACAATGTTTTCTGACACTTACTTTAAGAATTTGTCTCAGTGTTGGGGAACTATCCATGGAAATACTGTTAGCCCATGGACCTCCTGGTTACTTAAGTTGTGTGTGCGTGTGTGTGTGTGTGTGTGTGTGTGTGTGTACGTGTTACTTAGTTTAACCTATTTCTTTCCAAGCCAAATCTAATGTCACATGACTTATGAATGCTCTCCCTCTTCTGGATGAATCCCTCTCTCAGCCCTTTCCCTCTTACCTTCCTCTTTTGACTAACCTTCTTATTTAAATGATCTTACATTATTTTCTAGTCACTTTTCCCAGGTTGCACACTTAACAGTTACTCTTTATATCAACAGTCATTCATCATCCTGAGAAATAATGTCTCTGTTACACAGTGAAAATGAAATATTTCCCATAGGCTCACATACCTAGACTAGGTGGCTAGCTCTTTTACTTTTAAGAAACAATTAGACCTTAAGGTCTATGGCTTAATAAATAGATGTGTTTTCAATAGTAACACTTCACTAGAGTGTGATCAAAAGTAAGAGGTGAGCCCTAGTTGAGGGAAGTGACCTGGTAGGTTGTGTTTTGCCTCTTCCCCTTCCTCTGCTTCCTGCACCATCAGATGAGCAGTATCTGATACACACTCCCACAACCATGGTATCTCTCTCTGGTCTGATGCAAAGAGTCCCTCTGCTTTGGATTAAATCTTCTGAAATTATGAGTCAAATTATACCTTCCTTATTTGTATATCATGGGTTTGCAAGTGGGTGCCTGGGCATGTGGAGGCCAGAGTCCTATGCCCTCTGCAATAACTTTCCACTACATTTTTGAGACTTGGATTCTCAGTGAAATTGGAGCTCACCAGTTTGAATAAATTGGCTGGGCAAGAAAATCCAGAAAGCCCTTCTGTTTCCAGCTCTGCCTCTCTAACACTTGGATTATCTGCACACCATGTTACTCTAGGCTTTTAAGTGTGATTAAACACAGGGCTTCCTGCTTCTAAAAAGAAAGCACTTTGTACAAATGAGTCATCTCTCCTGTCTAATCTTTGCTTCCTTACGTGAGTTTTTCCGGTATTTTATAGCAACAGAAAGAATAACATAAAATCCTGTTTGTTTTTTCCTCCACAGAAAATAATATCCAAACAAACCTGGAACAGAATTCTGTCCTTAGGCAAGAACATTTTGCTGCCTTAGGTTGCCTTGGATTTATATATATATATATATATATATATATACCCCCAAATGAAATCCAGTAAGCACTATCCTGTCTGATACCCGTTCTGGCCTCCATGATACAGCCCAGGTAGTCCTGAAATCCCCTTAGCAGTTTATTCCACAAGCTGGTTATCTCAGTAGTCCCCATCTGGCTTGAAGTTTGAGGATTCTTGGAGAAACATGTCTTCAGTCCATATTGGAAGGTTAGTAAGCTGTGTCTCATGTCTTTGAGGAGGTGCCAAAAGTGGTGGCAGCCACAGAGGCAACGGCATTTGCCAGAAGAATTGAGAAAGGCCAAACAACAGTACTATCTCTTTTTTTTTGCTTTTTTGCTTTTTACTAAGATCTCAAGTTTTATGTCTGCAGTACAGTTTGTCTATGATCACACCACACTAAATGCTCCTGATCTACTCTGGTCACTTAACATTTTTATTGGGCTGGGAAGTAGCCCAATAAAAATGTGCTGGCCCAGCTACATAGTGAAACGTGTCTCAAAAAGCAAAAGAAAACAAAAATCATGTTTTGCTTTTCATTGTTGACAAACAAAAATCAGAAGATGATTTTGTAACTCAGAGGATTTGGAGATGCGAATGCAGTCATGAAACTGCCACAATTTATCCCAAAAGTTTTTTTTGTGTGTGTGCTGCTAATACCCCTGGTAATGTCTTACAATTGGTGTTTGTATATTTGATGAAAAGTTAACATAGTATCTTAGTCTAGCACTCCTTCTATCTACCTCACTCTAGAAGCTTCTTTCTACTCCTTGAAAGTAGCATCTACAGGGGACCTATAGTTTTGAATTAACTTATTTCTATATTGTGACACTAACTTCTCCTGATCTATAACATTCCCAATTGTGTTCTGGTTTAACTTCATTAAATCACTTTTTTTTCTATGTATAAGGAAGCAGTTTGTGCAATATTTCCTGATGTGTTTTCTAGGATATAAATGAAAAACTCGATGTGAACATTCATAATAACAAAGTGTTCATTCACAAAAACAGCTAATAGGACTACTCTCCTTGAGAGGCAGAGGCAGTGATTCTGTTGTCCAGGATAGCCTGGTCTACACAAAGAATTCCAGGACGCTGGGACCAGAGACCACTCAAAAAAAAAAAAAAAAAATACTGGAGATACTGAAAACTTTGCTGTTAAATATAGTAATCTGTTTTAAAGACATAGAAACATTTTACTTTCACACATAACTGTTTATGGAAACTTTAATTTCAATAGATTCCTTAACAATATATATGATCACTGTCAATGGAAGTTTACAAATTGAGTACTTGTTTATTCAATAAGCGTAATTGAAGAAGCCCAAAGATTAATCAGTGGCCTGTTTGACAGGCTCTAAAATGTTCAGAATGTTTACAAACTATTAGACATTTTATTCAGAGACATAGAGTTATTATTCATAAAACATCTGTAGTCTCAAATGCAACAGTAAAATTAAGAGCAATTTAGTTCTGTTATATTATAATTCCTTATGTTTAAGATCAATTGGAAACACTGTCCCACAGAGAAGTTCACACCAACATGCTACACAGTTTTTAAATGTCATATGAGAGATCGTTTCCTTTATTTACCAATTCCTTTTCCTTCACTCCTCTCAACATTTCTTATCTCATCATTGTTACATTTAAGTAGCAATTATTAACCAACAAAAATGAATATGTGAAGAAGATATGATCTTGTTCCCATGAAGGCAAAGAAAATATTTTATTCTCAAGCAGAAATCACAAATATTCATACATTTTGACCCATGAGCTGTATGGTGTTTGGGCACAACTGCTCACAAATTGGTTTTACAATGAAGGATGCTTGTACTCACAATTTATCACTTATTGTTAAAAAAACAAAACAAAACAAACAAACAAAAAAAAACAAGAAAATGCAGAAAAGTTACGGCAGAATGCATGATCTGGGACAGGTAGGGGTGGGGTGGGGGGAAGGGAAGGGGATATATGCCTGAACTGAATTGGAAAATGGATGTATGAAATACACAAAGCATCAATAAAAAAAGAAATAAAAATGCATACGAATAGAGATCTGACTTAAAAATATTTTACTTATTATTATTTATTTATGTGTTTGATGTTTTGTATGCATGTTTAATGTGACCACATGTATCAATGCTACAGACAGTCCAGAAAACGTGTGTGTTATCCTGGAACTAGTTTCAGATGGTTGTTAGCCACTGTGTGTGCTGAATGCAGCCCAGGTCTTCTGGAGAATAGCAAATGTACTTAATGCTAAGCCACCTCCACGCCACACTGTGATTAATTTACCTTCAAATTTTATTCTTCCCTTATTATAATTCTACAATTCACAAAAATAGAGAATGTTTCGTTTCTTCAGGTTATACATTCCTAGATATATATATGTACATACACATATCATATGAATTGGAGCATTTTTTTTTCTAAAAGATGTCATGTTTTCCTTAAGGAAGTGCTCGAAGTTTCCTCCTTTGCAAGCCCAAACAACCATCAATCCTGCCCTGTGCTCCACACTGGGGTCTTTCCCTCCCATGGTTCCCTAAATATATCTTTAATTTATTCACATATCATGGATATTAGTAATGCACTTAAGTTCTTGATTTTCTAAGGAATGTGATATTTGCTCTACATGAACCTTATATGATTTGCATATGGATCATTTTTCTTGGAGAAAGGCTATATTAATTGTATTAAAACAAAAACCATGAAATACTCAAATTGCGAGCTAGAGCTCCATTTCACCTTATAGTTCTATAACTCATAATTTACTATAACTAAAGATCCACATATTAAAGTCTGGTTCTCAGTACATGATACAGTAGATGGCAGTTCATGAGTCTTAATAGGAGTATTTAAGTCATTAGACCCATGGCTTTAAAGGATCCAGTGGGGCCCTCTCCCTTCCTTTTCTTCTTCCTTGCTTGTGAGGTGGCCTGATAATTTACCATATGATCCAACCAATATGTGTTGCCTTTTCAAAAGCTCAAAAGGATCAGTTCAAACTATCAATGTGTTTAAATGAAATATATATATATATATATATATTCTTTTGAATCTATATTCTTTTGAATCTATATTCTTTTGAATCTATATATTAAATAGTGAATAAGTGTTCTCTTTCCCACAACCTTGGTCACAATTTCCATTCTTTGATTTCTTGATGATGACATTCTGACTGGAGTGAGATGGAATCTTTTTAATATATTTTTATTGAGCTTTTTTACACCTCATAAATGGTTGCCAATAAAACCCAGCCCCTCGATATCCCAACTGCCCCCCCAATCAGGATCTATGCATTACAGCATCCAAGCTAAGACCTATCCTGTCAAGCTCCTGAGTCTAGATGTCCTTCTGTGTAAATAATTCCACTGGAATCCAGTCAGCACATCCAGGAATCCTAGGTAAGTCATACTCTTCCTCACCCAACAGTACTTAGCCTTTGGTAATTCTTAGTCCAGGGACAGTCCCTCAACAATTTCTCTTGCTCCACTTTGAATCAATTTCAATTTTCATTTCTGTAATGGATAATGGTAATGATTGAGCACTTTATAAAGTTTTTATTAGCCATTCATATTTCTTTTTTATGTGTATGAGTGTCCTGCCTACGTGTAGGTAGGTGCACCTGTTTCATGCAATGCTGTGGAGGTCAGAAGGGAGTGTCAGATTCCCCTTTTACTGGAATTAAAGATGGTTCTTAGCCTCCATGTGGGTGCTGGGAATCAAACCCCAGTCCTCTGCAAGAGCAGTCAGTGCTCCTAACTGGTGAATTATCTCTTCAGCCCCAGCCATTCTTATTTCTATTATGATAATTTCCTTTTTGGTCAGAGGGTAATGTGCCAATGGGTAACAAGGGTTGATGGAGGTACATGTCACACAAAAGCGTGAGCACCCGATCATCACATTTATGAACTAAAAATGGATCTGTTAATTTTCAATTCTTGTTTATAGCCCGTTTTTTTATTTTATTCTTTCTCTTCTTGATATTCAATTTTTTAATTTATATCTCATTAAAGCGAGAATTGTATTTTGCTAACACAAACCACCCATTCCCAGCTGCTCCTATGTCCATCCCCTCATCCCTATTCTATTGTCAATTGATAACTGCTGGGAGTTGGGTGGTCAGTCTTCGTTAACATTCTAATCTGTGATGTTAAATTTTGTGTTCTTTGTGCATTCTAGAAACTTATCTTCTTTCAGTTGTAGTTTGCTGAGATTTTCTTCTGTTTTGTAGGTGGCCTTGTCACTTCCAACTATTTCACTTAAAAATCCTCCAATTCAAGTGATTATATATATATATATATATAATTATATATATATATGCTGTAGCAATACAAGTTGGAGATAACAACAACAAAAGAACTGGGAACAAAACTCTGGAAAGACTCAGAAAAAGATGCAGGACATGTATGGCAGAGTGCAGGGACTCGGGTGGGGTGGGGAACATGGAAAGAGAAGGGACTCTAGATTGGTGAGGTTTAACATAGGAGTACTAGGAGGAACATACACTCTGCAGTCTTTTATTCTCTACACCTTGGATAGTTGTGGCCTTCTTTGTAAATTGTGCTTTGTTGCATGAGGATTTGCTGGTAAAAGTTGATGGATGTATAAGCATTCTCTGTTCCCCTTGTTCTGCTATATTCCATAAGCCTAATGTGTAGAGGTTCTGTTGTAGATGTGTCATGGATGGATATCTCTCAGACATATTTTCTCTGTGTGACCAGTTGTGGAACACTGTAGTAGCCTCTATCTGTTGCAAAAAGAAGGTCCTTTGATGAGTGGTGTGCAGCATAATTGTCTGTAAATAAAGGATCACTATTTAGCATGTAGTAAGAAATTTCATTTGTCTAGCGATATGACACAGATAAGATTTTCTCTAGGATCTATGACTTATCCAGCCATGTACATTTGAGTATTTTTACAGTGCCACTCCTGAATTCCCTCCCTTTTGGAGGACTTTCAGTCCAATTAGGTAACTTTTGATTACCCCTGAGATAAAGTGTCACTACTGTGCAAATCTAGTATGTTGTGTTGGTCACTGTTATGGTTATTATGCTGTACAATTGTTTTCAGCCATTGACTGACATTTTCCATTAGCAGCTTACATAGTATTCTCTAGAACTCTGAGAATTAGTCTTCACTGAGGAGGCTTTATGGTAAAGTTCCATTGCTGGAAGTCATGTGTGAAAAGCATGTCCTTTCTTCAGCAATAGGATCTTACCTTCAAGTTCTGAGAAGTAATCAAAGGCTTTGGCAATTTCCCATGCTTTTTTGGAAGGCTCCTGGGCTACTCTAAGCAGCAATTCCTCTCTGGCACTGTAGTTTGCTATAAAGCCTTCAGGTATGCACATGCACTCATGTTCACATATTGTATGTGAATTTCTCAGTGAGGTTTTGAATTAATGCATCCCCTTTTATTTTCACACTAGTTAAGTTGTATTTATCTTTCATCTCTCCATGTCTAACCTCCCTCTACACTCTGCAGTTGAAGTACACTCATTTTCTATTTGATAGCATCTGTTTCCTTTTATCCTTGCTCTTGAGTTCCTTCTTTCCATTTACCACAATGTTTCCTTCTCTGTCCTTCCTCCCTTCTCAGTTGAATACCTCCATTTACCCACTCACCACTTATGTCTCTGTTTCTTAGCATCTCCCTTTCTCAGGCTCTTTCTTTTGCTTTACCTCAGTTATCCGCCCCCCGCCCCAGCTCCTGCTGCTACATCAGAATATATACTCATGTACAAGGGATCAGTAAAACATCCACAAATGAAGAAGAATATACTTTAGAGTAGTAATGGTGTTAGTTCTTTGACATTCTGGTTTAATTTTACGTTAAATCCGTCTCACCCTGGGCTATGTATTTAAGGGAATTTATATTATTGCTTCAATCTATGGTTGGTTATAGATCCTTCTAGGTTACTTAATCTCAATTTTAAATTTTGCATGCCACATTAATCTAGAATTTCAAGTATTTCTATTGTTTATTCCATTCAGTGATATGTATCCTTCTAAGTTATGTCCTGATACTTTTCTGAATTTTACTAGTATATGGGGTAATAGCTTACTTTTCAACTACAATCTTATTTATTTTGGTTTCTTTGTCCTGCTCTTGATTTATTTGGATAAAGATTTGACTATTTTGTTTATTTACTCGAAGAAAAATATCCTAATTTTATTAATTCATTTTATTGTTTTGGGTTTGTTGCATTTCATTAATTTTCTCCCTCATTTTGATTATTCCTCTTTTTCTACTGCTTTTGAGTTTTGTTTTATTTTTTATTTCCATAGCCTCAAGGTAGAACAACAATTTATTCATTTGACATATATCAACTTTTAATATATATGTATATTGTATGGTAACAATGAGATAAAAATCTGAAAAAAATTAATTTTAAATAAAATTTGAATTAAAAAACCTCAGGAACTAAAACAAAAAATACGTAGAGGAAAAGAGAATATCAGATCTTAAAGACAAGCTTTTGGAACTGTATTACTCCAAAAAAAAATGCCTAATCCAATCCAGGAAAGGAATGTGAAGACATTTAGGGCAATTTAAAATTTCAGTTATATGACATGGGTCAAATGCCGAGCAAATATTTTTTCTATATTTTTATCTAATATTTGTGCATTTTTGAATGTTAATCATATTTAGACTCCCTCTACTATCCCACCACGAGCCCACCCACAGTACTTCATGCATTCTACACTATATGTTAATGCTTTGTATACCCAGATGTGCCTTAGTATGAGTTCACCAGAGTATATACGATCTATCACGTGTCAAATCTGTAAAGATCAACTCTCCCTCACAAGCAGTGACTGGATGCAAAAAGTTCTTCATTTAACTTTGGGAGCTTCTGCCCATTTCCCCAGGTCTACGCTGGGTTTGTCTTATTGAGTCTGCCTACATCTTGTTCCTTTTGTGACCATTGCTCTAAGTTCATAGGAGCAAGTTTCCAGAAACCTGGAAAACACACTGTTTCCTTATGGTCATACACCATCCATTGCTCTTAAAATTTTCCCAGCCCCTGACAGCCAGGCTTCATGGTACATGCCTTTATTCCCAGCACTTGGGAGGCAGAGGCAGGTGGGTCTCTGTGAGTTCAAGGCCAGCTTTATCTACATAGGTAATTCAAGGACAGCTGTGGCTGTCTGGTCTGGGGAGACCAGTCTCAAAACAAAACAAAACAAAACAAAGCAACAACAACAACAACAACAACAACAAAATATTATCCACCACCTATTCCCCAATGATGAGGCTTAATATGAATACTATCCAAGGACATGGTCTCTGCAGTCTCTTACTCTCTGCAGTCTGGCCAGTTGTTGCCATTTTTGCTTATGGACCTCTATTACATAAAGAAACTTATCTGGTGAGAGTGGAAAGATACACTAGTATTCTCTATGAGCTGTTTCATTATATTCTATGAGTCTTGGATTTAGCAGATGTGTGTATGCCATTTAGGGCTGGACATCTCACAAATAGATACTTTTCTTGGTGAGTGACTAGGTGTAGAATTATTTTTTTAGTGGCTTTTTATTACTTTGTGTGTATGGTAATACTGTACAGATATTAACAAATTTAATTGCTTTGTGAGAAATATGTCATATTATGGTGGAGCAACACTATCCTCCATGTATGACCTTGCCCCAGCCCTCTTGAATTATTACCTGAGGGAGACTTACACAAGACTGAGCCTATTAACTTTTCTTCCTGGAGGAGGATATAAATATGGCCATCCCCCTCCCCCCAAGAGCTTAAATCAGGTAGCAGCAGTCTGGTTGCTCAGCCTCCAGAGTATTGGGGGTTACAGGAGTGAGCCACCATGCCTAACTTTATCAGATATTATCATAAAGGATGTTTTCATACATAACCAGAATCTCATTCCCATCTACCAACATTAATGGTAATTTGTCAAAAATCATTTACTAGCCAATTTGTAGTCATATTTGTTCAATTTTCTCCAGTCTTTTACAGATTTTAGTTTTTTTTTAAAATATTTTATTATTTCATTTTATGTATATGAATGTATTGCTTGCATGTATATAAGTGCACCTGTGTCATGGAATGTCTGCAGAGTCCAGAAAAGGGTGTCAGATCCCTGGGAGCTGGAGTTACAGATGGTTGTTAGCTACCATGTGGGTACTTGGGATTGAACTCCAGTCCTCTGCGGGAGCAGCCAGTGTTCAGTATTCTTAACTGTTAAACCATCTCTCCAGGCCCAGATTTCTTAAGGCGAGTGTAGCAGTCCTCAAGAGGACTGGATGAGGCTCAGTGACAGCCATCCCTACAGTGTGAAATACAGGTAGGCTATGTGTTATAAATACAAAGAAGTTATCTGAACAGGGTTCCTGAAAACATTAGGGCGGACACTTTCAGAGAGTGTGCTTTTCTGTTTAGGCTGCAGTGACAGTTGCCTGTTGAAGACAAGATTTTCCTAAATCAAAGGAATCATGGAGTGTGAAACTGTTTATTTTAGGCATGTCCAAATGAACCATGCTTCTGTAATTGTAAAAGTGGTCTTAATGTGCTACCTAGGCCAGATTCCAAGAACCAATTCTGATTTATCAAGTTGTACTTTCTGTGAACATATTTTATTGTGCACATTAACGGGGTTCTGTTCAACATTTTCACACAGCGCAGACTGATAAAAATCTAACCTCCCTATGTAGCCTCGCCCCCCAACCTACCCAGCCTCTAATTGCCACTATTCTGTGCTTTCCATTTCTCTTTTTATAGAGTAATATATTATTTATTTAAAAATAGAATTACCTTCATATTTCCACAAATAGTCTGTCCCTCCATGATCATTAACGTGTGCATCTATGTATATAAACATATCACTTGCTATTTCAAGATAATTTTATTGACCCATCAATAATGTGCTAAAGAATTTTCTTTATCGTTTTTTTCACATTTCCCCCCTTTAATTTTATATTACTCTAAAATATTAATACATACCTTCCATCCATACACAGTAATTACAGAGTCTGAAAATAAGTGGTAGGTCTATTCTAGAGCCTTTTAAGAGATTTACATTATAACAACACAGTTGCTTTCAGATAAAAAGAAACATAACAGTAATGTTGTTCACCTTGCCTTTCAACTGAGGATTTGGTGTTAGCATCCACAGATGAGGGATACCATTCATCTTTTGTTTTTCTTGGGTCTGTGTTACTTCACTTAGCATAAAATCTTCTAGTTCTATCCATTTACTTGCAAATTTCATGAAGTCATCTTTCTTTACCACTGAATAGTACAACATTGTGTAGATGTACCACATCTTTGTCATTCACTCCTCTGCTCAGGGGAATTTGGTTCCAGCTCTTCACTATTGTGAAGAGAGCTGCAATAAACATGGATGTGCATGTATCTTTGAGGTAGGATGAGTCTTTGGGGTACATACCCTGGAGTGGTATGACATTCAGGTGGTAGGCTCATTTTGAGTCTCCACATTGCTTCCCATAATAGTTATACAACTTTACATTCCCACCAGCAGCGGATGAGTGTTCCCCTTTCCCCACAACCTATCCAGCATTTGGTGTCTTTTGTTTCCTTGATCTTAGCCAGTTGTATCAGAGTGAGATGGTATCTGAGATTGGTTTTAATTTGCATTCCCTTAGTTATTAATTATGTTGAACACTTTTTAAGATATTTCTCAGCCATCTTTACTTCCTCACTGGTGAAGTCTCTGTTCAGCTTTTTGCTCCATCTTTTGAGAAGTATGTCTTTTCTTCTTTGTTTTTTGAGTAGTTAGTATACTCTGGAAATCAATGCTTTGTCAGATGTATCTGCAGTGAAGGTTTCATCCCACTCTGTGGGTTTTCTCTTCACTTCCTTGATTGTTTCTTTTGATGTACAGAAGCTTTTGAGTTTAATGAGGTCCCATTTGTCAACTGTCGACCTTAATTCTTGCCCAGCTGCTGTCTGATTTAGAAAGCCTTTTCCTCTGCCTATGTCTTATAGGTTGCTGCTAACTTTTTCTTCTATCACCTTCAGGATTTTTTGTTTCAAGTTGAGATCTTTGATGCACTTGGTGTTGATTTTTATACAGGGTGAGAAGGAGGCGGTAATTTTTTTCTTTTACAAATGGTAATCCAGTTTTGCCAGCACCATTTGCTGAAGATGCTATCCTTCCTCCTTTGAGTTTTTTGCCCCTTTGTTAAATATGAGGTGGCTGAAATTGTATGAGCTCAAGTTTGGATCTTTAGTTTTGTTCCATTGGTCAACAGGTGTGTTTTTATGCCAGTATCAGGATGTCTTGATCACTGTGCCTCTGTAATATAGCTTGAACTCTGGTAGAGCACTCCCCCCTGTATTGCACTTTTAACTCAGGGTAGCTTTAGCTATTCAGGGTCTTTTGTTTTCCCGTATGAATTTAAGGAATTTTTTCCAAGTCTGTGATGAAACTCATGGCAATTTTGATGGGGATTGTGTTTAATATGTATATAAATTTGGGTAAAATGGACATTTTTAGTATATTAATTTTCCCAATCCATGAGCATGGAAGGTCTTTCCATCTTTTGATGTCATTTTCAATCTCTTTCTTCAGGGGTTTAACGTTTTTGTTGTAGAGATCTTTGGTATCTTCGGTTAGGTTTGTTCCCAGGTTTTTTTGTTTTATTTGAGGCTATTGTGAGTGGGAAGGTCTCTTCTATTCTTTCTCTCATTGTTTATTGTTGTAAAGAAAGGCTACTACTGATTTTTCTAGGTTAATTTTGTATCCCACCACTTTTCTGAAACTTTTAATTATTTCTAGAATTCTTTAATATTCTTAATTTTTTGAAAATATTTTTAAAAATTTTTATTATTTTCTTATTTTATTTCTATAAGTATATTGCTTGCATGTAGGTAGGTAAACTGTGTCATGTAATAATCACAGGGGTCAGAAGAGGGTGTCAGATCCCTTGGAACTGGAATTATGAATGATTGTTAGCTACCATATGGGTGCTGGGAATCGACCTGGCCCCCTCTACAAGAGGAGTGAGTGTTCTTAACCACTGAAATCTCTGCAGTCCCAAAGTATTTTAAATAAGACATAAAATAAAAAATTGTAACACTAGCAATTGTAGACACTAATCTGACTGTGTAGCGTGTGTGTGTATGTGTGTGTGTGTGTGTGTGTGTGTGTTTATGTGTGCATACAGATATTTGGTGGTCATTATCAAGGAGGGGTATGAAGATATTAGAGAGGATCTAAATGTGATCAAAATATATAAAGTTTGCAAAAATACAATTAAAATTTAATAACAAAAATGAAATAAAAGTTAAAGCTGAAATTTGCCTATAGCTTATTGGAATCAGTAAGTTTCCATAATTTAAAAATATTTTATTTTTTTCAAAGCTAAATTTTATTGAAGCCTTGTGCATTTCATACAAGATATCACAATCAAGTCTAGACCCGTTCCCCCTTCCTTGCTCCACCCCACCCCACCAGAGCTCATGCTTTCTGCCAAACATGTCTTTCATCTTTTTCTCAGCCTCTTTTAAAACTGTCAATGGAGTTTACTGTTTTAGGCAGAAGTTCACCATTTCATTCAGTTCTTTGACCCAATTTGTTGTTGTTGTTGTTGGTGGTGGTGGTGTTATTGGTGGTGTTGTTCTTTTCCGGTTTCTCCTTGTTTGTTTGTTCCTTCCAATTTGCATCACTCCAAATATTCGGGGAAGATGCATATATAGATATATATAATATATATATATATTGAATATTATATAATATATATATATATATCGAGTAGACATTATAAGGTTTTTAAGCATGTTCATTTAGGATTTCTTTTTTTTTTTCTTTATTAGTTTTTTTTTTTTTTTTTTTTTTTTTCCTTAAGGAATTGTTTGTAGGCTCCTCCTTGGCAAGCCCAAACAACCATCCGTCTTGCCCCTGCTCTCCACACTGGGGTCTTCTGTTCTTGTGGTCACCAAATGAGGTCCAATTAGACTCATGTCCTGTCTTGATCCTCCTGTACTGGTCTCTGTGACACAGCCTGGGTAGTCCAGCAATGACAGTCTACACTCTGAAGAAGCTCAAACCCCAGTAGTTGCTCAGTCCACAAGCTGGATATCTCAGCGGTGCCCATCTGGCACTGAAGGTTTGGAGGATTCTTGGAGAGACATGGGTCTTCAGTGCATATTGGAAGGTTGAATATTTCTGGCTCTACTTTCCTTTTGGATGTTTAATGCCACACAGTTAGCCCAGATTAACCAAAGTTTTTGTTTTCTCATGGTCAGTTGAGGATCTGGTCCTCAGGTGTTTTTTTGTTTTTTTTTTTTTTGTTTTTTTGTTTTTTTTGGGGGGGAGGGGGTGAAGGGGCAAGGAAGGAGCCCCTGGCTCCTTTTGGCTTTTCAATCACCAGTTCTATCCACTAGAGAACAAAGTCAGGAATTGTTAGACCAAGCTTCCCTTATTGAATCATGAGCAGACATTCCTTTCTATAGAATGGACACTGGCTGAAGTCTCATTAGTGGATCTCCAAGACCTCCTTGCACAGGAAGACTGGTGCAGGAGGATGAGTCTTGTGGATATATACCCAGGAGTGGTATGACTGGATCAGATGGCAAGCTCATTTTGGGTCTTTTAAGGGTTCTCCACACTGCTTTCCATAGTGGTTGTACGAGTTTATATTCCCATCAGCAGTGGATGATTGTTCCACTTTCCCCACAACCTCTCCAGCATTTGGTATCATTTGCTTTCTTGACCCTACCCAGTCTTATCAGAGTGACATGAAATATTAAAGTGGTTTTAACTTGCATTTCCTTAATTATTAGCCACATTGAACACTTTTTAAGATGTTTCTCAGTCTTTTCTAATTCCTAATTTACAAAGTCTCTGTTCAGCTCTTTACTCCATCTTTTGAATGTGTCACTTATTTCCTTTCTTCTTTGATTTTTGAGTAATTTATATATTCTGGAAGTTAATGCTTTGCCAGGTGTATCAGCAGTAAAGATTTCCTCCCAATCTGTGGGTGTTCTCTTTACTTCCTTGATTGTTTATTTTTCTATACAAAAGCTTTTGAGTTTAATGAGGTCCCAATTATTAATTGTCAACTTTAATTCCCGGGCACCTGCTGTCTGATTTAGAAAGTCTTTTCCTATACCTATGTCTTTTACTTCACTGCAAAATTTTTCTTCTATCACCTTCAGAGTTTTGGGTTTCATGTTGAGGTCTTTGATCCATTCAGAGTTGTGTTTTGTACAGGGTGCATGGAGCGCTCACCCCCGTGGGGGTGGGAGGTGGAAACCGGCGCCATCTTTGAGGCGCGGCACTCCACAGCTCCCAACAGTTCCCCCTTTTTGTTTTAATAAAGCATGGTCTCGAGGCCGCAGATGGCTGAATTCAACAATCCCCCCTGTCTTAGGATCATTCCTCCAATAAACCCATCATAGATACCCCATCACCCTGAGGGTTCCATGCCTTAGGTAGAAGGAAAGTTGCCGGTCTCTGAGTAGGATCGTGAAGATATTCAGGGGCGACACGACCTTTAAGATTTTTGCATAATTGACAGCCAAGCTTGTGGGGAATGTCCATCTTCAATGGCAACAAAAGCCTGTGCTAGTAAAGCTATGTTCTGCTGTTGAGATACTCTCATTTTACAAAGACACCACAAGAAGAGGAAAGATACGAACAACATTATGCATGCCAAGGATCCCAACCCCACCCATTCCTTGAGATGATTCATGGCTGTTGAGATCCAGGATAACAGTCCGATGGCAAGGTCCAGGTCCACTCGCATTGAATTCACTGTCACTATTCCCACTCTTAGTTGGGTCACCAATCATTCAAACTGCTCAGACCAGTTTCCTAGAAGATAGCTAGAAAGTTGTTTAGATAGATTTGCAGCATGGGAAAAGTTATTATACTGAATACTAGTTACACAGAGGCCTGAATATTTAAATTCACATCCTAATTGTGCTATTTGCCACAATATATCTATTTCTTCCTGGACAGTTGAGCCCCGCATTCTGAGAGGTTATGGTAGGAAGTGGGGCCTGGGGCTGGCCCGTCCATCCATTTCCCTGCAGCAGTGGCAGGAGATTTCCCTCTAAATCTATCTTTGATTGGCACTCATTGGCCCAATGCCTTCCCTTCTTACATCTAGGGCAGTTTCGGTTAGGCGGCCAGGAGCTGAAACCGTCTCCGCCGCTGTCATGGGTGGGTGAGTTCCCCATGTTAACTCCTTTGGGACACGCCCTGCAGAATACTGAGAAAACGATTACCCAGAAAAGAAAACTAACAAACAGACTCTCAGCAAGAAGTAGATATACTTCCATCTACTGATCTTGGCTTGCAAATCCACGAGCTTTCACTTTTGATTCGCCAAACAGCGAATTTATCCTTGCTGCTTTACCACGGTCTTTGACTTGTCGCTCACCATGACCTTTATTGTCCCTCCTTACCTGGGAACTTACTGGCGCCACCCTGACTGCCCAAGGTTCTGATCAGAAGCAAGGTTCCCCGTACAGGCCACCACTTGTGGCGACCCCCTTCGTCCAGCAAAAGAAGACACGAGAGCGATCTTCCTCGAGCAGTTTATTCAGGCACCCTTACATCCACTCTCCCCCTCTCCTACTGGTTCACCACTTATAAGGCATGTCATAACCAATCAATTTCCACCACGTGGGTCTCAAGGATAGGGTATCTCTATGCGGAACAGAGGGCTTCAGCAAGGCCAAACCAAATAAGGACATGTTTACTGCATGGAGCGCTCACCCCCGTGGGGGTGGGAGGCAGAAACCGGTGCCATCTTTGAGGCATGGCACTTCGCAGCTCCCAACACTAATCTGTGCCTCGAGGTCCTGGAAAATTGTCGTTATAAATTTCAGTGCACCATAGTTTGGTGCATATATATTCATGATTGTGAAATCTTCATTGTTATTGTTCCTTTTACAAAGATGTAATGGCCCTCTGATTACTTTTACTTTGAATTCTATTTTGTCCTGTATTAAAATAGTAACTCCTGCTTGCTTTTTGGTACCATTTCTTGGAATATTTTTTCCATCCTTTCACCTTAAGTTGGTGCCTATCCTTGAGAATGAGATAGTTTTCTTCTAGGCAGCATGTAGATGGTTCTGTTTCCTATTCCATTCTCCCAGTCTATATCTTTTGATTAGGAAGTTTTGTTCATTAATGTCTAAGGTTATAATTGAAAGATGTATATTTCTTTGTTTTACCTTATTATCCATTTGCATTTTTGGTCTAGGCTTCTACTTCTGCAGTTATGCTTTATTAATTTCTCTTTCTAGGTGCCTGGGATAGTTGTTCCTCTCCTCTGTCCTTTGAATTGCTTCAAGTATTCTCTGTAGGGTTGGTTTTCCAGACATGTATTCTATCATTTTGTTTATGTCATGGAATATTTTTTCTCTCCTTCAACTATAATCCACCTTTTTTGCAGGGTTTAGTAACCTGGGTTGGCATCTATAGTCATTTAGCACTGGGAATTCTTTTCTTCACATTCTTCTTGCTTTCATAGTTTGCATTGAAAAGTCAGCTGTAATTTTGATGGGTTTCCCCTTATATGTAACTTGCTGTTTTTCTCTTGTGGCTTTCAGAATTTTGTCTTTGTTTTGCGCTTCTGCCATTTTAACTATGATATGACACGGGGAGTTTCTTTTCTTATCTTGTATGTATGGATTTCTATGTGCTTCTTGTATTTGTTTGGGTTTGTCATTTTTTTGTTTGGGGAAATTTTCTTTTATTATTCTGTTGAAGATTTGATCAATACTATTCTCTTGGGATTCTTCTCCTTGCTCTATTCCTATAATGTGGAAGTTTGATCTTTTCACAGTGTCCCACATTTCCTGGTTGTTCCCCTTTTGTGTATTTTTAAATTTTTCATAATTGACTTGAGCTTTTTAACTGTTCTATGTTATCTTCCAGGTCTGATATTCTTTTTCCTGCTTCCTCCATTCTACTTCTGTGGCTTTTTCCCATCCTTTCTTCTTGATTGGATGAGTGTTTGATTTCCTTTTTTATTTAATCCTGTGAGTTGTTTAGTATTTTCACTTCCTTTTGGAGCTTCTCAATCTCTTCTTGCCTTGCTTTGCCTATTGGTTTCCTTTTTTATTTCATCATGGGATCTTTTCAGTGTTTCCAGTTTTTTCTGGAGTTTGTCATTCTCTCCTTCTAGTTCTTTCTGGAATTTGTCATTCTCTCCCTCTAGGTCTTTCTTGAGCTCTTCATTCTCCCTCCTTAGTTCCCTGACTTGTTCTTTATATTATTTGATTTCTTTGAATATGTCTGCAATTGTTCTTCTAAAAACTATGTCCTGGGTTACTTCTAGGGAGATCTCATTGTAGGAATCTTCTATAGGGTTGGTTGAGTTTGGTGTGGAATTATTCTCTGTTTTTCCCATGTTGTTCTTTTCATTGTGCTTTTGGCATTTGTGTTTCCTTTTGTTTGTATCCTTAAGAGAATCTCAAATGTTTCTTCACTGTATTGAAAGCTTCCTTTACTTGCCTTCTTCAGATGCCTTCATTGTTTTCTCCTTGTTTAGGGAATGTTGACTTGTCTAGCTTTCAGGCTTTCAGTTTTGGAAGTCTAACTCAGTCCTTTCTGTTCTGAAGGTTCTACAAAAACTGAGTAAGTAACAACCCAATGGGTACCCTACTGAGTATTGTTCTCACTCTACTTCCTGCCAGCCAGTTCCTCTAGGTTATTAGTAGGGCTTGGAAATACAGGACTGGAGTTGTCTCAGATTTGCTATTTTATTTATTGCCTTTCCTTGCCTTGCACCCTGGAATTACTATTGTGGTCCCACTTGGGCACTCCCTCTGCAATTCCAGTTTGGGGCAGGGCAAGAGTGAGTGCCACACTTAGCCCACAGCCTGCTTCAGGTGGTCCAGAAAAATATTCCATTCTAAGTTCTGCATCTAAGCTCTGTGTACTTGAGAATCCCACAGAGGCAACAGGCCCAACTTTTATATTGGCTAGCAGGGCTACTCAGCCCCCACAGCCACACAAGACAATAATTCAATTACCCAACAATCCACTTGGCTGAAACACCCAGCCTCCACCTGTGCTTCAGGTGGTCCAGCGACATCCCCCAACCTAATCTCCATGCACTCAAATATTTTAATTTTTAAATAAAGTTTAAAGAGCTATTTGTTTATTGTCTTTTCTTAATTGAATTTCTCTGTCCTCAATGTCTTTCATTTTGATCAAGAGGTATGAAAAAAATTAAAACACATTTTAAGCTGAGATTCTGTTTAGCCACATTCTTGCTAATCTACACACCTTCAAGGAAGTCTACATGAAACATTCTGCATTTCCCTAAAACAAGCCTACTTTTCTAAGTCCTATTACTCTAATGAAATGATGGTTGGAGAGATCTTTTGGCACTCTGGAATATAATTTTATTGAATGTTTTTTCTGACTTCAGTTAATGGGAAGTCTCAGAGAGATCTCAGTTTTTGCCTATGATTATTACTTTTTTAATATTTAAAATTCATGTGACATGTGAATGTTATAATTTCTTTGTCTTATGAGTGTTAGTCTTCAGGGAAGAAGTTTCAAGGTCCCTTCCAGCTCCATTTTTCCTAGCTCTGTGTCCAAAGGATGATCTGCCTTCAGCAATAGGGCTTTATCTTCAAGTTCTTTGAAGCTATGACAATAACTTTTCTTTTGGGAGATATCTCTTAGAAAATCTGACGAACAACTCCAAGGGTGATTTCTCCTGTCTCAAATTATGTTTCTTATTATATACCCTTCTACTATACACATACACTCATGCACAGGTATTTTATGTGTATTTTTCAGTAGGATTTGGAACTTATACATTTTCCTCTGTTTTTTTATTTTTATTTTTAAACAGAACCTAAGCCTTATATATCTCACATCTCTCTCTCTCCCCTCATGTATAAGCCCCCTCCCCTCCCCAGATAACTTATCCCATTTTCCCCATTTAACCATTGATAACTTTTGCCAAAGATGCCCAGCCCTAAGTGACACATCTAAAATGCAATCTCTACATCTAAGGCTCAGGAATCAAATGAACAACAACTATAAAAAATTACCAAAAACCTATGATAACTAGAGCATTACACAAAATTACCTCATTGTTATGTAGATTCATATATTATAAAGTTAAAAAAAACATTCTTCCTCAAAATATGAGTTCAAGTAGCTGTGAGAATAGTCAGGAAACGGTCAATAAACTTTTTTGTAAATGTTACCAGTCTCATCTATTAAATGACGATACAGTATATGTAATTGAAAACCCTAACTTCTCTCCAAGGTTTCAGCTTTATGAAGTTCTGTCTTACTGCTTCATATTAAATGTGAGGGGGATATTATCTACTTTTTATGATTGCTAGCCTGCACAACAGCTACAGAGTAGTTCCCCAGTTAACCCTGCTGCTATACCACTTCTAGCTGCTACTTTAAATTGCTCTTGTGATGGGCTTTTTTTTTTAATTAAAATTATGCTGGGTTTGAATTTATTGTGGATTAGATACTTATCACATGAAATGCCCAATCTCAAGACACAACAGAATAAAATGACTGTATCATTTCTAGTGCTGAGTTGAAACACTCTGCCACTTCATAAAATGGACAAGAATGACAAGCGACCTCTCAGAGAACAGAGCTCATTGTACAGGCTATGCAAATGAAGCAGAAGAATGTGAAAATGTACATCATCAGCAAGTTGGCAGCCACTTGCTATTATCATTTCTCTTCATATTTCAGTTGCAATTTAAACCATAAATAGCTTTAAAGTCAACTGACTAGTGGCAGAATATCAAAATGAACATATTCTATTCCACTGTATACAGGTTGATTAAAATGGAAATTATGTGAGTTGAGAAATTAATCATTTATTTTAATTTAGAGACTAAGCCACTCATTCTGACCTTCACTGACCCATCTCCTCCCCACCCTTTCCATCTCTGGTAGATAATTCACAGTTCTTTCACAACACACTAAGAATACGGAACAGGGGCACCTTGCTCTAGGAGGTGTTTTCACATTTGTCCAGGAATTTTAGACACCAATGTATACAATAAGACAAGATCTTTTTTTTTTTTTGGTCTTTTTTGAGACAGGGTCTTTCTGTAACCTCTGGCTGGCCTTGAACTCACAGAGATCCACCTGCCTCTGCCTCCATGTGCTGGGATTAAAGGCATGTGCCACCATGCCTGGCACAATAAGACCAATTATATGTGGAAAGAATAGAACATCTATTTTATCTAACAACTCTAAAAGTAAAACATAATTTCATATATTCAATCATATGAACAAAAATAGTATTGTAGTTCCTCTGTATCAAGGGATAGAACTATGTTTACACTAAATATGGTATATTTTACAACCAACCAAGAAATATCAAACTAACTAAAGCAAAATACAGAAAATAAATTATTATACTCAGTGAGGGATCCCAGACCTAGAAAGTCAAATATTCCATATTGAAAAGGACTAGGAAAATAAAAACACTTCTTTGTACAATGCAGGATATGATTTCAGATTATTTGTAATTTTGAGTAAAAATTAGCTTTCTATTAATTATGGCTTTAATTGAAAAACTCATCATACTTATTCAATGACAAGTTTTTTTTATTTTTTATTTTTATTTTATTTGTTTCTGTATGTGTTTGAATGTACTGTCTGCATGCAAATTTGTGCACCCGTGTCGTGCAATGCTGCGGAGGTCAGAAGAGGGTGTCAGATTCCCCTGGAACTGGAGTTCTCCTGGAATTGGAGTTTCAGACGGTTCTTGGCCGCCATGTGGGTGCTGGGGATTGAACCCGGGTCCTCTGTAAGAGTGGTCGGCGCTCTTAACCACTAGGCCATCTCTCCAGCCCTAAATGATAAGTTTTTTTTTAATTTAATTTTTATTGATGGTTTGTGCATTTCGTACATCATTTTCCAATTCAGATCAGGCATATTTCCCTTTCCCTTCCCCCCCACCCTCACCCCATCCCAGATCATGTATTCTGCCATAACTGTCCTGCATCTTTCAGGTTTTTTTTTTTTCATTTTTTAGCTATAAGTGATAATCCATGAGTATAAGCATCCTTCGTGCAAAACCAATCTACAGACTGTTGTGCCCAAACCCCCACAGTCCCACCATTCAGTGGGGGGTGACAGGTTGTTTGTTCAATCAAGTTGATCAAATGAGTGTCCAGACTACATCGCTGTAGTTTTACTGTTCACCCCAATCGCAGCCTTTATATTCTACCACGTCCCCTCTTCCGCAGATTGTTCCCTAGGCTTAGAAAAGGGGCACAGGTGGATGAGAAGTAAAACTGTCCTCTCTCTCTGGAGCTGTTAATGCCCAATGAATATGTATCTTTTTATGCATGTGTACATATATTTCATCATCATACTATATACAAGACTGTAGGAATGTTTACTTCATAGATGAATTGTTATTAAAAGAGGGTAAATGACAAGTATCACAATAACTGTTTTCTTCTGTAAAAATATCATTGATCACAGTACTTCAGGTTAACATACAAATATTTAAATAACATCTCATAAATACTCTCACGAAATTCACACTTACAAAGCATCATTTAGTTACTACATATTGTGAATAATTTAAACACCATAATACAGACAGGCTTGGTGGCTCATGCCTTTAATCCTAGTACTCGGGAGGCAGAGGCAGAGGCAGACAGATCTCTGTGAGTTCAAGGCCAGCCTGGTCGACAAAGTGAGTTCACGCCATCTGGGACTGCAGGGAGTCCCTGTTTCAAAAAGACCAAAAAATTCATAATACATACCCTTGCAAATATATATATATATATATATATATATATATATATATAGAGAGAGAGAGAGAGAGAGAGAGAGAGAGAGAGAGAGAGATAGATATAGATATAGATATAGATATAGATTTTTTACAGTGAAAATAATGAACTCTAATGTACTTATTACTTTTACAAAATGGACAGAATCTGTACTAATTAGTAAAAATTAATTAACCCTAATTCCCACAATCTACTATTCATAATACAAAAAAGTTTGCTGTGTCATGTGTTTTTGTGCCCTGGGTGCCCAGTCTTGATCAATTGGAACCACTCTTTCTCCTCCATCTTAGATGGTGAATGAATGTGAGCCTTGTTGAATTAGCAAATTAAAGCACTGAAAGCAGTATAGTCATATATACATCCTCGGGGAAAACAGTGAAAATTGGGAATAGTACTTGACATTATGTGTATAATATGCTTGGGGCCTAAAGATGAAAGACCAAGTTAGTCTAACAAAGGTGGATCCAAACTTATAGTTTTCCAATTGATAGTGGTGAAACTGATTTTAAATGGAAATATGGATAGGTTTGGCTCAAACAGCACAATCCCAGGAGAAACCTGGAGGAATGGGTCCACTCTTAAAGCAATTAAGAGTCAGGATATTTATTCAGGTATAATTATAATTTGGTTTAATAACACAGAAGAAGATTACCCACCATAACTTGGACAGAAGAAGATTACCCACCATAACTTGGACATTCTGGTGCTTACAACCTCCCTGATGTAGCCAATATGTTCATAACTTCAATGAGTCATAGTGAACAAATGTTTCATTTTTCTGTCACTGGTGTAATAGTAAAAAGCACTTTAAAAACATCTTCCAAAATTTCTAAAAACTGAAATGATCTGTAAGAAATGGGACAAATATATGTATGGGTGGATTGAAATTAGAATCAAAGTCACCTACATGCTTTTAGCGCTGAGCTGACTAAGAATTTCTTGAGAGCCTGCTGTATAATGATCTCAGCATGGTCATAAATCTATCATTGCTTTACCTTGACCTGTCCTAGAAATGAAATATTGCTTTTTTATATTATAAAGTATCAATGTCACATTTGAATGTCTAAATGTAGCAGAAAGGGACTAGCACAGAAAATGTAAAAAAAGAAAAATGGAAATTCAAGGGAAATTATTTTACTCTCTTTTGTACTGCACAGTTTCTTGCATTGTTAGTTGTGTGTTATGCAGTGATTTCTTGCAATATGTGACATGTCACAATAATGTAGCAGGTGGATAAAAAGAATACTTGCAAATTGCCTGACTCTAAATATTTTATTTCTGTAATTGTTGACCTTGATATTTTCTGTTTAAATTTGTTTTATGTTAAATGTATAATGTATAATTCCTGGCTTAGAATTTGACTTTATGTAAACAAAATAGACATCATAAGCCATGCAGACTTCTAGCTAGTAGATTTATTCACGAACAGTTTTAATTCACTGAATATGCCTTTTTAAAAAATATTTTTATTAGTACGGTATTATAATAAATTAATCTTACAGGTACTCTATAATAGTGGAGCTCTCATAATCACAATTACTAGGTCTCTTGAACCGCATGCTGGCAGGTATATGTAAGTACACTTGTGTCATGTAATGCCATCAGAGATCAGAGAGGATTCCCTGGAATTAAGAGTTCAGGACAGCGTGTTAGCATCCACAGTGGTTCTGGGAACTGAACCCAGGTCCTCTGAAAGAGAAGTGAGTGTGCTTAACCACTGAGACTTCTCTCCAGACTCACTGAGTATTTCTGTTTTTAAATTGTTAATTTTTTAGTTTTATTGAATTTACTGTGTATTTCATACATAAACTTTCAATCAGTCTTAATCACATTTATACTCACTTTTCCATTGGTATCATTCCACAGCAACCCTACACACACACACACGCACACACAGACACACACAAACTTGGAGTTCATACATTGCCATTTATGTTAGAGTCTATTGTGCCAAATTACTCTCCCTGACCATTCCTCACTGTGGGTTCATCCTCTGAGCTCTAGTCAGCCTATCCAGAGACCCTCTGTTAAAGAAGGCCAGGTCTTCCTCACCCAACCATAATCAGCTTGCACTATTTCTTCAGCTAAGATTCAGTTCTGCTACCCATTTCTGCAGTTCCATGCTGCGTTTTTTCCTGGTTGAGATTGCATTGGGTCTTGTTCACATTGATACCAGTACTATAGGTTCATCACACCTTTAATCCTAGCACTTGGGAGGCAGAGGCAGGGCGGATCTTTGTAAGTCTTAAGGCCAGCCTGGTCTATCCCAGTGATCTCTACAGGACCGTTTGGGACTACAGGGAGACCCTGTCCATTCATTGGAAGTACCAAAACAAGAGCCAAAAAAAAAAAAAAAAATTAGAGGGAAAAAAAAAAAAAGAGTCTCAGGAGCTTGAAGGATTCATTTCCATATGATCTTGCATCACCTCCCTGGCTATTACAATCTTTCTTCCCCCCTCTTCTGTAATGCTCCCTGAGCCCTAGGTGAGTGAAGCTGAATATAAGCGACCTGTCTGTGGATGCACATTCTGTAGACTTCTAATCTCCAGGGTTTGGCCATTCAGGTTCCTTTGAGTTCCTGGTATTCCGTTGGAAGGGAGACCTTCCTTAGTGGGAGTAAGAGGTCAGTTAATGTCCTCCTGGCTGCTTTTCTATGTTGCATAAATCTTAGTTGTGGAGGTTGCATTACAGATGTGTCCCCTAGGCATGAGCAATTCATAGACCATAACTGTGTGTGTCCAGTTGTGGAACTCTGTACTAACAAATAAAAGAAGCTTCATTTGATAAATAAAATCTTCTTTATTGAGTTGTGTCTGGGATATTTCTCTGTAAACATAAGGATACCTATTTTGTTATTCATGTGATGCTATCTTAGCCTAGGAATGTGGCAACCCTTGGGAATTTCTCTAAGAGCCATGACCTCTTCAGTTGTGTGCATCTGGCTGTGTTTACAGTATGACATATGAGTTTTCTCCCACTGGGTGGGCTTCAAGTCCAATTAGTTACCCACAGATTGGCCCCAAGTTGAAAGTGCTACTATTGTACAGATTTTGTATAATGTGCTGATCATTGACATAGATATTTGATCTTAAACCTGGCATTGGAGCATCAGTTGAGGCTCTCCTTTAGTACCTTGCATAGGGCTCTCCAAAGAAATGGGAGCTATCCTTCAGGTGAAGTGGCCTCCAGTTCAGTTCTAGCACCAGTGCTCCTAAACTGGTCTCTGAAGTAAGTCCTGTCTTCAGCAATAGAGTCTTACCTTCAGGTTCTTGGAGGCTATCAAGGGGTGTGGAAATAGACTGTATAATTTCAGTAAGGAAGCTTTCTCCTCCCTGTTATCTTTTCTTGTTATGTAGTCTTCATCTTTGCATGTGGACTCATGTAGAGATATTGTATGTGTAATTGTCAATAATTGTCAATAGATGATTAGACTAATGTGATTGTGGGTTAAAATAAATCTTCTCTGAAATGGACTTATCATCAGAAAGGTTGCGAGCTATAAAGGTAGAGTTTTGTTTACTTATTGGGAGAGCAAAGGCTCATTGATGCCATTCCCACGAAGCACACTGGAATCAGCAGGGAACACTGGGACACCACTGGCACCATATTGGGGTGAGGCAGGGTCATATAAAAAGCCCACTATGTGGGCCTGGGGGTTTCTTACCATTTTGTCATCATGGGCAGAGTACGCAGAATTGTCAGGACTCTGGGAGGCCATGCGGGGAAAGACATGTTGTCTCCATTCACTTTGTAGGCAAACCTAATAAACTCTCTAGTCTTTCCCAAAACTAAGATTGGAGAGTCTGTTCATAGCTTTTTCTTGTAACCAGGGAACCAAAAGAAGATGAGGTTTTCTACCCTATCTAGGCATTTATCCTCCTCTCTCCCCTCCCATTTATATAACCAGATTTTAGCCATTTCTCCCTTAGTAGCATCTGTCACCTACTAGTCTTCTGTCTCATGGTTCCTCTTTCCTTTTACCTCCCTGATTCCTTTTCATTTACCTGGTTCCTGCACTTACATCACGATTTATACTTTCTGTTAGGTCTAGAGGCACACAGGTGCCCACTTCCTCCAGAAGCTGTCAATCTTCTGACCCCTTCCCATGTACCTGAGGTCCCAACCCAAGGGCATAAATGGATGGACCCCAGCCATCATCTCTCTCTCTCTCTGCCTCTCTGCCCCCCTCTCTGTCCTGCCCCTTTCTGCCCCTGCCCCCTGCCATGCTGTCCAGTTCCACCACGTGTATATAGGCAGCTCACACTGGCAGCCCTGAATGGAAGTAAAACATATTCCTGGAGTGACCTAATCTTCATGTGCCTTTTTATCTAGTTTCTGGAGGTGCCTGACCCTTTTTATAACCTAACACTTTCCTACCAAGAGTTGGTGCTGGGATCCACAAATGTATTTGTGGGCCTGTGTTACTTCCCTTATGATAACAGCTCCTAGTTCCATACATTCACCTGCAAATTTTATGATATCCTGTTTTCGTAACACAAAGAGATCGAAGGAACCTAAATGCCCCTGAACTGAGGATTAGATAATGAACATTTGGTACATTTACTCAGAAGAAAAGAAAGAAGATGAGAAAAAAAGAGCAATGCAGGGGGCAGGGTTACTATATCAGATGTCAAACTATATTACAGGGCTATTGTCATTAAAACAGCCTGGCACTTGCACAAAAACAGACCTGTAGACCAATGGAACAAAACTGATGATCCAAACCTGAGCACATTCAATTTCACCCACCTCATATTCGACAAAGTGACCAAAAAGACTCAATGGAGGAAAGACAACATTTTTCAGCAAATGGTGTTGACAAAACTGGATCACCACTTATAGGAGAATAAAATTAAACCCCTACCTCTCACCTTGTACAAAAAATCAACTCCAAATGGATCAAAGACCTCAATTTGAAACCCAAAACTCTGAAGGTGATAGAAGAAAAAGTTAGCAGCAACTTACAAGACATAGGCATAGGAAAAGACTTTCTAAATCAGACAGCAGGTGTACAGGAAATAAGGTTGACAATTGATAAGTGGGAACTTACTAAACTGAAAAGTTTCTGCACAGCAAAAGAAACAATCAGGAAAGTGAAGAGAAAACCCACAGTGTGGGAGGAAACCTTCACTGCTGATACATCTGACAGAGCATTACCTTCCAGAATGTATAAACTACTCAAAAAACAAAGAAGTAAGAAAACAAATGACTCACTCATAAGATGGAGTAAAAAGCTGAACAGAGACTTCACAAGCAAGGAAATAGAGTTGGCTGAGAAACATCTTAAAAAGTGTTCAACCTCACTAATAATTAAGGAAATGCAAATTAAAACCACTTTATGATATTATCTCATATCTCACCCTGATAAGGCTGGCTAGGATCAAGAAAAGAAATGATACCAAATGCTGGAGAGAGTGTGGGGAAAGGGGAACACTCATCCACTGCTGGTGGTAATGTAAACTGGTACAACCACTGTGGAAAACAGTTTGGAGAATCCTTAAAAGACTCAAAATGAGCTTACCACCTGACCCATCCATACCACTTCTGGGTATATATCCATCAGACTCTTCCTACCGCAGAGATGCAGGTACAGCCATGTTTATTGCAGCTCTCTTCACAATAGTGAATAGCTGGAACCAACCCAAGTGTCCTTCAACCAAGGAGTGGATAGACTAAATGTGGTACATCTACACAATTGAGTTCTATGCAGTGGTAAAAAAGATGACATCCTGAAATTTGCAGGTAAATGGGTAAAACTAGAAGATTTTATGCTAAGTGAAGTAACGCAGTCCCAGAAAAACAAAAGATGAATGGTATCACTCATCTGCGGATGCTAGTACCAAGTACCTAGTTGTAAGACAAACTGAGCAATGTTAATGTTACATTCCTCATGATCTGAAGACAACAGTGCTGTTGTATTGTGAATCCCTAAACAGGTTCTAGAGCTGACCTAACACTTATTTTCAGACCTTTGGTATATGATGGAGGGTATGGGTGCATCTTTTAGAGTAATACGGGATTAAAATGGAAAGATGCAAATCAAGAAATATGATATGGAAATAACATACAGTTTGTGTCCAAAGGATATATATATATATAATATAATAATATATATATATATATATTGAAGCAGTACAAGTTGGAGAGAACTGGGAAAAAAAAACTCTGGAAAGACTCAGAAAAAGATGCAGGACATGTATGGCAATGTGCAAGGACTCATGGAAAGGGAAGTGACTCTATATTCAATTGAGAAATGTAGGGCTTATGGGAAAAGTTTAATAACAAAGCAAAACAAAAATTACAAATGGACAACACACTGATGGAAAGATTTTCAGTATCATCAGTCCTTAGTGAATGCAAGATAAAACTGTAATGAAATGTTACCCCATACTTTCCAGAATCAGTATTAAGTAAACACAGTACTGTTGAGTTTATGAGAAAATAAATTGGCAGAAGAAGCTTGTTTTTCTGTTGGTAAGAAAGTGAATTTTCACAGACATCATAGAGATAATACACTGGTTCTCAAATACACACACAATAAAGGAATTACCAGATGATACAATCATCCCATTTCTAACAATATAACTGAAATATTTGAAAATGATATGTTGAAGCACTGTTAAATAGCCTGGTCATAAAATTGCCCCAAGTGTCAAATGGATACACAGCTAAAGCCATATGTTGGTTCATATGCTCAGCAAAATAGTACTTTCCTTAAAATAATGCCTATTATTTGTAACAAGTGGTTACATGAAATTAGCTTATCTTAGTCTGAATTAGCTTAGTTTATCTTCTCTGCAAAAGAGAAAAAAAAATTGGCCATCATCAAACCCTGAGTTTGGAACTGAAAATTCCCAGGCATTGCTCTCACATTCATCATCTTCTAGCATGGGGTCAGAGACCTCTGCTTAAAATTATCTGTGAAATTTTTCGCTATAAGGAGAACCCAAGATAAAGGCCCCGGTTTAAGAACTTCTATGTGGAGAAATGAAAAACAACTGGGGGAAAGAGAGCAGGAAGATTTGAAGTAAGGATACAGTTTCAAGTACACCCTCATCCTTAATTTAATCCTAGAAAAATCTGGGGGAAGGGATTACGTTTTAATTTTCTCTCCAGTATTTTGAAACTTATCATAATACAACTCTGCCTAGACACTATTTCCTATGAGTTCTTAAGAAAGCTCATGGACCTCAGCCAGTCTTTGAAAAATCTGAGATGAACCATTGTACAATATGCATTTGCAGAAATGTGAAAGACATCAATGGCACTGGACTTGGAAAAACAATTAGCATTGAATTCCTCAGTATTCTTGAAGACTTGGTTTTAATATAAGATAACTTATGAGTGGGGCTGTATCTGAGCCATGGGGATTTTATCTAGTAAGTTGGAGATAAAATTTGAGATACATTTAACAAGTAATATAATACAAATGAAAACTCTTAGTGGACAGATTCATAAAATATAGTCACACATGAAATAATGAAATTGGAACAATTAAAGGAATTCTCCTTTTGAGATCTCTAAAGGGATTGAATCTATGAGCTCAGCTATTAAGAGATATACTGAGTAGAAACTTGAATATAACTTCTTCAAAAAAAACTATCCAGATTCATTTATTTTAAATAAAAGCTATTCCTAATGATTCATAGTGTTAAAATACATGTTTATCTACACCATCAATATATATTATTGATCTATGGGTAATCAATAACCTATAAAATGTGAATAAATTGTAGCCAAAAAGGATATACATACATATGGATACCTGCTTTTGCATATTTTACATATTTCACTCAGAACTGAAATTCTTGACGAAATCACTAAAATAATAGTATATCACAGAACTTTTTCCTGAGTTTTTATATGGTGTTTTATGTTAATGTATACATAAAAAAACATCATGAGCTACAGAATAAACATTCTCTTGAGAATAAATTTACTTTGTTTCATCAAAGATAGTTCTATTCATTTGAGGATACAAAGAAAAAATGACATTTTTCTGAAATTTCTCTTACTGTAGTTACAGTTTTATAGCTTTAAATGCTCCCCCCCAAAACCCCTGAGGACCAGATCCACAACTGACCTTGAGAAAACAAAAACCTTGATTAATCTGGGTTAACTGTGTGGCCTTAAGCATCCAAAAGGAAAGTGCAACCAGATACAAATAATCATTAAGACCAGAGAAACTGTACTGCAGACATAGAACTTGAGATCTTAGTAAAAGAAACAAAAAGAATAAAGAGAGAGTACTGTTGTTTTGCCTATCTCCAATTCTTACTGGCAAGTGAATCTATACTGTGGCTGCCACCGCTTTTGGTACTCCTCAAAGACATGAGACACAGCTTTTTAAGCTTCCAATATGGACTGAGGACTCATGTCTTTCCAAGAATCCTCCAAACCTTCAATGCCAGATGGGGACTACTGAAATACCCAGCTTGTGGACTAAAGAGTAAGGGGATGTCAGCCTCATCAGAATATAGACTTCCATTGTTGGACTTCCTGGGTTGTATCATGGAGGCCAGTGCAGGGGGATCAAGATAGGACTCATGCTTACTGGACTTCATTTTGGGGGATCATGGGAGGGAAAGACCTCAATGTGGAGCAAAAGTGCAGGAGTGAGTGCAGGAGTGATGATTGTTTGGGGTTGCCAAGGAGGAACCTTCAAGCACTACCTTAAGGAAAACATGACATCTTTTAAGGAAGAAAAACAATCCTCCAATTCAAGTGATATATATATATATATATATATATATATATATATTAGCAATACAAGTTGGAGAGAACAACAACAAAAGAACTGAAAAAATTTCTGGAGAGACTTGGAGAGAGATGCAGGACATATATGGCATAGTGCAAGGCCTTGGGTGGGATGGAGGGCATGGAATGGGAAGCGACTCTAGATTCAATCGAGAAATGATGTGTGACCTAAAGGAAAAATTTAATAATGCTAATAATAAAAAAATGGAAAAAAGAGTCACTGTTCAAGATAAAGTGCATGAATTAAAAGCATGCAGAACATTAATGAAAATAAAGCAAAAATAAAAATAACAGTATCTTTAAAATAAAACACACACACACATATCTGAAGTATAATGTTAAGATTTGATAAAGTTATGCTATGGTTCCATGGATTTTTATTATATTATTCTCTATACTTGTCTTCATGTTTGAAATACTTCATTATAAAAATATATTTTTAAATAAAAAGAGAAATAGTAAATGTTGCTTTCTTTTATTTATAGATTCTGAAATACATTGTGATTTTACACTTGCTAGAAATCTTAATAGTGTTGATTCATGAGGTATGTCAGCTTAGAGTGATTAGAAATCTTTAAATGTATTACACAACCATAAGTGCCTTTCAAAATGATGCAAAATATAATGAAATTAAAATCCCGAAGCAAAATCTTGTCAAATATTTGTTTTCTGCTTTTAGAAAAATGACAATCAAATACAGACTGTTTACTCAAACTTGCCATCTTACTTGACTAGATGTAACACAACATATATGGAATGAGTGTGTGTAAAAGTGAAGAAGCATAACCTTATTGATTTAAAATTGCTTTTCAGTGCAAATATGGACAGACATCTCATTTTGTATCCTATAGTGATGTGAGAACTTTGAATTAAGTGAATCATGTATATGGGTGTAATTCATTAAGGCTGAGTTATTTAATGAATTCTATCAAGTCTGTGTGAAATAACCCAGAAACCATAGAATTCAATTTTAGAAACAGTAGTCTGCAGTGCTTTCAAATAATGTCTTCCTGTTTGTATAGAAGCATCCATAATAAGATTATGTATTTTGTAGTAATAAAGATCTATTATGAGCATAAGTTCAGGGATCTGTACAAAGTTATGTGACCACTCTTGAAAATTGGCCTCCCTTGACACTCAATAAGCAGAATATCTCAGAGCCATACTTTGAAGACTGAGGAAGGAGAGCTGTGGGCTGAATCTGTCCATCCATTATTTATCAGTTTTATCACAGTGCAAAGTTAGGATCACCAAGCAAATGATGAAAATATAAAGCTATCCTTAGGTGCATTGAACAATGACCGTATACATAGATTTTGTTATTCTTCAGAGCATAACCTCTTATTCTTTAGTTCTAATGTTAACAAACTTTAAGTAGAAGTCTTACTATATTTTTATACTTTAAGAGCATAGTATACAATGTACACCTAAATCAAGTTCATATTTCTTTCTCCAGCATTTTGTGATGTTGATGATAAGGTTTCATACATAATATTAATTTCTTTTTTACATTTTATGAGCAAGTAATGTGAAATTGCCTTTTAATTGAAATTTCATAGATTTTGTTGTTTATAAAATGCATAAGAATAAAAGATACTGTGCTGAATATGGCACATCACGTCTTTTTTTTTTTTTTTTTTTTTTTTTTTTTTTTTTTTTTTTTTGGTGGGGTTATCACAGCAACAGAAAAGTGACTAATACAATTATTTGGTACCAGACAGTGGGCTGTTGGCTGTGAAGAACCTGACCATGTGGATGTTTGGAGAAATGTGGAAGACTTTGGAACTTTAGGCTAGAAAAGCTGTTGACTTCTGTAAGCAGAGCTTAAGGGGCCATCACGTCTTATGTACCCTTATTAACATTTTTATTATCATCCATAGACTATTACTTTTGAAAATCATTTTCTTAGACAGTTAACTATTAAGATGTATTCAGATTGATTCATGGGGTTTTCCTGAAGGCCAAATCTGTTCATAATTCCTCTTTAATTTGAACTTAATTAAAAATGGAAATATTTGGAATAATTTTTTTCCTTCCTTTCCCTTTCTTTCTTTCTTTCTTTTCCTTCTTTCTTTTAATTTTAAGGCACTTTATGACATTAAAAGAAAACCCACTTTGTAGCAAGCTATAATTCGAGGTAGCTTCCCAGAGACAGATAATCTTGTGTTATCTACGTTGAGCCAGATGGAGGTCAGTCACACAGCAGAGAAGTAATCTAATGGTTGGGAGGGGGACTTTAGAGAGATAATGTAGCCGAAAGTGTTAAGGGAAACATGTTTACAAAGCAGATATAAAGAAGGAAAGAAAACTGTATGTTTTTTATATTTGTTTTCAATTTTATTTTACTATATTTATATAAATGCGTCACACACAATTATACACATTAAGATGCACAGGGTATCATATATGTTTAAGCATGAAAATTATATGCTTTTGAGCCACTTAGAAATGCAGAAAGCAATAAGGTTTTACCATCCACTTGGTAACAAAGAAGAACAACGGAAATGGGCATTATAACACTTGAGCATCTATAAGATCCCTGATCAATGGCTTCTAGTGAGGGGGTCCATTCCATGCATGACCTGTAAAACAAACAGGGAGGATCAAGCTGATGCTAACCTCAGAGCTTCATCTTCACAGGACAGCATTCTCAGTGCTGGAAGGTGCTATGCATGCTGCCAGAAGGAAAAAAAATGATCATCAAATTTATCCAGCAGTGAATCATATTAACTACAGTTATAACTGGCATGGGAAGAGAATCCCACACATCACAAATATTGCAGAGTAGTCAATCACACTTTAGATCTGAGGATCACTAGTTAAGATGCAGCCCATCCATGACATTGATATCAGGCTCAGGAACCTGAGGCTAGGCATGTCATAAGGCACAAGGATGAACCCAGTACTAATATTATTTTCTAAGCAATTATTGTATTAAACTGACTCTTAATGACTTATTGTTATGCCCATAGATTAATGTAGCTTTCATCTCTCACCATTGAAATTTCCTTATACAGGAGTTGATGATTAACACACAGAAACCAACAACTGGCTAATGTCCAGGGATTTGGAAGATACTGATTGCTTATTCCTGAATAGGAAATCAGTATCAATCTTCTGCCTCCAAAGTTTGGGAATCATTGTGAAGAGCAGACAGAAAGATTGTGCTGGTGGATGACCACAAGAAAATAGCATTTTCCAGAGATATGGCCAGTTATTCTTATGAACTCACAACAACAGCAACAGCATGCACAAGTTCCATGCAAGCTCATATGAGAAAGAAAATTACAGCATATATCGAGGAAGTGAAAAATGAGATCCAAACCCACCTAAAGAAGCTTTGGCAAGAGACGGCTATGGTCAGGGGCAGAGATTGTCTTTTTCAAGCATGGAACTAGTGGTAGGTTAACCAGGCTCCAGGCAATGAACATACCCACACACACTGAAGGATGTTTGGGGACACAAATTAAACTCTATTGCCCCCACTGGATATATATATATATATATATTTTTTCATTTTTTTTTTTTTTTTTTTTTTTTTTTTTTTTTTTTTTTTTTTTTTTTTTTTTTATTTTATATTAATATATATATTTATATATTATATATACTATTTATATATATAGTATATTATATATATATATATATATATATATATATATATATATATGAGTCCAGTGGGGGCAATAGAGTTTAATTTGTGTCCCCAAACATCCTATATATATATATAAATTAGTCCGGTGGGGGCAATAAGGTCATATGCAGATAGAGGATGGGATTCAAATATCATTAAATTATATTGTATGAAAACCACAACACATTTTTATTTTTAAAACTTATAAAAAAACAGAAAGAAGATAAAGGTCTGGGGCTTCTGCTGTTCCAGCCAGAGCACAGGTGGGCTAAAGCTGCAAGGGCACATGCATAGAGGCCCAAAGCTTCAGCCTCAGGGATTAGAGGCCTGGCACTTCAGCCAGACAGATTATTCACTTGACATGTGCAGTTGTGTGGGTGGAATTACCCTGTTGGCCGGAGCACAGGGACTCAGATGTATAGACATCAGGGGTCATCCAGGCCAGCCAGAACACAGGAAGGACAAAACCTCAGGGCCATGAGCATAGAGGCCTGGTGCTTCAGACAGAGTACCAGGGCACAAGGCCATAAAAGAAACAGTGAACCTGGCACAACTCCAGTCCCACAACACCAAGCCCCACAAGCAAATTAGAGGAACTTGCTGTCAGGAAGCAGAGTGAGCACCAATGATCAACATGGTACCAACCTGATTGTTACCTACCAAGTGTTTGAAGAATTTCAGAACAGAAATTGAAGAGTGAGCTACACCTTTCAATATATAACCAAAATTGAAAGCTTGAAACCTAGACAAATCAACCTTCCATTAATAAGGAGAAAACAACCAAGGCATCTGAAGGACAACACACAGTGAAAAAACATTTGAGATTCCCATCAGAAAACAACAACAACAGAAAAAAAAAAACAAAAAAAAACCAATATGGGAAAAGAACAGAATAATTCCACACCAAATTCTACCCACCCTAGAGTCCTACATTGCGATCTTCCTGGAGGTCGCCCAGGACACAGACCTTAGAAGAACAATCATAGAACAAGCAACTGAAGAGAGAACACAAGGAGACCTTCCCCCTCACAATAGCCTCAAAAGCAATAAAATACCTAGGGAAAATGGAACCTAGGACACCAAATATCACTACAACAAAAACATTTAAACCCCTTAAGAAGATTGAAGAAGACATCAGAAGACAGAAAGACCTCCTATACTCATGGATTGGAAAAATTAATATACTAAAAATGTCCATTATACCCAATGAGCCTACCACCTTTCCCAGTCATACCATTCCTGGGTATATACTCATAAGACTCATCCTACTGCAGAGATACATGCAGAGCCATGTTTATTGCAGCTCTCTTCACAAGAGCAAAGAGCTATAACCAACCCAATTGCTCCTCAACCAATGAGTGTGTGGGAAAATGTGGTACAGCTACACAATGTAGTTCTATGTGGCGGTAAAGAAAGATGACATCATGATATTTGTAGGTAAATGGATGGAACTAAAAAACATTATGTTAAGTGAAGTAGCACAGTCCCAGAAAAGAAAAAAAACCAAACTGTACCCCTCATCTGTAGATGCTAACACCAAGTATCTAGCTGTAAGGCAAAGTGAGCAATATTAATGTTATATTCTTCATTATCTGAAAGCAACTATGCTCTTATATT
The DNA here is from genome assembly GCA_009823505.1 of Rhizomys pruinosus. NCBI lineage: Eukaryota > Metazoa > Chordata > Mammalia > Rodentia > Spalacidae > Rhizomys > Rhizomys pruinosus. The sequence goes on from VZQC01010902.1 coordinate 2,319,471, forward strand.
GTGAATCTCTTAACAGGTTCTAGAATTAACCTACCATTTATTTTCAGACTTTGGGATATATATATATGTGTGTGTGTGTGTTGCTGGCTGAAGTGCCTGGGTCCTACCTGTGCTTCAGGTGGTCCTGGGAAATCCCCTATCTAAGCTCTGTGTACACCCAAAATCTTTTGGGTATAATTTATTCTTCAAGAACTGGGGCTTGTAAGTTAAGTGGGTTTTTATTTGTTGGGGGGGTGTCTGGAGAGGGTGTCTGGGTCACTGGTTCATCAGTGAAGAGCCTTTCCTACTCTTCCAGACTGAAGTTGGTTTTCTAGTACCCATGACCATGCACTATTTCCTGTAACTCCTAGTACAGGGGACCTCCCAACCTCTTCTGGATTTTTTAAGCATCAGCAGGACTTGTGACATATACTCAAACAGAAAGAGAGAAGTAAAAAATAAAAAAGAATTTTAAAATTGAAAGTGGTTTTTTTTTAAATATAGTTTAATTCTCTAAAATTTTAATATTTAAAATATAAAATACTGTTATGATAAATTGTAACCTTTGAATTTATTATCATGGTCAATATTTCTGACTATTAATAGATAGGTGAATAAATAAATAAATATGTGTATGTATGTATAAATCAATTTTTTTAATTTTAAATAATAATCTTAAAAGTACATTTGAATATGTATATTCAACATTACATTAAATAATTTAAATCAATTTAATCAAATAATTTAAATCATATTTTTGACTATCCTAAACTTATATGTGGCTTTTTCTTCCATGTAAACATTTTATTTTTTAATTGAACACTTTATCATGTATGCAATGATTTATAATTTCACCTCCTAAATATCTAAGACATACTTAACTTTAGCTATTGTGTTTTCATAAGGTTTTATTCATTACTGTTAGTCTTCTTGTTATATTTAGAATTTCATATTTTAAAGTGGTTCTTGTTGTATTTAGTGGAATCTGTAAAATTTGAGTTGACAGTTTTTCTCTCACAAACAATTCATTATTTATGAATAGTAATAAGGATGCTCCATGCATAAAATAAACTTCACTTCATTATGTTGTTTTATTTGGTTTAGAGGAAACATGTCCTGAAAATTGAAAAAAAAATAGTTATGTTAATGGAAGTTATTTACCTGTGCTCTGGTGTATTATTGCCATTCCTTGTGACTCTCCTCTCATTCCCTTTTCTCTCCTACTCCTAATTGGGTTGTTCTTTTGGTTCTAAGGGAGCCTTGGAGAGTGTTTTCCTTTGAAAATACTAACTTTGTCTGTAACTCCAATTCCAGGAGAACTCCAGTTCCAGGGGAATATGACACCCTCTTCTGACCTCCGCAGCATTGCACGACACGGGTGCACAAACCTACATGCAGACAGTACATTCATACACATACAAAAATAAATAAAAAATGTAAAAAAAATTTTTTTTAAAGAAAATACTAACTTTGTTAGAATATTTACTTCCCTACACTCTCTTGAGTTTTTTAGAACTGCCATTCTCAGTGTACTGGGATAAGCAAATTCTTCCAAGACAGTTCAGTTTTTTGTTTTTTTTTTTAATTTTAACTTGAAAGATAGTTTCCACTTCTCTCTTTAACTTTGATCTTAGTCTACTTGTTATATTGATGCCAGAGGAAAATTAAAATGTGTTTTATATGTTATATACACTGCAACTTATTTTATGGTGATAAATTTTCTGAGAAGGCTAGATGTTCAGAAATAAATCTTTTTCTTTCTTAGTAAAATATAAAATTATTGCAAACTATTGTCAGGATATCCTAATAAACAATTAGAGTATTTCTTTCCATGGCAGAATTTACCTAGTAATATCTTTGCCAGATAATTTTCCGTCCTCTGCTAAAATGACAAGAAATTCCCAGTGACATGGCTGGACTGAATGCTTAAACTGTATCCTCATTCTAAGGCTAAACTTCTGATTACATTGCAACTTTGGGCCTTCTCTTTCATTGCTTTCTTTCATACATGTATATGAATGAAATATCCTCTTTTTTAAAGTAGTTTTCATTCCTGAATCTGATTCATGAAAAATTAATAATATGAAACCAGAGATAGGGTTTCCAATATAAGGTAGTAATCAATCCCAAAATCATTCTTTATGTTTTTGGATTTATTAATAAAACTACTTTATGGAAAAAAAATAGTTGTCAAACAAGAATGGAGTAAGAAGTGAGTAACATTGTAAAATCATGTCTTCAAATTTCAAACAACATTTAAATATGGGCCTTACACATCAATTTTCTTTTTTTTATTTTTAATTTTATTTTTTTTTCATTTTTTTATTGATGCTTTGTGTATTTCATACATCATACTCCAATTTGGTTCAGGCATATTTCCCCCTCCCTTCCCCCCACCCCACCCCACCCCATCCCAGATCATGCATTGTGCCATAACTGTCTGGCATCTTTCTCTGATTTTTTTCACTTTTTAACAATAAGTGATAATTTATGAGTACAAGCATCCTTCATGCAAAACCAATTTGCAAGCAGCTGTGCCCAAACCCACACAGACCATGGGTCACACCATCCAGCGGGGGGTGGGGGGGGGCTTGTATGTTCAATCAAGTTGATCAAATGAGTGCCCAGCCTATATTGCTGTAGTTTCACCATTCACCCCAATCACAGCACTTACATACTACCACACCCCCTCTTCCACAGATTGTTCCCTAGGCTTAGAAATGGGGCACAGGTGGATGAGAAGCAAAACAGTCTACTTTCTCTGGAGCTGTTTTCTTGGACTCTGGTCAATTCTGGCTTTTCCTTTCATGGGCTGACAGTTTGTCCAGGAATAACCTTTCAATCACTATATGAAGCACACAGCAATATATATATATCATATATTATTATTATATATTTATATATATATATATATTTATAGATTTAAACAGTATAATTGTTATGGTAGGTTTTTTGGTATAGACACAGATGTTTGGATGGTATGTTAATCCATGAAATACATTTTTTTTCTGATAAATATGACAGGGTTTTACTGTGGCTTATAACATCTCCTAACGATTAGAGGATGTAAGTTTGTGGCATCAGCCGTGGGTTATACCTCCGAGGAGAAAGCTAATAGCCAATTAGATTTGGGATATACAGGCATTTGGCTGCCTCTGCTGCACAGTATTTCCAGGCAGGAGAGGTGTAGCTGGTGCTGATGGAGGAGTCTTGCTTGACTCAAGGAGACCTATATTTGCTTTATTGGTTTAGTGGCCTTTGATAACACTCTCTGGTATTCCAGAGACCATCTGTACACTTGCATGTGTGGTCTCCATACATCTTTCCCATGTTAATGTCAGGTCTTCGACAGCAGGGGCTTATTGCCTCTCTTCTTGCAGGTATCCCAGTTTAGAGGCAAGGAGCCTTTACCTTTTGTGGGGGCTTGGATCCCCTGGCCAACATCTCTTTGGTAGAATAATCCATTGCTGATGTCAGAGTTCCTGTATTAATATATTTTGCTTAAGTGCATAGCTTAAAGAGACTTTAGTATTATATTTGGTTCTGAATAGAGAATAATCCTTTTCACAGTTCCTATGTCTATTAGTCAAAGAAGGCAGTTTTACAGGTTTTATAAGAGATTACCTCTATAATAGTTGTCTCCAATTTACATTTGGAGAACGACCTCATCATCATAATATTTCTCCTTGTTCTATGCGGGGGGGAGGGGGGGGAGGTAAGAAAGTCTCTCATACTAAAACCTTTGCGGCACCTAGAAGGTAAGTTTCGTTAGGACTAATTATAAATAGTTGTTACAAGTAGGATCCACAGAGGGGTTTGATGTTTGTAGAAATCTGAGGCTTTTCTTCCTTTCAGTGTTCAGACGGGCCAACCATTCTGTTGGCACTTTCTGGTACATCCTACTCAATGCAAAGCTTTATTTTTTCTTTCTCAGATGTTAAGTTGGTGATATTTTGACCCCTTGGAACATACGAATCTTTTTCCATAGTGAGTTTTAAGATTTGAATTGCAAGGTTTTTGACGAAAAGGTTTCATATCTATCTATATTCCCCCCTTTTTTTTAGGTTTTTGTTTTTTGAACCATGAGTCTCCAGAAGGCCGTTGTATTATGCATACCTATAGGGTGGAATCAAGGCACAGATTTCATCAAATTCACACATGCTGTTTTGGGTGACTGTATGTGATTAACTTGGGAAGCAAACTTAATTTTTACATTAAATCATCTTATAGGTGAAAGAGAATGCTACAAGGTGGTACTGTACAACAGAAAAATTATAGAGAACATTTGTATGTGCCAATCCCAAAGTTATTATTGTACAGATTTTATGTAAAACAAATGTGGACAACAGCAATTTATATCTCCATTTAACTCAGATGCATTACCATTTTTATCAGAGCCTTTAAACCAATGTTGCTTAATATACACATATTTACTTTTACTAAGTCCTAAAACACCATGTAACCTGTAGACACTGTCTGGGCAAAACTGGATACTTGTTGAACTCATGTCAATTAAATGTGCATTAATCGAATATACACCAGTGTCCCTCTCCCGCACCTCCCGCCCTTCCCAGTTCACCATTTCAGTCAGTTTTCTGATGCAGTCTTTCTGTTGTTCTTCTTTTAATATGCATCTCTTTCCATGAGAAATATTTATAACTGGGTTATTGGCACTAGCATCCACATATGAGGGACACCATTTGTTGTTCTTTTTCTGGGACTGTGTTACTTCACTTAACATAATGTCTTCTAGCTCCATCCATTTACCTGCAAAGTTCATGATGTTGTCCCTCTTTTTTTTTTATTTTTTTAATTAATTTTATTTATTTCCGTATGTGTATGAATGTACTGTCTGCATGCAAGTCTGTGCACCCGTGTCGCGCAACGCCGCGGAGGTCAGAAGAGGGTGTCGGATTCCCCCGGAACTGGAGTTCTCCTGGAACTGGAGCCTCAGACGGCTCTTGGCCGCCATGTGGGTGCTGGGGATCGAACCCGGGTCCTCTGTAAGAGCGGTCAGCGCTCTTAACCGCTAGGCCATCTCTCCAGCCCGATGTTGTCCCTCTTTACCACTGCATAGAACTCCATTGTATACATGTACCACATTTTCGCTATCCACTCATCAGTTGAGGGGCACCTGGGCTGGTTCCAGATTTTTGCTATTGTGAACAGTGCTGCAATAAACATAGCTGTGCATGTATCTCTGCAGTAAGATGAGTCTTGTGGGTATATACCCAGGAGTGGTATGACTGAGTCAAATGGGAGGCTCATTTTGAGTCTTCTAAGGGTTCTCCACACTGCTTTCCATAGTGGCTGTACAAGTTTACATTCCCACCAGCAATGGATGAGAGCTCCCCTTTCTTCACAACCTCTCCAGCACTTGGTATCATTCGTTTTCCTGATCCTAGCCAGTCTTATTGGAGTAAGATGATATCTCAATGTGGTTTTAATTTGCATTTCCTTAATTATTAGTGATGTTGAACCCTTCTTAAGATGTTTCTCACAAAAAAAAAAAAAAATAGACATAGGCTGGGCATGGTGGTGNTCAGCAGTCCTGGAATTCACTCTGTAGACCAGGCTGGCCTTGAACTCACAAAGATCCGCCTGCCTCTGCCTCCCAAGTGCTAGGATTAAAGGCGTGTACCACCACGCCCCCAGCAATGATGTTGAACACTTCTTAAGATGTTTCTCAGCCATCTCAAATTCCTCCTCTGTGAAGTCTCTATTCAGATCTTTGCTCCATCTTTTGAGTGATTCATTTGTTTTCTTCTTTGTTTTTTGAGTAGCTTGTACACTGTGGAAATAAATGCTTTGTCAGATGTAACTGCAATGAAGGTTTCCTCCAACTCTGTGGGTTTTCTCTTCACTTCCTTTATTGTTTCTTTTGATGTACAGAAACTTTTGAATTTAATGAGGTCCCATTTGTCAATTGTCGATCCTATTTCTGGTGCAGCTGCTGTCTGATTTAGGAAGTCTTTTCCTATCCCTATGTCTTGTAGTCTGCTGCCAAGTTTTTCTTCTATCACCTCCAGAGTTTGGGATTTCACGTTGAGGTCTTTGATCCACCTGGAGTTGACTTTTGTACAGGATGACAGGTAGGGGGTTTAATTTCATTGTTCCACAAGTGGTGATCCAGTTTTGCCAACACCACTTACCGAAGATGCTGTCTTTCCTCCATTGTATCTTCTTGGCCCCCTTGTCAAATATGAGCTGGCTGAAATTGTATGAGCTCAGGTTTGGATCAATTTTCTTAACATAAACTCAAAGTGAACATATGAATATTCTACATTTGGTTACAATAAGCAAATCAAAGCCCAGGTGGAGGAATGAGTCTGCAGAGCTTCAGAAATGTAGTTTTTCCTAAGGAAAATGAACTCACTGATGACAATGAAGACCTCAGAGAAAGCTGATTTCAAGAAGTAACATTATGAGAAGAAAAGAAATGTAGAATTATGTGCCCTTGTCCTCTGGATAGGTGCACTCAAGGTTAAGAGAAGGCTACATTAATAATTAAATGTGAATTTATGTGAACATAAGTTCATCTAGGAATTTGCAAAGCAAAATTAATCAGACCCATAGTATAAAGTGGGAGTTACAAACACATCATCAAAGAAGATATTTTAGGAGACCAGAGTTCTGACAATTCTGTTTCTGCAGTGTTCAGCACTCACCATTGGGTGTATATGCAGTGTCCCATGTCTCTGTTTCAGGGGCCTGCTCTCAGCTCCCCTACAATCAATTTATTTAGGAAGAAAACAACAAGATGGATCTCAAAGTGTTGTTTTAACTTCTGTCAGGACTGAAAGTTGAATTTTAATACATCTTTTAAAGTGTTGAGCATAGTGCAGTAAATTGACAATTTTTTATATACTGTTTTATGTATTTTTTAACCTATTGATCAAATACATACAATATTGAAGTATTTGGCACATACTCATGCTTTCTGTAAAGGTCTGGCATAAAAACTGAAGCATCCTAACAACAGCCATGGGGTGAGAATACAAGCTTATATTGAAATTAATATGACTGACATGAATGATATTCTTAGAGAATTTTTTGGTTCCTTCCTTCCTTCATTCCTTCCTTCTTATTTTATTTTATACTTTTACTTTTATATTTATTTTCTGTATTTATAGGGTTTCATGTGTCCCAGGCTAACTATGAATGGCTTAATATATAAATATATATTTAGTTACAGGCAATTGTGAGCTACCCTGTGTGGGTTCTGGGAACTGAGCTCCTCTGCAAGAGTAGCAAGTGCTCTTATCTACTGAATTATCTCCCCAGCCTTAGTTTTGAACTATTTATGAACACGTGAGACTTTAAGGGATATTTTATATCCAAATAACAAAACTAATGCTGATTAGAAATCCCACAACTCATACACTATCCAAAATGGTTAATATCTCAATACATGTCAGTAGTATTCAACTAGTTCTTCCAGGTTCATGCCATGATTGGGTCAACCACATAAAAATACCCTTCATCTGTGCCCATCCTGGGTCATACTCTCCCATTTTCCCCCTCACTTAAGCCTCCCCTGTATTCTTTCCTCCTTTTCCCTTTCACACCTCTCTTTCTCTTCCTTTAAAGCATCATTCATAGAAAATAATTTAATAGGAGTTGCCCACACAAGTGATAATGTTCCAATCAGAAGCCGCAGGTTGCCCAATAAAAAGCACAGTATCACAGGAATTTATTTGTCAAGCACTTCCAAGAAACCCCCCAAATAACACAGGTTAGTGTCATTGTCCTTGATTGAACTCCAGATCTTGATGACAGAATCCCATTAATGAAGACAGCAAACACATTGGCCATAGGACATGGAGAAATCAAGTTGATACTGATCTGCAAGCTTCCTCTCTGTTGACTCCCATTCCTAGGACTAGAGGTTGCTAGCAGATTGCTGGGGGAGAAAAGCCATTAAAAATCTTATGCAGTTGTCAACTCTGCCAGCTACATTAATGACCAGGCTGGAAGACATATTCATGGGTGCAACAGTGCTACAAATATTTGGAATTCAATGACCTCTTTTTTCTTGGATTTAAGCCTGACATATAGAATGAAATGGATGCTAGTAGTTTGTAAATCTGGCCAAGGAACTTTGGATGAAGAGATTATAGGATCCAGGAATGAACCTACTACTATTTTTTTTAATATTTATTTATTTATTTATTTATGCGTATGAATGTACTGTCTGCATGCAGGTCTGTGCACCCGTGTCGTGCAATGCCACGGAGGTCAGAAGAGGGCGTCGGATTCCCCTGGAACTGGAGTTCTCCTGGAATTGGAATTACAGACGGTTCTCACCCACCATGTGGGTGCTGGGGATCGAACCCGGGTCGTCTGCAAGAGCAGTCGGCGCTCTTAACCGCTAGGCTATCTCTCCAGCACCTACTAATTTTTTTTTGATAAATGAATATACTATCAAACTGACCTTCAAATTTGTATTTATACACTTGTGTATTAGTAAAGCTGTCAAACCTCATCAGAGAAGCTGCATTGTGGAGTGGCTGACAGTTAACTATAAAAAATCACAAGTGGCCAAAGGGCAGAGAATATGTGTCCGTGTAATACTCTGCCACAAGTGGGGTGTCTACATCACAGACACTCAGGAGAAAAAAAGCATGAAGAGGGGGCAGGAAGATTTAAAGACCCAGATAGATGCCAATGAAAACCAAATCAAACTGTGTAATTAGAAATTAATGTGCATGGGATTGGAGACGTGGATCAGCAGTTAAGGGCACTAGTTTTATTGCAGAAGATGCAAATTTGAATCCCAGCACCCACATAGCTAAAGAGTCCAGAACTCCAGTTCCGGGACGTCTGACACCCTCTTCTGACTTCCATAGGTATTGCATGACATGGGTAAACTTGCATATATGCTCATAATACACACATATACATAAAATAAAAATAAAGCAAAAAATTAAAGAAATTATTGTCCAAGCATATGCCTCCATTGAGCAAACTCAGAGTCTCTTATTATGTGCCAGACTACCACATTTCCACACTTCTATTTCTGCTACAATTATAAGGTGGTGACAGAATTTGTTTCTTGAAAGTGAACTGGTTCCTATTAGTTTAAGTCTCATGGAGCCCAGGTTAACCTTGAATTTACAATGTAGATAATGATGACTTCGAAGTCCTGTTCTTCCTATTTCAGCTTCACAGTTCTGGGATTGCATATGTGCCCAGTCACACACAGCTTGAGGAAATAGTTTCACACATGCATAGAAATTTACATGAAGTGAACCACCATACACAGTGTTATCCCACACCTATAAACACTGATTAAGAAAATCCTTAATTCTCTGGTTTGAATGTGCATACATTCTACAGTATATAGTTATGAATTTAACAGTTGGTAGTTTTGAAACTTAGAATCCCAAACCACATTTCTATTGAAATTTTAAACAATCACTCTTTGATAATTTCATATTTTTAACAATAGATTGTAATCCTATCCATCCTCATTTCTTCTCAAAGCATCACTCAACATCTTCTATTCAGGATCATGTCTTCTTCATCCCCTATTCTCCAATCGCTTCCCACTAATGGTGTCCATATGCACATGTGCAATAAGACCTACAGGGGAGATAGATAATATACCAGGGGACACATTTTTTTTAATTTCCATTTAAGAAATATATCATTCATATCCAAATTGGTAAAAATGAATCTGAGCTTCTATGCAGGAGTTCAGACCAAAATTACCCAGGGATCAAATACTGTAATTTTTAGCAGTTGTGTACTTCTGCATTCCTACCTATTAATGAGATTATAAATAATGATATAAAATTTCCTATTCAACATTGAGTTTTATCAAACAGCATGGCATAATTTGAGACTATCTTAGTAAAATTGGATTTGGTGCTATAGGACATTCAGAATTTTCTTGAGTACAATACTAAGTTAGAATAATCCTGCAAAGTCAGCTCCTTATCAAGGTTTCTGCCAAGTATCATTAGCAGAAAAGTAGAATGAAGAATTTATTTTGAATTTCAGATAACTAATGAATGATATTTTTAGTGCAAGTCTGCCCCAGGCAATATTTAGAACATATTTACTCTAAGATGATGCAATATTCATTGAGCGTCAAGCTTACTTGGTGTCCTGAATTTCTCTTTTGCTGTTTCAAAACATACCAAAACACATATTCTGTGATTATATATTATTTAAAATAGATTTCATATAAACACATCCACATACCCTAATTCAAGTCAGTCAGTATTTTCATGTGAATCATTAACCTGTGAGGAAGCAGTCCAACCAGTACACACCCATGGCAACCCTAACTCCATTTGTTTTGAGTGCTGTGCCTCTTTTTTTATGTGTGAAAAGAGAACCTGCATGATAGAAGGCAACTCACTCAGTGTGTGTGTGTGTGTGTATGTGTGTGTGTGTGTGTGTGTGTGTGTGTGTGTGTACCACAGGTAAAACAAGAAGGATATCATTCATTAATATTGGTACAGATAACATGTAATCCAGACAGAGTTAATGGAAAGTTTTCCAGCACCTGTGTTGTAATTTCCCAAGGTGAAGCTGCGTCCCTTGTGTTTTCCTCTCTTTCTCACACTGGTCTCAGTACTTAATAAGAGATATCAGAAACAGCCTATATTCCTTCATTTCAGCATTTATATTCAGAAATGATGTCAAATTTTACAATAAATATTAGACTTCAGTTAATTTTTAATTACACTGAATAGTTTTCAGAATAAAAGAACATTTCTACCTTCCAAGTCATGAAACTTGAAAAAATTAAGATTCCAGTTCTGAATTAGAACCATTGACTATCTGGATAAGAAATTAAAGTCATGAAATATTTTTCCTTATGATATCCATAACATAATTCCTAGGCACTCCTCTAAGACAAAAGTTTTAAGGGAAAAGAGCTTTAATTCACATTTATTTAACATATAAAAAGTTATCTGAAGTGGAGGAAAAAAAAGATTTCAAAATCAACATTTCTGTTTGGTTCTTACACTTGATTTGCCTATTTAATAAACTCTACAGCTATTTAGAGCTTCTTTTCCTTATTTGTAAAATGCATAACATACATCTACTACTCCTTACTAGCTCAAACTGTTCCTTATGAGTTTTGTTTCTATTAGAACTATAACTGAGTGTATCCTGTTGGTAAATAAAGTAATATTGTTTGCAGAATAGAGTCTGTATTAGAGGTATTACTTCTTTATTTTTCTTATTAAATTTTTACAATTATCATTCAATATTTTGATGAGTTTTATATCTGTATCCCCTTGGCATCCCCTACATTGTTTAATGTACTCTATTATGTATATGTTAAAACATATAGAGTCTTATATGTGTTCCCATATATATTTCAGTGAGGATACATCCACTGGAGCCTAGTTAATCTTCCAAGAGTCACACATTTGAAAGAGGCTAATTCTCCCTAACCAAGCAGCCATCAGTTGCTGGTAGTTTCTTAGGTAGGATTGAGGCTTCTTATGCCTTTCCCTAGGTTCATTCTGGAATGTTATCTGGTTTGAGCTTGCATGGAACTTGTATATGTCATCACCATTACCATGAGTAACTGACCATTACTATGAGTAACTGACCAGCAGTCTGGAAAACTCTGTCTCCTTGTGGTAATCTAACAACTTTGATTCTTACAATTGTCTTGCCTCTTCTTCTGCAATGATTGCTGAGCCATAGGAGACAAAAGTTTGATATGGGGTTTGATTCAAGGACAGACCTTGTGCTAGATCGCTTTAGTGTCAACTTGACACACCTGGGTTGAGGGAGCCTCAGTTAGGGAATTGACTCCATTGGAATGGCCTGTGACCACATCTGTGGAGTATTGTCTTGATTGTCGAGCAATGTGGGAGGGCCCAGCCCACTATGGATGGTGCCACCCTGGGCAGGTTGTTGTGTACAGTATAAGAGAGCAGGCTGGGCATGGGCCAGGGGAGCAAGCCAGTAAACAGCATTCCTCCATGGCTTGTGCTTCAGCTCCTGCCTCCAGATTCCTGCCCTGAGTTCCTGCTTTGGGCTCCCTAAGTGATGAACTATGACCCAGGAGATGTAAGCTGAATAAAGTCTTCCTTCCCAAGTCGGTGTCGGTCAGAGTGTTTTGTCACAGCAATGGAAGAGAAACTAGAACAGACCCTTTGCAACTCTTGTTCTCAGTATATGGGACAAGTTTCTAAGTTAATCACCATCTTCTGCATAAGGAAGTTCTCTGCTGAGATTTGAGAGATGTATTATTCTATGGGCATATCAATAAGTCATTAGAAGTCAGTTTAATACTATAATTATTTAGTGGAAAATAAGTATTATGCTCACTCGTGTGCTCTGTTACATAACTTCAAGCAAGTACCTAGGCCTGATATGAGTGTCAGGTATTGACTTCATTCTAGGAAGTAGACCTTATATCAAATTAGCAAGTAGCTGATTACTCCCACAATATTATTGCAACTACTGTACCAGTGGACATTTCTTGTATGACCATTTGTTGTTGTTCAGAGGAGTCACAGATAAGTAGGATTGATGTTCATTTTTTTTTTTCTCCCAGTAGCATGCATCATGCCTTCCAGCATTAGGAAAGCTAGTCAGTAGGAATGAATAACTGAAGTACCAGCAGGATTCGCCCTTGTTTGTTCTAGAGCTCATGTATGTAGTGTCTTCAGCAATGACCAAGAGCAGGCCTAATATTCAATACTGCTTGGTAGTCTATAGAAGCCTACTCACCAGTTTCAAGAAAGGTAGCCCATTCCTGGAATTTGGTGATTTATTCTGCTAGTGGATGGTACCTAGTAGTTGTTCCCCAGTTATAAGGTAACTCTTAATCTCTTTTTATTAAATATAGGTATATATTTCAAGAAATTTCTGTGGTGGTAGGTCTCATCTTCTGTAGTAGCAGCTTTGCATATGACATTTTCTATAGGACTTTTATGTCATATATCTCTCCCTCCTCTGCCCTGATCCTCTCCTTCTCCACCCCAGCTAACCATTTCTACTTTATGATTCCCCTTTCCTATTTATATCATTGCATTCTACCACAACTCCCAGAAAGCTCCTCTCCACCCCCACCACACATCCCCACATAATTATCCATTTCTTGACTTCTCTGGATTTTCAAATTGAAATATGTGTATCCAGGGATTCAAAGCTAGTATCCAACTCTGAGTAAGAACTTGTTACATGTGTCATTCTATGTCTGTGTTAGCCAACTCAAGAATGTTATTTCTTTTTGGTTGATTGAATTTTGGTAGGTCATACATATCTAGAAATTAATTCATTTTCTTATATTTTTCTAGTTTAGTGAGATATAGATATTTTTAAATATTTTATTTAATTATGCCCCACAGAGGCCAGAAGAGGATGTTGGATTCCTTGAAACTGGAGTTACAGATGGCTGTTAGCTACCATATTGGTGCTGGGACTCAAACCTGGCTCCTTTGGAACAACAGCAAATGTTCTTAACTACCATCTCTGCAACGCCAGAATATAAGTTTTTAAAGTACATCCTTACAGAAGATCTGAATTTCCTCCAGGTCATTTGTAATGTTTCCCTTTTCATGTCTGAATTTGTAAATTTTGGTCCTTTATCTTTTCTTTGATTAATTTGGCAAAAGGTTTGTCAATCTTGTTACATTTCTCAAAGATAAAACTTTTCCTTTTGTTGAGTCTTTGGTGGTCTCATTGTTTACCACAAAACTAAAGAAAATCGCATTCCCACCTCCATAATATATAATTATCCATACTTCAATAGGAAATCAGAGGACCCCATAAAACCTCCACACTCTATGACTGACTGTTGACAGGTACAATGATATGAGACCCTGTGCAGACAACAAAGCTGATTTGAAATCATGTAGACAATGGTGGTGTCAGGCCTTGAGGGTTGCATTTTGAGGCCTTTCTCCCTATCTTCATGTGCTCATATTCTTTATAAACTCACTTTTGAGCCATATAGGAGATTGTGTTAAAATGTCATGAATAAGTGATGATTAAGTGCTCATCGCTGAACATATTTACCAGCCCTGTAAATTGAATTCCTTTATAAGGAAAAATTATCTAAGAAAATATCAAGCAAAATGGTTACAAATCATAGTTCTTAGTATCTTGTGGTAGATGAAAGAAAATAGATTGCAAATAATTGGCATTATATTTAATAACATTTAATAACATTTGTAAAGTAAATGAATGCATATTATTATATACCACAACATTACATGTTCTTTTACCTTGGAAATTATTTCACAAAATGCTTAAATCATCAGTCTCAAATTCCTTTTCAGTTGTACATTATTGAGTTTAGTATTATTAAGGTAGTTCTGTGCTTGTATTTCCTGTATATTATACACTTTTTTTTTTTGGTCTTTTTGAGACAGGGTCTCCCTGTAGCCCCAGCTGTCCTGGAACTCACTCTGTAGACCAGGTTGGCCTTGAACTTACAAAGATCCGCCTGCCTCTGCCTCCCGAGTGCTAGGATTAAAGGCGTGCACCACCACAGCCGGCTTATTATACACTTATTAATTTTGGAGAATTCTACCCTTCCCAGTCCCCTTTCAACTCCTGCTCTGGCTTCTCTGTCACACATAGACTCTAATTATTGTATATGGGTGGAAAGTATGTATTCATATTTAAAAGTAATATAAAATTAAAAGAGGAAAATGAGAATTGATAAACATAAAAATAACTCTTTTTTGTTATTGTAACATGGAAAACTACATTTAGAAAATACACATACCAGACTTCAAGCTACACTACAAGGCTATAGTCATAAAAACAGCCTGGTTCTGGGACAAAAACAGACCTGTTGACCAATGGAACAAAACTGAAGATCCAAATCTCAGCACATACAATTTCAGCCATATTATATTTGACAAGGGGGCAAGAAGCCACAATGGAGAAAAGACAGCATCTTCAGCAAGTGGTGTTGGCAAAACTGGATCACCACTTGTAGAAGAAAGAAATTAAACCCCTACCTCTCACCCTGTACAAAAGTCAACTCCAGATGGATCAAAGACCTCAACGTGAAGCCCCAAACTCTGAAGGTGATAGAAGAAAAATTTGGCAGCACACTATAAGACATAGGCATAGGAAAAGACTTCCTAAAGCAGACAGCAGATGCACAAGAATTAAGATCGACAATTGACAAATGGGACCTCATTAAATTCAAAAGCTTCTGTACATCAAAAGAAACAATCAAGGAAGTGAAAAGAAATCCCACAGAGTGGGAGGAAACCTTCACCACAGATACATCTGACGAAGCATTGATTTCCAGAATATATAAACTACTCAATAAACAAAGAAGAAAGAAAACAAATGACCCACTCAATAGATGGAGCAAAGAGCTGAACAGAGACTTCACAAGTGAGGAATTAGAGATGGCTGAGAAACACCTTAAGAAGTGTTCAACATCACTAATCATTAAGGAAATGCAAATCAAAACCACTTTAAGATATCATCTTACTCCAATAAGACTGGCTAGGATCAAGAAAACAAATGATACCAAGTGCTGGAGAGGTTGTGGGGAAAGGGGAACACTCATCCACTGCTGGTGGGAATGTAAACTCGTACAGCCACTATGGAAAGCAGTGTGGAGAACCCTTGGAAGACTTGGAATGAACTTGCCACCCGACCCAGCCATACCACTCCTGGGCATGTACCCTCAAGACTTACGCCACCACAGAGATACATGCACGGCCATGTTTATTTCAGCTCTCTTCACAATAGCAAAGAGCTGGAACCAACCTAAATGCCCCTCAACTGACGAATGGATAGAGAAAATGTGGTACATCTACACAATGGAGTTCTATGCAGCAGTAAAGAAAGATCATGAGCTTTGCAGGAAAATGGCTGGAGCTAGAGGACATCATGCTGAGTGAAGTAACACAGTCCCAGAAAAACAAATGACAAATGGTATCCCTCATCTATGGATGCTAGTGCCAATTACCTAGTTGTAAGTATTTCTTGTGTATGGCCCCCTGAGCTTTTGTCCATAGCAGCTGGGAGTGATGCATATTGGAAACAACAACAACAACAACAACAACAACAACAACAGAAAGGACTGCATTGAAGAACTAACTGAAACAGTGAACTTCTGCTCAAAACAGTCAACTTCCTCATGGAGAATATTGAGAAAGACTGAGAAAGAGATGAAAAGCATGTTTGGCAGAAAGCATGAGCTCTGGTGGGGTGGGAGGATAGGGTGGGGGACATGGGTCTAGATTTGATAAAAAATAAAAATAAATGAATAAATAAAAAGAAAATACACATGTATATTTGTTACACTGAGTCTATTTAGTAGTGCTCCTGCGCCCATGTGTTTATGGTTTTCCAGTTGAGATTGGATGACCTCTCACAGAGCTAGTACATAGACAAAACTGATTCTCCCTCCCCAGGGCCTATTGTTCTAATGGAGTCCTTCATCTTGAGGTAGGACTTCCTGAATTTTTTTCCCAAATTGACATGTTAACTAGGATTGTTGTCATGCAGATCTTGTTAGGCATTATTATGTGGAGAGTCTCTGGTTGTAGTTTCTCTATCATGTCTAGATTCCATTATTAACTAGAAGATGCTGCCTGTTCCTCCAGCCCTTACAATATTTCCTCCCTTCACCTGTGATGTTCCCTGAGTCTTACATATAAAGGTTACATTGTAAATGGATAATTTAAGGGAAGGAACTTCATCTAAAACAGCATTAATCCAGTTGCAGAACTTTGAAATAGTACCCATCTGTTGCAAAAAGATTCTGCTTTGGTGAGTGGTAAAATTATCTGTGATTTTAAGAATTCATGTTTAGAATATAGTGACAAATAATGTTTGTCTAGGAAAGAGACAGTACTATGTTCTTCGTATATTCTATGACTTTGCCAAATGTGTTTTGCTAGTTTTGCGCTAATGTACATGAATTCTCTCATATTCAGAGAGCCTGAGTCTACTTAGACAGATATTATCATCAAAATAAAAGTGTCTCTATTGCACTAATAAAGATAATCTTCTGGGTTAGCCATTGTTGTAACTCTTAGGTATTAAAGTTAAGTAGGACCTTTTATTGGTTTTTATGCTTGAGAATCTTGCATACCTTCTGATACTATGAGAAGTAGTTTTCTAGAGTAGGGTTCCAGGTCAGCTCCAGCTCAATTGCTACAGATCCAATGTATGGAGTACATACTGCCTTCAGCAATAGTTTCTTACATTCAGTTTCTATAAGACAATCAAGGACTGTGGCAATAACCTATATTGTTTTGGGAATATTCTGGACCATTCTGAACAACATCACAAAAGGAGGTTTCCGCTGCTTGACTCTGTGATTTTTGTTATATAGCCTTTATCTATACACTTACTAATTTGATTAACCTGGAGTTGGGTTTTGTGCAGAGCGATGAATGTTGAACTAAATTTCTTTTGTTTTCTATTGTTAAAAGTTTATCTGTCTTCCCAAATGTATTCATCACACCTTTGTCAAGTGGCAGAAACTATGCATACTTATATTTCAGTCTTATATTTTGTTCCTTTAATATGCGTACTTTTTTATCAAGTGCATGCTGTTTTAATAGCTGGAACTATATAAAAAAAGAATATACATTCTACTTAGTTTTTACCATTTATCTGACGGAAATATTAAACATAAGCAATTTCCGGTGAGCCAAGTTACAGTGGATGGCTCCACAAACATAAGTACATAGGAAACAGAACTGGACTCAGTGATTTTTTTTTGGGGGGGGTCTTTTTAAGACAGGGTCTCCATGTAGCCCCAGCTGGCCTGGAATTCGCTCCGTAGACCAGGCTGGCCTTGAACTCACAAAGATGTGCCTTTCCTCTGCCTCCTGAGAGCTGGGATTAAAGGCATGCGCCACCATGTCTGGCTCAGTGAATTATTTTTAAAAGACTGAAAATAGCTCATGAAATTGGGAGGAAGTAGGAGGGAAGGATATAGTTCTGGTAGCACTTAGGTAGATAGTTGAATGTGTATATGATCAAATGTACTGTATATAATTCTCAAAGAATTAATACAATTATAGATTAAAACAATACACTTAAAAAGCTTTCTTCAGTTGAATGACTTGCTTGAAAGCATTTTTTTTAATTGTATTTATTTTTTGTATGTGTCTTAATGTATTGTCTGCATGTAGGTCTGTGCACCCGTGTCGCGCAATGCCGCGGAGGTCAGAAGAGGGTCTCGGATTCCCCTGGAACTGGAGTTCTCCTGGAATTGGAGTTACAGACGGTTCTCAGCCACCATGTGGGTGCTGGGGATCGAACCCGGGTCCTCTGCAAGAGCAGTCGGCGCTCTTAACTGCTAGGCCATCTCTCCAGCCTGAAAGCAATTTTATTCATCTATTTTTTTTAAAAAAAATTCCCTAGGGATCTGCATTCTTAAACCATACACTGCTTTCTGAAACAAAAAAATCTAAAAAATATATCAGAGAACATGATTAGAAACAATAAACTTTGCAGACTCTTGATATTCCTTTATTTTTCAGTCACAGTTTACTTACTACTGTGTGTTAATATACATTGTTCTTATTCCCTAGCATGGCTTTCAACTCCCATAGTCATCAAATGAGAGTAAAACACACAACCAGCAGATTCTCATGAGACTCTTAGGATGATTAATAGCTGCACAAATCTTTGAAGAAACTTAGCCTTAGCCTGACCAGTCTTCCTTTGTCTTGCTGAACATGAGTAAATCCTGTAAAATGAACAACTAATTCACTTCTTTTGCCGGTTGCCAACTAACAGAATTATCAACCAGAATTCTCCAACATTACATTTATTGGATATTCAGGATATGTTATTATTATAATATATAATATGATAGATATAGTATATAAATATATATATAATATATATGTTGGTGTGGGGTCGTGGGTTTGTGATGTGTCGTGGTCGTGTGTGTGTGTGTAAAGTTTGATAAGACAGAATTGCTCATTCAACCAAAAAACAAAATATTACACATTATCTAAGTATTACCCAAAATTATGCAACTTTGCTTGTGTTAATAAGCTAAGAGTGTGGATTGCAGATTTCCTAAACATCTAAAGAGATGAACTCTATTGAAGCCTATGATTTTTATTTATGCTCAATAGTTAAATTCAGTGTACCACTGGAATCACATAAAGATGCTCTTCTTATTAAGGGGCTATGACTGAGAATTTCATTGCAAACTAAACACTATCAAGTTCACAACACTTTACTATATTTACTATATTGACTTAGAGTTTAGTGAGCAGAGCATTGGTCATGATCCACTGTAATTCCATGGCTGGGAGCTGTGACTCATTGTTGTCCAACAGCATAAGAATGCACACAATGCCCTAAGTTGAGATCCGCTTGTGACTATATACATTATTTCTAAGTAAACTGTTTAATGGAAAATATATTTCATTCAGAACATAGAAAAAAGATATTCAGTTCATATTCAATTTTATTCTTTCAATGAAAAATTTAATAGAGATATAGCCAGATCACAAATATCTAAACTATCAAAATAGATTATATGCTTAGAAATCTGGAAATATTTATGATCTATTTACATATAACAATTGAGCATTCCATAAAAAATCTGTAGGGTTTTTATTTGTTTGATCTGAATACATGCCAAGATTATTTTAAAATCTCATATTTCGGGGCTGGAGAGATGGCCTAGCGGTTAAGAGCTCCAACCGCTCTTACAGAGGACCCGGGTTCGATCCCCAGCACCCACATGGCGGTCGAGAACGGTCTGAAACTCCAATTCCAGGAGAACTCCAGTTCCAGGGGAATCTGAGAGACCCTCTTCTGACCTCCGCAGCATTGCACGACACGGGTGCACAAACTTGCATGCAGACAGTACATTCATACACATACAGAAATAAATAAAATTAATAAAATCTCATATTTCATTCCTTGGTTTAAATTATGAAGTTCTGTATTCTTCCAAAAGAAATTTTGGCACTTCATTCAATGAAAAATATAAGAAGGAATCTCACAGCTATGCATAATTTCTATAGAAATTGACCATCTCATTTTCTATACCTTAACAAATATTCAAAAGATTATTGCCATATATTTTTATTTTTTTCAAGGTATAGTTTTTGAATTTTTTTAATTTCCTGAATATATTTTAAACACATTTATAATCCCTCACCTATCTGTTCTTACTCATATCTTGATCATGAGATTCTACACATTCTGTTATGAATGTTTCTTGAGACAATGTGTGTCCCTTCAGTCCCAGGTAGCCTGGAGCTTGTTATGTAGACCAGGCTAGCCTTGAACTCATAGAGATCTGCTGCCTCTGCCTCCCATGTGCTGGGATTAAAGGCATGCAACACTACTCCAGGCTTAACAAATTTTAATACAATGTGTTGCTTCTAAAAATGCAAGCTATCTCAGAATTATGATGTTTTATCTATATCACACACACACACACACACACACACACACAGAAAGACAAACTGAACTGACTTAATGAATGTTCTTAAATTGAACATCATGTAAGATGCTTGAAATTTTATGAGAAAAACACTTGATAATTGAAATTGGCTGTATAATCAATCACCTAATTTTAATGCTATGTAGTGTGAGGACGTCTATTACCAGATTTTTTTTTTTTCCATTCATTCAACAAATATTGGCCACATTCAAGCACCAGGCATGGAAGATGCAGGGTGAATAGGATCTTTGCTGTGGTGGAGTTTATGTTCTAGGAAATGAGTAAAATTAAAGATTATTTATGACAAAATGATTAATTGTGGGAAAAGAAATAAACTCTATTTTATAAGGGCATAGAGTGGGTAGCCAGTGCATCCCAAGGAAGTCACGGAGACTTTCCTATGGAAGTGGTATTTGAGAATCACCAGCTTATGGTAAGTGCTGAAGAAGAAAGATCAATTCAGCCAGAGAGAGCCATGTCGACCATAAAGTAGGAAGGACTAGGTGGGTTCAAAGAACTGGAAGTATGGAAATCGGGGAGCCTCCCTGCCCAGAAAAGAGGGGTGAGAAAGATGAGGTTGAAAAGTGAAGAGCAGGGTCCTGCTGAGTGTTGGCTGGCACTTCACAACCTGGATCTGGAGAAGGGAGCAGCATGACTGGATGGGTGTATCAGATGGCCATTCTAACTCCAGAGTGGACAGGATGGACTAGGGAAGATGCAGTAGTCCACTTCCAAGCCTGTGGTGGTGAAAGACAGAAATAAGTGAGAGAATTCCAGAGAAGGTCAAGGAGGCAAAATCCCAGGAATGATAACAGAGTTTGAGGCTCCTTCAAGATCCCAGGTGGATCTGTTGGCTGTGTAGTTCTTGGGAGAAGTAGGGCAAAAATTTCATGTGATTCCTAGACAGTGACTGAAGCCATGAGAGGGAAAGGAGGCGCCCAGTAAGAATCACGAGAAGCACAGCCATAATGAGATATGCTAGGGGCTGATTGGTGAGAGGAATGGAGAGCTGTTAAAAGAGAACAACAGGAATGTGTTGGATGAGAAGTGGTGTGTGATAGTGTTGTTGGGCTACCTGGGCTGTATCATGGAAGCCAGTGCAGGGGGATCAAGACAGGACGCATGCTTAATGGACTTCATTTGAAGGACCATGGGAGGAAAAGACCCCAGTGTGGAGCCCAATGGCAGGATTGATGGTTGTGTGGGCTTGCAAAGGAGGAACCTCTGAGCACTTCATTAAGGAAAACATGACATGTAGAAAAAAAATCCTTTAATTCAGGTGATATGGGTATGTATGTATGTATGTATGTATAGATGTATGTACATAAATATATATCTATATGTATCACTATATATATATATATATATATATATATGATAAATACAAGTTAGAGAAAACAACAACAACAAAAGAACTGGAAAAAAAAAAAAGCTCTGGAAAGACTCAGAAAAAGATGTAGGACATGTATGGTAGACTGCAGGGGCTCAGGTGGGGTGGGGGGCATGGAAAGGGAAGTGACCCTAAATTCGATTGAGAAATGATGTATGATTTATGGAAAAAGTTTAATAACAATAAAAAATAAATAAAAATAGAGTCATCAATCAATGCTTACTCACTGCAGATAGAGAAGCAAAGACAAACTACAGTCGGGATACCACCGTATTCCAACTTGGCAAACCAATGAGTTTTTTTTTTTTGGGGTTACTTATAGGAGCAGAAATTACTTACAGACAGCTATATCAATAACTTCAACACTGCACCAAATATGCAGATAGTTCAAGAGGATGGACAGCGTCTTTCCCAGGTATCTCATTGGTCTGAACCTCCTCCAAGGAGTTTTGTCTCAGTTTCTTCCATGCACCTTGGCTGGTCTGTATCTCTTCTAGACTGCTAAGATTATCTAAGCGCACTCCTTAGTATTCCTTGGGTTTATATATGTGTGCGGTGAGAGGGACTAATGCACCTGGTCTATTTTAGGGTCTTTTGGAAACTATGGAGTTGTTTATTTCCTTTACCATGGTTCACTCCTAGTTGGATTGTTTTGTGGAAACAAAAGTGTTTTGAGGAAATTGCTACAGAGCATAAGAACATATTGTTTCTATCCAGGTTGTTTTTCTCACATAACAAAGGTCAGAGCCAAGAACATTCCACTTGGATTACAGCATCCCTCAGCAGGGGAGAGTAGATTGCACTGCTTCATCATTGTCTGTTTTTACATTTTTTCAGTTCCTCTGATCTCAATGGATTGCTGACAGAATAATGTCATGGGGTCAGAAAATAATCCACCAGATAGCTTTCTATTCCCAGTATAACCCTTCAAGGCTAGAATATATCTTCACAAAGAGGATGAATAACTATGCTTCCAATATTTCAATCCACTACACCTTAGCAAGAGGCTTAATAGAACAAAAATAGCTTATTGTGGAAAAGAGAACAGGAGAGGAGAAACAATTAAATTCTCCCGATGGGAGTCCATGTAGATGTGCTCTAAGGGAAGCATGTAACAATGTTACCATGATGGATTAGTGAAAGCCTTTCCTTGTTCCAGTTATCCTTAAGTGCAGAAGTGGGAGTTCCTTCATATTTGCAGATCTTGATATGATCTAGAAAATCATGGTCTTTTCTGCAAGATTTTGCTTCCTTGCCTCTAGTTTTACATTTGGAATATTCTCCTGCACTGGTGTTCAGCCCGTCACACAGGTTCTATTAATTTAATTAAATGGATCCAAATCAGTGAAAATTTCCTTTCTCTGAATTTTAACTTAATATTGACAGTACAAATCTAAATACAGGTCATGATTATCATTTCTTGCTTTGATGTCCACATTTTTACCCCTTCTTGCTATCTGGAAAATGGAGAAAATGTAACAGGGCCTCGAACTTGCAACACAGGGCATAAGTTATTTATGATATTCTTTACCAACTTCTACCTGTCTTATAAGAGAACTATAATCTACTTTGTTTAAGCTATGTTATCCTGAAACTCTTTGCTTCGTACATTTTCATGAAACACTAAGAAGTAACAGAACATCTGGGGATTGACTTTTGAAATGCTATGGTTGTGTTCCATCATGTATAGAAGGGAATACAAAAATATATATTAACATCCATTAAATTTAGTTTCTTTGAACCATTCTCCCTCTAGGAAGCATTATCAGAAATAGCAACCTAATAAATATCTTCACATGACCCAAACCACGTGTATATAACAGGAAATTAAGAAAGGAGAAAGTATTGGTTCATCAGCAAAGATTAAAGCCCATTGCTTGAGCATTTGTTGAGATGCAGTGGACAGCTGTTATTGCTGTAATAGCTCTGCTTCCCTTTTGGTAGAGAGCTCTCCCCTGGGATCCAACTTTTCCCTAATGAGCTCTGTTCCTGCTGTTTCTTGTATATATTTGAAATGTAAGGATTCCTCAGAGGCAATGCTGAAAATCAATGTTTAATTAGACTATAGAACTAACATTTTCTAAATATAAAGTGTCTATGTTATAGCCTAACTTTTAAAACTACTACTCTAAAAGCTACCACTCCTACTACATTTCAGGCTTGTTGTCACATATTTAATCTTCTTCTCTAAGTAATTTAAATGATTCATATAAAATACTGAAACAACAATTGCACAGACAGTTATCTTTTGAATGTTATCTGAATTAAAATAGAAATCACTTTTGCCTTTTTTGTGTGGACTTTCTTTTAAAGCAATCAATTTCAAAATGTGATGTAAACAAAAGATATCAGTTGTGTGTTAGATACAGACATGGCTATCTTCATGTTGTGTCTTTTCTGTTCACAGTAGATTTCTAACTGTAGAAACATTAACAACACTAGACTCAGATCCCCTTGTTATAGCCTCAAAAGCAACTGTTTCTCCCATGTACACACACACACACACACACACACACACACACACTCACTCTTAAAAAATAAAGGGATATTTTAAAAAGTTGTGCTTTGAGTTATTTGAGGAAATTTTAAATGCAGAAATTCTTAAAACAAGCAAATTAAAATAATTATAGACATTGGAAAAAATTAAAGTATAAAACCAGCTAGAATTCTTGTATTTAAAATCATTGGGTAATATTTAAAAGAACATTTCAGAAAAAAAAGTTATTGCAAACATTGCATTTTATCAAAGTATTAACTTTATTAAGTATGTAATTATCTTACATATTTATTATTATTTATACTCCTCTTTAGTATATTTGAAAAGTGGATATATCTTAACAGTTATTTTATTTCCTGTCAACCAAGAGGCCATTATAACAAAGATGCCATTTCCTTGAGATATCTCTTAGCTGTTCAAGTAACTATTTTCACAATTTTAGTTATTTGACTTAAGCATAATGAGTGCATGGCATTTATTTCCTCTCATTGACTTTAAAAATACTTTTCAAAATATTTTATTTGGAGTGCACAGTGGTTAGATCAGGGACCTGCCAGGACCACCTGAAGCACAGCTCTTTTCACAATAGCAAAAAGGTGGACCAACCCAAATGCCCCTCAATGGTACATCTACACAATCGAGTTCTATGCAGCATAAAAAAAAAAAAAAAAAAAAAAAAAAAAGAAACATCATGAACTTTGCAGGTAAATGGATGGAAGGAAGAATAGTTAAGTGAAGTACACAGTCCCAGAAAAACAAATGACGAATGGTATCCTCATCTGTGGATGCTAGTGCAATAACTTGTTGTAAACATTTCTTGTTGGAGTGGATGCATATGGGAAAGAACAACAACACCAACAACAACAGGGGGACTGCATCAAAGAACTGACTGAAAGGGTGAATTCTGGTAGAGAGGGGGTTTGGTAGGGGACATGAGTCTGGATTCGTTATGTTGTAACATATCTTGTACAAATATATTTATATAATATATAATATATTATATATATCAATAAAAACACCATAGAATGAAGTTTGGCTAGAGGTTGAGAAAAAGTGTTGTTGTTCCTAGAATTGACAATTATAAAATAAAAAAATATAGCTCAACTCTGAAAAAAAGTTGCATTGTAAAAACACTGAAATGCAGTGCGTTTGGTATTTTTTCTTTGTAATGTGGTTTTTTTTTTTAATTTTATTTATTTCCGTATGTGTATGTATTGTCTGCATGCAAGTCTGTGCACCCGTGACGTGCAACGCCGCGGAGGTCAGAAGAGGGTGTCAGACTCCCCTGGAACTGAAGTTCTCCTGGAATTGGAGCTTCAGACAGCTCTCGGCCGCCATGTGGGTGCTGGGGATCGAACCCGGGTCCTCTGCAAGAGCGGTCGGCGCTCTTGACCACTAGGCCATCTCTCCAGCCCTGCAATGTGGTTTTATAGCATTTAATTATTCCCAATATATAAAAGTCTCAAAATTTGTTTGAGGTATTTTCTTTGAAATAAATCCAGTAGTTATCCTGGTAGCATCCTAAAAATAAATACATAAAATAAAATATTTTATTTGTTATTTTTATTTTATGTGTATTAGTGTTTTGCCTGCATGTACATAAGAGCACCTGTATCCTGCAATGACCACAGAGGTCAGAAGAGGACATCAGATCCCCTGGAACTGGGGTTAGAGGCAGTTGTTAGCCGCCATGTGGGTGCTGGGAATCAAACCAGTGTCTTCTGTAAGAGCATCGGTGCTCCTAACCACTAAGCCATATCTTCAGCCCCTCAACTTTGAAATTATTAAAAGCTTTAGCATCTAATTAAGTGTAACGGTATTGGAAACAAAGATAGTGAATAAAATTGAAATTATTTTACAAATACAGGTTTTAGAAAGACTAAAATACCTTATTCCATATGCAACACATATCCTGTTTTATGGAAAATGAAAGTGTAAAATGCCGACATGTATATTAATCTTTGCAAATGAATTGTTTGTTACACAATGCAAAATGCAAGTGAAGGTTCAAAATATGAAAAAAAGTCATATGAATGTATATCTCTTCCATGATTCACTAGAAAGCAGCTGAACCAAATGGTGTCCAAAACCTAATTGGAAGTATGTTTATGAGTGGTATAAGAAAGGGGTTAAACTCATTACAATGTTATTTCACTGGCTGAAATATACTATTGAATTTTCAAAACATAAAATGAAGAAAACTCAAGTTGCTTAACAAATCTCCCTACTGCCTTTTCAGCTGTAGCCTCCCCAGAACTCAATAAATCAAAGGGACACACTGTTTTTTTATACACACACACACACACACACACACACACACACACACACATTGAGGTAGTTAACAGTTGTTGACCTGATACAATCTATACCAACCTAGAAAGAGGGTGCCTCAGTTGAGGAATTTCCTCTATCAGGTTGGCCTTCAGCTCTGTCTATGAGACTTTTCTTGATGGCTAATTGATCTAGGAGGATCTAGCTCAGTGGGGGAAGTGCATGTCACAGGCAGGTGGGTCTTGGGCTATATAAGAAAGCAGTTGCAAAAAAAGGGGGAAAGAAAGCCAGAAACCTTCCTCCATGGTTCTGTCTCAGCTCCTGCCTCTAGCTGCCTCACTTAAGTTCCTCTCATGCCTTCTTTTGGTGATGGTTTGTGACATGGGAGCTGAAGGATGAGATCAACCCTTTTCTCTCCAAGTTAATTTGTGTCCGGTTTTTAGCACAACAAAAGTAACCAAACTAGAACATATGTACACATATGGTGGGAGTACTGGGCTTGGGAGGGAGGAGGGAGGTGGGAAGGAAAGAAGGAAGAAAGGAGATGATTGGATCTTGGAAAGTGGGGGAACCCAGAGGGTAATGTGACATGCCTGAGACCCATGAGAAATGCACATATACAGTCTGAACATTAGTGCACAGGTATACCTAAGGGCTGTATGGCAAGGAACACAGTGCCAGACAGAAGACACCGACAGCCCTTTGAGTGGTGGGTGAAAGTGATCCAAGAGACTTTCAAAATAACACAGGCCATTGCCAAAGCTTTGATTATCTCCCAGAACTAGAAAATAAGACCCTGCTGCTTAAGACAGGGAATACTTCAGAAATACTACACAATTTTTGGATCTTTACATGTAATGAAAAATTCAGTTTATGTATCATTATAAAAAGAAATAAATGAAAGAAAATTTCAGAGTTCAAAAGTACTTCCCTCATGGTGGGGAAAACATGGTGACTAGGTCTCAGCTAGTCACCGTACTCGCAATCAGAATGCAGAGAGCAGCGAGTGATGGATACATGCCAGTGCTCAGCTCCGTTTGTCCATTTTATATATCTTGGGATCCCCTGCCAGGGAAGAAATAAATGAAATGAAGGCATTCTGATTCAGCCTTGGTTACCATTCAACTTCATGTTTGAACTATGGTTTCTCCATTATATTCCTCTTGATCAACAGAACTGTTTTATCTGTACTCAAGCTGTCCAGCATACTGGTGGATAGAACTCAAGGTTGCTTTAAATTTGGATAAGAAAATGCATTTCTATGGCCCATATTATTTCTTACTGTAAAGTAGCATTTTCTATGAACTATGACCTTAGGGAAAATTTTAGTAGTATTGAGATTACTTGAGGCATTCTCAACTCTTTCAGTTAGACCTTTATTTTGTATACCACTACTTGAAAATAATAGTAGTCTTTAGGTTTGTCATTAAATTTTAGTCTTCCCTATCTTAATAAATTAATAATAACATAAAAAATCAGTAATGATGTTATTTTCCTTGTACACTACGTTGTTTTTAATGTTATAAAGCATTATTCTGTTATAGAATTTATGGATTTTTCACAGGATGACATTTAGCTCTCTCTACATGTTTATATGGGTATATGATTGTGGAAAGAGATTGGCATGTGAATAACATAGGATCAGAGTGTATTCCAGACCTTAATATATTAATGATTTCTCTGGCAGCAATGCTAACCATGATGAAGCAACAAATAAGCCTCTAAATTTCTGTGACTACATGATTTATTAGCCTCAACTAATTGTGGGTTATCTCATTATTCAACTCCAAACTGACAAACCAGCTCCCATTTGTAACACAGTCATTGTGCAGAAACAAGAAGAATGGCTCTACAGTACTTTAATTCCTGATTTCTAAACCCAGAGATTCAGGACCAGAGTGACCACAGCACTTACATTCAACTTCAGTGACAACTCACTCAGACAAGTTGGCTTCTGTAGAGGGATTAATATATAATGTGCACCCATATATGACCAATTATATGAACTGAAAAAAAAAAAACTCTAGAAAGAGTCCGAAAAAGATGTAGGACACATATGGTAGAGTGCAGCGACTTGGTTGGGGTAGGGGGCATGGGAAGGGAAGCAACTCTAGATTTGATTGCAAAATGATGTATGACTTACAGAAAAAGTTTAATAACAATAAAAAAAACTAGAGTCTTGGCAGTGTAAATCAGTGGTAGACATATAGCTAAAATTTGAGAAGACCTAGGTTTAAATCTATTTCATCAAAAGAAAAGCGTGAAAAAAAAATAATCCCAGTGAAATGGTATTGATTGATTAATGATTGATTGGTTGGCTGAGTCAATCCATTAACAAATGTTTGCCATTAATTAGAGACAGTATAACAGGTTCTGATAATAAGGTGGTAAAGAAAAAGGTTATAGATACTGTTTAAAAGAACCCAAGTTAAACCGGGCATGGTGGCACATGCCTTTAATCCTAGCACTCCAGAGGCAGAGGCAGAGGCAGGCCGGTCTCTATGAGTTCAAGGCCAGCCTGGTCTACACATTGATCCCCAGGCCAACTGGGACTTAAAGGGAGACACTATCTTGAAAATAGTGCCCCCCCAAAATAACCCAAGTTAAAGGTTTCCAAAATATATATGTTAACAATCCTTGATGAATACAAAGATGAAATGAAATCAATGGAAGAGAAGTCAAGGGGTGTATTCAAGAGGTACTCAATAATAGCATGTACTTATTAAGTGAGTGACTGGATTATCCCCAAGATGAAAAAGTGTTTGGGGTGAATTTTAAGATTTTGTTTCATCATTCATAACATCACACAGATAAGGAAGACCATTATTATTGACAATGGTTAAATGTTTATTTTAATGTACTAATGGAGAATTATTTTCATATTGAAATTGATCTATTCATATAGAATTGATATGTACTTTAGTTTTATTGACTCTTTTTTTTGTCTTTTTGAGACAGGGTCTCCATGTTGCCCCTGCTGACCTGGAACTCACTATGTAGACATTCTGGACTAGAAATCAGATCTGCTTGCTCCTGTTTCCTCATGCGGCGATTAAGACATGTGCCACTGTGCCCAGGTTACTAATTCTTTTTGTTATTTTATTGATTGTTTGCTTCAAATAAGATCTTGCTATTTCCCTAGCTAGCTCAGGTGGCCAAAACTTACAATTAGCTTTCCATGTTCTGGGATTACAATGCTTGAAAATATGTTATTTTGACTTGTTAGCATTCTATTGGCATTGAATATGTTTAATCACCGAATCTGAAGTTTCAAACTTGGTTTATTATTTTAGCATCTGTGATACTCTTCACAGTGTCAAGATTTCAAGATTCAAATAATTTGATAATTAAACAACAAAATTGTATTTTAATGAATTTTCCAGCTATCATAATATGGAATATTCCATGTGTTTGTGTAGATTAAAAGTTTCTGTGAGAGACTGACAATTTGAAACCATGACTCAGAAAAACAATTTGCATAATTCTAGGGATATATTCTAAGGACTGAACTTTATAACCTTGGAAATTAATCTGGTGAAAAAAATTCCCACTGTTTGTCTTGGGAGGTAGATCAATGAGGGAATGATGACATTGGGGTTCTCATGCATGGATCATTACCCTTAAAGGCTCATAATCTGAATTTGCTTTCTTTTATCATGTGTAGAGAGACATTATTCAAAGGAAGTTACAGAATTTGTGAAAGACGAAAACTGACATCCATTTCCCTCCAGTTAGCAACATCATAGTAAACACACAGAAAACAAAGATATGAGGGAGGGAGGGAGGGAGGGAAGGAGGGAAGGGAAGGAGAGAGAGAGAGAGAGAGAGAGAGAGAGAGAGAGAGAGAGAGAGAGAAGCAGGTTATAATATTAATTGAACTCTCACCATCTACCTGAGTCAATTATTCAGGAATCAAGAACTCCAAGCAGTATCTCTGCAGTGTTTAGTCCCAAATGGTCAGGATTTCAGCAGTAAGTTATACCTTTCTTAATTCTCATGTCATGTATACACATACCCACCAAAAATATACCAACAAACCAAGCCAACTATGTTCTACTAATCAAATATAAAGGATTCTCAACTTCTAGTTAACTGGCCTCCAAGTGCCAGTTATTACCAATCCAGATATATCTAATATGATATCCTTTGTGGTATGGATCTTTCCTACCCATCTGACTGTGTAGTGTTTCTTCCACAGGTCATTACAGTGATTCACTCACTAGCTAGAGAAATTTCTGAATGAATATCCGGTATGTGTTTTCATTTCACTTTCCATAATTTATCTCCAGTCATGTTGCAGTGATTTTTACAACAAAACCCAGGAAAACTTGATACACAAGGCTGCTGAGAAGATCAAATTATACTGAATATATCACAAGGGCTTCCAATTTCTGCACCATATCACTGAAGAAGGGTTGAACTTATACAGAAAGCAAGAATGTTCAATATATAAATGTATATAATTATGAAAATAAACATTTAAAAAATATTAGCCATGTCTATATAATGTTTTAAAGATTTCATCTTGACTGAAACAGAACACATTGTTATATGTATATAGATGTTAATTTTCAAACATACAGTTCTCAACAATTTTCTTTAATACAAAGCCCATTTGGAAGAACAGTAGCAAAATCAACAGCAATAGTTGTAATATTGCATGGGTCAGGGATCCCTAGATATGATTTTATCTTTAAACATTATATATGAAATACAGGAAAATTAATTTTGCTTTAGTCTTCTATGAAATAGGATTAATAGTGGATACTGCACAAATGTCTATGATTAATGTTACATAGGTAAATAATTTTAAATATAATAAATCACTGGGAAAATTTAGTAAAGCCAAGTTGCTGAAAATGAGCTGGAATGGAGAAGTGCCTGGGAACAGTAGTTTGGTGCACTGGACCATAGCAGAAGTGAAAGAATGTGTGAATTCTGGCGTTGTAGGCTGCAGGAGAGTGCAAATGGAGAAGCAGGTATAAACATAATTAAGATTGATTGAAAAATTATGTATGAAACATAAAATAATTCAATAAAATTATAATAAAAATTACTTCAAGAAGGATAGATGAGTCCAGTTTGGGAACATTGCATATTGTTAACAGTAAAATGAATTAAAATAATTATATGTAAGAAATTTTTAAAAATCACCCCTCTGAAGAATAAAATTAAACCCCTACTTTTTCACCCTGCATTAAAATCAACTCCAAATGAATCAAAGATCTCAATGTGAAACTTGAGACTCTGAAAATGATAAAAGAAAATGTTGGCAGTAACCTACAAGACATAGGCATAGGAAAAGACTTTCTAAATCAGACAGCAGCTGCACAGGAAATAAGATCAAGAATCAACAAGGAGGACCTCATTAAACTCAAAAGCTCCTGTACAGTGAAAGAAACAACCAAAGAAACAACCAAAGAAATGAAGAGAAAACCCACAGAATGGGAGGAAACTTTTGATACATCTGACAGAGGTTTAACATCCATAGGATAGAAATTACTCAACAAAACAGAGGAGGAAGAAATCAAATGACCCAATCAAAAGACTGAGTAAAGAGCTGAACAGAGACTTCCCAAATGAATAAGTAAAGATGGCTGAAAAACACCTTAGAAGTGTTCAACATCACTTATAAATAAGGAAATGGACATTAAAACCACTTTAAGATTTCATCTTACCCCAGTAAGAGTGGCTATGATTAAGAAAACAAATGATATCAAATGCTGGAGAGGTTGAAGGGAAAGGGGAATACTCATTCACTGCTGGTGGTAACACGAACTCCAGCAACCCCTATGGAGAACTCTTAAAAGACTCAAAATATACCTACCCCCTGACCTAGTAATACCATCCTGGTTATATATGCACAAGAATCATCCTATTGCAGAGATACCTGCACAACCATGTTTATTGCAGCTATCTTCAAAATAGTGAATAGCTGGAACCAACCCAAGTGTCCCTCAACTGATGAGTGGATAAAGACAATATGGTACACCAGACCTGGTGACTCACAGCTTTAATCCTAGCACTGGGAAGGCAGAGGCAAGGGGATCTCTGTGAGTCCAAGGCCAGCTCTGTCTACATAGTAAGTTAGGACAGCTGGAGCTACAGGAAGATCCTGTCTCAAAAGGACAAAAAAAAGTACATCTACACAATGAAGTTCTATGAAGTGGTAAAGAAAGACAACATCGCCAGGTGTGGTGGCGCATGCCTTTAATCCTAGCACTTGGGAGGCAGAAGCAGGCGGATCTTTGTGAATTTTAGGCGAGCCTGGTCTTCATAGTGAGTTCCAGGGCAGCTGGGAATACAGGGAGACCCTGTCTTGAAAAGAACAAAAAAAAAAAAAAAAAAAAAAAAGAAAAGAAAAAAGAAAGACAACATATGAAATTTGCAAGCAAATGGATGGAATTAAAAGCCAATATGCTAAGTGAAGTAACACAGCCCCAGAGAAAGGAATGATGTATGGTGTCCCTCATTTTTGCATCCTAGCACCAAGTCCTTATATATAAGGCAAACTGAGTGTTTTTTTTTCTTTTTTACTAAATATAATGCCACATTAGTTGATGCTATTATAAAAAAGTACATTAAAACATACATCAATTTTCTATGTAATTTAGGAATGTAAAGTAATATTTCTTTTTAGCTGCATGCAACTCTACCATTAAAATGTGAAGCCCTAAAAATGTTTTGGAATTAACCTATAGTTTTGATTCAAACATTGTAATTTTTGTATATGTGTTGAATGTATATGTGCATATTTTGGAGCAATATAAAATTAAATGGAGCTATAACAACAAAAAAAAAACTTGATCAAAGAACTGACTAAAACAGTAAACTTATGCCACAAACAATGAACTTCTTTCTGCATTAAATGATTTTAAAAGGCAGAAAAAGTATTTATGGCAGAATAAACAGGGAAAATGGGTCTAAATTCAATTAAAAAATGTTGCATGAAATGCACAAAATTTCAATAAAACCTCAAGAAAATAGACACAAAGATCATTGGAACATAATTGAATACCTAAACATGAGTACATGCAATTTCTGTCACCTGATATTTGTCAAAAGTACCAAGAACACACTGTAGAAAAGACACTGTGTGCAACAAATGGTGCTGGCAAAACTGGATTTGTACCTGTGAAGAATGAAACTAGAATGAAACACCTTGTGCAAATGTTAACACAAATGGATCAAAGACTTCAATGTGAAAGTGAAACAGTGAAACTGTTAAAAGAAATCTTTAGAAGTAACCTATAAGTGTAAGATATAGGTTAGGAAAGAACTTTATAAATCAGACTTCAGCTGTGCAGGAAATAAAGTCAATAATCAACAAATGGGACCTCATTAAACTAAAACACTACTGTGCAGCAAAAGAAATAATCAAGGAAGTGAAGAGAAAAGCCATAGACTGGGAGATAATCTTCACCAGTGACACATCTGACAGGTGTTTGAAATCCATCAAATAAAAAGAAGGCAACAGCATAAAAATGAGGAAAACAAGTGACACAATTGAAAGATGGACAATGGATCTGAACTGAGTGTTCTCAAAAATAAAGAAATAAAGATGGTTAAGAAACATCTTATGTTCAACATCATTGTAGTAATTAGGAAAATGCAAATTGAAACCACTTAAGATTTCATCTTATCTTAGTCAGACTGGCTAAGACCAAGTGAACAAATAAAACCAAATAGTAAAAAATAGCTGGGCAAAGAGACATACTCATTAAGTACTGGTGGAATTGCAAACCCTTTGGAAAGA
The DNA here is from genome assembly GCA_009823505.1 of Rhizomys pruinosus. Lineage (NCBI taxonomy): Eukaryota > Metazoa > Chordata > Mammalia > Rodentia > Spalacidae > Rhizomys > Rhizomys pruinosus. The sequence continues at coordinate 2,353,756 of VZQC01010902.1, forward strand.
AGTCTGAATTTCTTGCATTACATTTCTATGTATTTCGTATACAACATCTCAATCAATTTTATTCACCTTTATAGGCCCTTCCTGAATGGAATGTTCCCACAGACTCCCCCCCCCGACCCTGAATTCATTTACTCTATCAATTTTTCCAAGACTCATTATGCAGATGTAGTGTCCCCAGATGGTGCTCAGTGCAAGTCCATCCTCTGAGCTTTAGTTGGCCAATCCAGAGTCCCTTGCTTTAGCAAGATCACCCCTTCTTCATCTAGCAGAAATGGACTTCCAATAATTCTGCAGCTAAAATTTGGTCCTACTGAGCAGTGTGGAGAACTCTTAAAAAACTAAAAATGGTAGAACATGGAGACGTTACTGGTGGCTAGGTGGCCCTTCTGGAAGTCAGGTCAGGAGGCTTGGGTTCAAGTGCCCGGGCAAAACAACACCCCTCTTGCATGATTGGTGTGGGTCTCACAGAAGGATGCATAGGGGGTTTGTGCTGAGGTGCAGGTGTCCCAGTGGGACTAGAGGTAGTGAGTCCAATGTACAAGGAAGAAGAGAAAGGAGACTTCCACAACTTAAGTCCCAGCACACTAGGTTTCAAAGCCAACACTGAGGGAAACGGAGTGTGCTTAATGTTCAGTGGTGAACCAAATGGGTTATCACCTATCCAATTTCTGGAAAACCTTCAGAATAGAAAGAGAAGAGTTAGCTAGACCTTCCAATATATAAACAAAAGTTAAAATCTGAAACCTAGACCAGCCAGCCCTCCATAAACAAGGAGAAGACAAAGAAGACAAACAAGCAAAGCAATACTCCAAAGCAACAAAGAAAATGTTGAGATTTGCATCAGAAATCAAACAATAAAACAAACCTATGTGCCAAGAACCCAATGAAAAAACAAAATGGGAAAAAAACACATAATAAATCCACATCAAACTCTACCAGTTATATAAAACATCCCTAAAGTGAGATTTCCTTAGAAACAACCCAAGACACAGATATTAGAAGAACAATCTTAGGCATACTCAAAGAAATCAAGGAATATGAAGAACAAATCAAAGAACTAAAGGGAGAGAATTACAAACTCAGGAAGGAACAAGAAGGAAAGTATGACAAACTCAGGAAGGAAATAGAGGGAGAGAATGACAAACCCAGAAAGGAACTAGAGGGAGGGAATGACAAACTCCAGAAGGACGTAGAAACACTGAAGAGATGTCAGCCTGAAAAAAAAGAAACAGAACAGAGAAGCAAGCAGCTACAAGAAGATAATGACAAGCTCCAAAAGTAAATGGAAATACTAAAGAAATTACAAGATGAAATGGAAAAGGAAATCGAACACTCACCTAATCAACAGGAAAGAATGAGAGAAATCCTTAGGAACAGATTGGAGGAAGCAGAGAATAGAATGTCAACACTAGAAGATTAAGTGGAAGAATTAGAATGCTCAAGAAAAGAATATGAAAAATATTTAAAAAATGTAAAAATGGAACAATCAGGAAATATGGGACAATATGAAAAGACCAAACGTCCACATCATAGGTATAGAGGAAAAATAAGAATCCCAAGACAATGTTATTGATCAAATCTTCAACAGAATAATAGAAGAAAATTTCCTCAAACTGAAAAAAGACAAACCCATACAAAAACAAGAAGCAGTCTGAGCTGTAACTTCCAGGGATGGATGGCATGCCTGCCAGGGACAAGGCAGTTCTGCCTTGACTCACCAGACTTCAGACTCTGTAATTACTATATATAAAGAATATGTATCCATATTTTAGAGTAATATAAAATTAATGGAGGGAAAAGTGAGTTCCTAAACATAAAAAAAAAGACTGAGAGAAAGATGCAGGACAGTTATTTTGGAATGCATGATCTGGGGTGGGGTGGGGTGGGGGGAAGGGAAAGGGGAATATGCCTGAATTTAATTGAAAAATGATATATGAAATACACAAAATATCAATAAAAAAAGAAATTAAAAAACTAAAAATAAAACAAGAAGCACATAGAACACAATATAGACAAGATGAGAAAAGAAACTCCCCATGCCATATCAGAGTTAAAACTCTAGACACCCAAAACAAAGGCAAAATACTGAAAGCAATGAGAGAATAACAACAAATTACATATAAGGGGAAACCCACCAGAATTGCAGCAGACTTTTCAATGCAAACTATGAAAGCTAGAAGAACATGGACCAACTATAACCAGTACTAAACAACTGTAGATGCCATCCCAGATTATATACACAGCAAAAATTTCGAACATTGTTGAAGGAGAAAGAGAAATCTTCCATGACATAAACAAGATGAAAGAATACATGTCCAAAACACCAACCCTTCAGAAAATACTCAAAGAAGTTCAAAGGACAGAAGAAAGGATTAACTATCCCCAAACAGTGAGAGAAATAGAAACTAATAAAAGTAAAATGACAAAAATACAAATCTAGACCAAGAATGCAATCAGAAAGTAGGATGAAAAGAAGCAACACACATCTCTCAATAATAATCTTAAACATTAAAGGGGTTAATTCCCCAATAAAAAACATAGACTTGGAGAATGGATTAGAAAACAGAATCCATCAATATGCCATCTATAGGAAACACATCTCAATCTCAAGGATAGGCACCAACTTAAAGTTAAAGGACAGAAAAAATTATTCTAAGCAAATGGAACCAAAATGCAAGTAGGACTTTCTAAAATGCATATGCACCAAACTCTGGTGCACCCAAATTTATAAACACAATCCTGCAAGATCTTAAGGCACAGATTAATCCCAACACACTAATAGTGGGTGACTTCAGTATCCCACTGAGACCTTTGAATATGTCAACTGGACAAAGAATAAACAGAAAGACATCTCAACTGAACAACTCAAAACACCAAATGGTCCTCACAGACATCTACCAAATATTCCACCCAAACACCAGAGAAAATACTTCTACTCAGCACCACACAGAACCTTCTCCAAAATCAACCACATACTGGGACACAGAATAAACCTCAACAAATACAAAAATATTGAAATAATCTCATGCATTCTATCAGAACACAGTGAAATAAAGATCAATATTTACATCAGAATAAATTCCACTACCTACAAAAACACATGGAGACTAAACAACACCCTCCTCAATAATGAATGGGTCAAGGAAGAAATAAAGAAAAAAAGATAAAAGCATTCCTGGAACTAAATGAAAATAACAATACAACACAACAGAACCTTTGGGATACCTTTAAAACAGTGGTCCTAAGAAGGAAATATATAGCCATGTATGGAAAAAAGAAACAGAAACAGCACAATTAAATAATCTAACACTACAGCTAAAAACACTCGATAGACAAGAACTAATGGACCCTAAACCAAACAGACAGGAAGAAATAACAACTAGAAACAAAGAAAGTCAATGAATCCAAAAGAGATTTCTTTGAAATGATAAACAAGATAGATAGACCCCTAGCAAAGTTAAATGAAGAAAGAGCAACTCCAAATTACTAGTATTCATGAAGAAAGGGAAACATCACAACAGACAATGAAAAGATCCAGACAATCATACGAGATTACTTCAAAAACCAAAACTCTACTAAGTTTGAAAACCTAAGAGAAATGAATGAATATCTGAAATCCTAGAAGAAACGAAGCTTAACTAAGAAGAGATTGACAGTTTAAATAGATTGATAAGATATGAGGAAATTGAAGACATATTAAAAAAAAAAAAACCCTTGAACAACAACAAAAAAAGGCCCAGATGGTTTCAAAGCAGAATCCTGTAAAACATTTTAAAAAGTCTTACAACCATTACTAAAACTGCTCAGAAGGATACAGAGGGAAATCTCCCAAACTCCTTCTATGAAGCTAGCATCACTCTAATACCAAAAACAGGCAGAGACACAACCAAAAGAGAAAACTATGAACTCATCTCATTAATGAACATAGATCCAAAAATTCTCAAAAAATTCTTGCAAATAAAATACAGACTGACATCAAAAAGATCATCTATCATGATCAATTTGGATTCACACCAGAGCTGCAGGGATGGTTCAACATACATATATCAATAAATATCATAACACACATAAATGGACTGAAAAAAACATCACACAGTCATCTCAATTTTGATAGAGAAAAAGACTTTCACAAGATCCAGCATCATTTCATGTTTAAAGTTCTAGAGAGAATTGGACTGAAGGGAGCATTCCTCAATAGAATCAAAGCCATATAAAACAAACCCACAGTCAACACCATCCTAAATGGAGAATAATTAGAAGCATTCCCCTTAAAAGCAGGAACTTAGGAAGGCTACACACCTATTACCACTCCTCTTCAATATAGTGCTTGAAACACTTGCTAGGGCAATAAGGCAAGAAGGGGAAATTAAAGGAGTACTAATTGGAAAGGGTGAAGTCAAACTATCCCTTTTTCGCAGAAAATATGATAGTTTATTTGGGAGATGCTAAAATCTCCACAAGAAAACTCCTAGAAATGATTAAATGTTTCAGCAAAGTAGCAGGATACAAAATGAACATAAAATCTGTAGTCTTTCTATACACCAACAACAAGCAACAGGAGAAGGAATATAAGGAGACCTTCCCACTCACAATAGCCTCAAAAACAGTAAAGTACCTGGGAACAAACCTAACCAAACTTACGAAATATCTCTACAGTAAAAATTTTAAACGTCTGAAGAAGGAGATTGAAGATGACATCAAAAATGGAAAAACTTAGCCAGGTGTGGTGGCACACGCCTTTAATCCTAGCACTTGGGAGGCAGAGACAGGTGGTTCTTTGTGAGTTCAAAGCCAGTTTGGTCTACAGAGTGAGTTCCAGGACAGCTGGGGATGCAGGGAGATCCTGTCTGGAAAAGACAAAAAAAAAAAAAAATGGAAAATCTTCCCATGTTCATGGATTTGAAAAATTAATATAGTAAAAATGTCCATTCTACCCTAATTAATATACAGATTCAATGCAATCCCAATTAAAATCCCCATGTGATTCTTTACAAATTGGAAAAAAATCCTTAAATTCATATGGAAAAACCAAAGACACAAAATAGCTTAAGCAATCCTGAACCAAAAATGCAATACAGGGGATCACTTTACCAGACTTCAAGCTATATTACATGGCTATAGTCATAAAAACATCTGGGTACTGGCATTAAATCAGACCTGTTGACCAATGGAACACTATTGAATATCTAAACTTGAGGTCATACAATTTCAACCACCTCATGTTTGATAAAGTGGCAAAAAAGTTCATTGGAAGGAAGAAAGAAAGCATGTTCAGCAAATGGTGCTGGCAAAACTGTATCACCATTTGTAGAAGAACAAAATTAAAGCCCTACCTCTCACTCTATACAAAAATAAATTCCAAGTGGATCAAAGACCTCAACAAGAAGACACAAACTCTGAAAGTGATAGAAGAAAAAGTTGGTAGCAATCTATAAGACATAGGAGTAGGAATATACTTTCTAAATCAAACAGCAGCTGCACAGGAAATAAGGTCAACAGCACACAAGTGGGATCTCATCAAACTCAAAAGCTTTTGTACAGCTAAAGAAACAATCAAGAAAGTGATGATAAAACTCAGAGAGTGAGAGGAAACTTTCACCAGTGATACATCTGACAGATCATTAACATCCAGAATATATAAACTACGCCAAAAACAACGAAGAAAACAAATGACCTACTCAAAACATGGAGTAATGCCAGGTCTGGTGGTGCACGCCTTTAATCCTAGCACTTGGGAGGCAGAGGCAGGTGGATCTTTGTGAGTTTAAGGCCAGCCTGATCTACAGAGTGAATTGCAGGACAGCTGAGGCTACAGGGAGACCCTGTCTCAAAAAGACACACACACACACACACACACACACACACACATACACACACACAAATGGAGTAAATTGCTAAACAGGGACTTCACCAATGAAGAAGTAAAGCTGGCTGAGAAACATCTTAAAAAAAGTTCAACATCATTAATAACTAAGGAAATGCAAACTAAAACCAATCTAAGATATCATCTCACTCCAATAAGCCTGGCTAAGATCAAGAAAACAAAAGACAGCAAATGCTAGAGAGGTTGTGGGGAAAAAGGAACACTCATCTACTGCTGGTGAGATTGTAAACTAATACAATGACTGTGGAAAGCTGTGTGGAGAAAACATATAAAATTCAAAATGAGCTTATCACCTGACCCAGTCATACTACTCATGGGTATATATACCCACAAGACTCATCCTACTGCAAAGATACATGCACATCCATGTTTATTGCAGCTCTCTTCACAATAGCAAAGAGCTGGAACCTACCCAAAACACCCTCAACAGAGAAGTGGATGACAAAATGTGGTACATCTACACAATGGAGTACTATTCAGCAGTAAAGAAAGATGACATCATGAACTTTACCGTAAATGGGCAGAATTCAAAGCCATTATGCTATGTGAAGTAACACAGTCCCTCCCCCCCCCAAAAAGATAACAACAATGGGGAATAGTTTCCCTCTTTTGTGGATGTTAGCACCAAATGCCTAGTTGAAAGGCAATCTGAGCAACATTATGGTTATATGTCTTTCTATCTGAAAGCAACCGTGATGTTACAATGTGGACCTCTTAATGGGCCTTAGAATTAGTTTGCCATTAATTTTCAGACATGGTAATTAATGTATATGGGTGGAAGGTATGTATTCATAATTTAGAGTAATATAAAATTAAAGGGAAAAATATGAGTACCTAAACATATTTCAGAGTTAACATAAAGTTTATTCCCAGAGGACATAATTCTGGTATATATATATGGCATTTATATAGGCATATTTATGAGCAATACAAATTGGAGGTAACAACATCATAAGGACTAGGTTAAAGAATGGACCGACGCAGTCAAATTCTGCCCAAAGCAACAAAACTCTACAGAGAAAAAACTTTAAATAGACTGAGAGAAAGATACAGGACATTTATGGCAGAATGCTTGAACTGTGGTGTGGTGGGGGGGGGAAGAAAAGGGATTGTCCAAGTTTGTCTTCCATTGCTGTGACAAAACACTCCGACCAACACCAACTTGGGGAGGAAAGGGTTTATTCAGCTTACATCTCCTGGGTCACAGTTCATCACTTAGGGAGCCCAAGGCAGGAACTCAGGGCAGGAACCTGGAGGCAGGAGCTGAAGCACAGGCCATGGAGGAATATTATTCACTGGCTTTCTCCCCTGACTCATGCCCAGCCTGCCTTCTTATACCATACACAACAACCGACCCAGGGTGACACCACTTATTCTGGGCTGGGCCCTCCCACACTGCTCGACAATCAGAAAATACTCCACAGATGTGGCCACAGGCCAATCCAATGGAGCCAACTCCCCAGTTGAGGCTCCCTTAACCCAGGTGTGTCAAGTTGACACTAAAGCAATCCAGCACAGGGATTATGTCTAAATTGAATTGAAAAATGATGTATGAAATACACAAAACATGAATAACATTATTATATTAAAAAAAGAAAACCAAAGTTCTAGACTACTGAAAAAAAAAAGAAACAAACGAAACAATAAGAAGAAACAATGTATACAAACATTGGTTCTTTGAAAGAGTTAAGAAGATAGACAGAACTCTAGCCCAGTTAACCAAAAGAAAGAAATAGCAAGTCCAAATCAATAGAATTTGTGAACAAAGGGGAAACATCACAACAGACAATGAAATGATCATCCGGGAATACTTCAAAAACCAATACTCTACTAAATTTGAAAACCTAAGAGAAATGGATGAATATGGAAATCCTGTAATCAACAAACTTAACCAAGAAGAGATTGACAGTTTAAAGAGATCCATAATATTTGCTGAAATTGATGATGTAATTGTAAACATCCCAACTAAAAAAATCCCAGTCACAGATGATTACAAAGCAGAATTCAAAGAAGACTTACAACCATTACTTCTCAAACTGTTCAGAAGAATCCAAACAGAGGGAAATCTCCCAAATTCCTTCTATGAAGCCAGCATCACTGTAAGACCTAAACCAGGCAAAGATACAACCAAAAAAGAAAACCATAGACCCATCTCATTAATGAACACAGATGCAAAATTCTCAACAAAATAATTGCAAACCACATACAGACCCATATCAAAAAGATCATCCATCATGACCAAGTTGGATTCATATCAGAGATGTAGGGAGGTTTCAACAAACATAAATCAGTAAATATCATATAACACAAAAATTTACTGAACAACATACATAAATACATAAACACATAAATACAATAAACATAAATCAATAAATATCATATAACACAAAAATTTACTGAAAAAAAAAACACACAATAATCTCAATTTATGCAGATAAAGCCTTCAACAAAATCCAGCATCCATCCATGCTTAAAGTCCTAGTGGGAATTGGACTGGAGAGATCATTCCTCAATATAATCAAAGCCATATACAAGAAAACCACAGCCAACATAATCCTAAATGGAGAAAGTTTAGAAGCATTCACCTTAAAGGGCTGCCCACTATCACCACTCCTCTTCAATACAATGCTTGAAACACTTGCTATGTCAATAAGGCTAGAAAGGGAAATTAAAACAGTACTAATTGGAAAAGAGGAAGTCAAGCTATCCCTTTTTGCAGATGATATGATAGTTTACATAAAGGATGCTAAAATCTCCACCAGAAAACTCCTAGAAACTGTTAACAGTTTCAGTAAAGTGGTGGGACAGAAAATTAACCTAGAAATAATCAGTAGTCTTTCTTTACACCAACAACAAGCAACTGAAGAAGGAATATAAGGAGACCTTCCTATTCACAAAAGCATCTAAAACAATAAAATACCTAGGAAAAACCAACCAAAGACACCAAAGATCTCTACAACAAAAATTTTAAATCCCTGATGAAGGAAATTCAAGACATCGGAAGATGGAAAGATCTTCCATGGCCATGGATTGGGAAAATTAATATAATAAAAATGCCCATTCTACCCAAATTAATATACAGATTCAATGCCAATTAAAAGCCCCATGAGTTTCTTCACAGGCTTGGAAAAAAAATCCTTAAATTCATATGGAAAAATCAAAAGACACTGAATAGCCAAGGCAACCCTGAGTAAAAAGAGCAATACGGGGGGATCACTATACCAGACTTCAAACTATACTATAGGGCTATAGTCATAAAAAGGGCCTGGTACTGGCACAAAAACAGACCTGTAGACAAATGGAACAAAACTGAAGATCCAAACTTGAGCACATACATTTTCAGCCACCTCATATTTGACATAGGGGCCAAGAAGACCCAATGGAGAAACGACAGCCTCTTCAGCAAATGGTGCTGGCAAAACTGGATCACCACTTGTAGAAGAATAAAACTAAACCCCTACCTCTTGTCCTGTACAAAAACCAACTAAAAATGGATCAAAGACCTCAACATCAAACCTAAAACTCTGAAAGTGATAGCAGAAAACGTTGGCAGCAACCACGAGACATAGGTGTAAGAGAAGACTTTCTAAATCAGACAGCAGCTGTACAGGAAATAAGGTCAACAATTGACAAGTGGGACTTCATTAAACTCAAAAGCTTCTGTACAGCAAAAGAGACAATCAGGGAAGTGAAAAGGAAACCCACAGAGTGGGAGGAAACCTTCACCAGTGATACACCTGACAGAGCATTTACATCCAGAATACATAAACTACGAAAAAAAAAAAAAAGAAGTAAAAAATCAAAAACCTCACTCAAAAGAAGGAATAAAGAGCTGAACAGACTTCACAAAGGTGGAACTGAAGATGACTGAGAAACATACAACTCATACAGCCACTATGGAAAGCAGTATGGAGAATCCAGAAAAGACTCAAATGTGCCTACCACCTGACCCAGCCATACCACTCCTGGATATATACCAGCAAGTTCATTCTACCACAGAGATGCATGCACAGCTATGTTCATTGCAGGTTTCTTCACAATAGGGAAGATCTGGAACCAATCCAAATGATCTCAACCAGTGAGTGGTTAGAGAGAATGTGGTTCATCTACATGATGGAGTTCTATACAGCAGTAAAGAAAGATGGCATCAGAAACTTTGCAGGTAAATGGATGGAACTAGAAGATATTATGATAAGTGAAGTATAATGTCCCAAGAAAACAAATGATGAATGATATCCCTCACATGTGGATGCTCTCACCTAGCACCAAGTTGTAAGGCAAATGGAGCAACATCAATGTTATATACCCCTTATATATGTTGAAGCAATACAGATTGGAAAGAACTACAACAGCAGAGGAACTGGGACAGGGAACATACTGAAACAATAACATTCCCCCAAGAACAACAATTTTCTGCTTTGAAAAACATTAAAAAGAATCAGAAAAAGATACAAGGCAGGAATTGCAGGGTGCATGAACTTGGGTGGGGTGGGGGACACGGAAGGGGAGATGAGTCTAGATTAGATGAGAAATTATGTATGAAGTATACAAAACTTCAATAAGTGTTACAAAAAACTAAACATGAACTTATTATGTCCCAGTTATGCTTTGGCATATACTCAAAGGACTCATCCTACCACTGAGATACCTGTATATTCTATGTCCGCTGCTGCTCCTTTCATGACAGCTAAGAAGTGGATGCAACCTAAGTGTCCCTCAACTGAATAGTCCATAATAAAAATGTGCTACATTTACACAATATGATTCTACCCAGTAGTAAAGAAAGATGAAATCATGAAAATTACAGATAAATGAATGGAAGTAGAAACTGTTAAACTCAGTGAAGTGAATCAAAAACACAAATGACAGATGTTCTCCCTCACTGTGGATCTTAAGACCAATTCCTTACATGTGTATATATCCTGATATAACTCCAGGAGTCAGAAAAATGGTAGGAAACTGGGGGGGGGGGTTGTAAAGGAACAGACAGAACTTGAGAAAAACAGTAGGTGACAGGTGTTACTAAGGCAGAAATGGGTAAAATGAGAGTATTTAAATGGGAGGGGGAGATGGAGGTGTTATACAAGGATGTATGGGATAAAATGGTAGAAGGAGAGCAAGACAGTTGCAAGCAGGTGGTGAGATATCAAGGGAGAAATGAGGGGAAATGTGGATATTTTAAATGGAGATGGCACGAAGAAAGAGTTAGTCAGGGAGAGAGAGGAGAGACAAATGATGTCTAGCCTTAAAAACAAAACAAAACAAAAACAAATAAAAATAAGGAATAGTTTTAGTCTAAAAACCCACTGAACAATTACACATATAATATATCTATATGAATCCATGAATCTATGTGTATAGTTGAAAGGTACATAACAAGAGACACTGCCAGGCATAAGAAACCTTCCTTTGAGCTGTTGGCCAGGGTAGTCCAAGAGACTCCCAAAATTACAAAAACAATTGTCACAGCCCTTCATTGCCTCCAAGAACTTGAAAGTAAGACTCTATTGCTGAATCCAGGACATATTTCAGAGACAGGATTTGGATCAATGGAGCTGGAATGGATCTGGAATTGACTTACCCTGAAAGTTAGCACTCATATCTTTGGAGAGTGCAGCACATACTGCTAATCAATGACCCAACACCTACTTCAAGGACAAATAACCACTCAGTGACCAGACCAGCATATGATATTGGTGTAAAAATGGCATTTTTTTCTTGGAGACAATTAACAGCTACCTAACTGGACTTAAAGCCAACTCGATGGGAAGAAACACATGTGTGGTATTGTAAACATAGCCAAATACACACAGTGCTAGAGAGTCATAGATTTTAGAGAAAAACTCATGGCTGTCAAATCCATAGACAAATGTCATTTCTTTGTGCAAAATGCACATCCTTATACTTAAAAAATGTGTCCTAGTCATCACTTATCAAAGAAGTTTCTTTTGTACCAAATGGAGATTATTGCAGAGTTCCACAATAAGTCATGCATAAATTTCCCAAGTCTAAGTGATACTTCTTCAACGCAACCTCCACACCTAAGGCTCACAGAACATAGTGGAACAAGGGATAACTAGAACACTAATGCTTCTCTCAACTCCCATTAATGAAGCTCCCTCATGCAACATAGGGTCATGAACACAAAAGAACACAAATGGCTGAAGTGTAAAAAATAAGAGTGTGCAAAGTTTGTGTCTTTGGACCAATTCCTATATTAAACATGCACCCAGGGCTCAGGGGCCATTTGGGAAAGGGGATTTATAAAAGTCAGGGAGGAGGTTCATGACTCTATAGAAGCAAAGTACTACAGGCTCTTGAAACCTTGCTCATATGAATCTATATTAGTGGTGTCAGCACTCAATAGACCCATGGAAATTCAGACAAATACCAAGCACAGAACTGTAGAAATGGGAAACAAAACCCCAATGTTAGCCAAAGGATTGGCAGTTGTTTACTGGTGGTTGAGGAAGAGATGATCTTAAACGGCGGGATTCTAGATCATATGTGCATATTTCACATAAAGCAATGTAAATGCATTTTCAAAGATGTTAGAGAAACACCACACCAAACTAGGCTGATTGTTCCTCAGTGGATGAGTTTGCACAGATGGATATCTGGGAACACTAACTCAGCATGATATGCCTTAACACAAACAACAGAATGCATGAATTCCAGTGAGGAGGATATGGAATGGTGCCAGTGAGGAACTGGATATAAATATAATTTAGGTGTTCTGTGTAAATACACAAAAATTCAATAAATGTTATACAAAAATATTAGTTTTTGTTATATAACATAATTATAATTTTCTCTAGAATTTCAGTTTTTCTAAGTATATTATATTCAAAAGTTTTATATATTTATAATATCTATGCAGAAAACCATGTAATGGTTTATTATAAAACACCATGTTTATCAACAAATTTTAGAGGATAAAATAAGTACACTCGTTTACTTTATTGGGTAATAAAATTTTAGTTTCTTTCATCAATGAAATGTGAGACAATATCTTTAATGATAGATTGGAATCTCAAGCAAGGCCAGTAGCTTTCAGTATACATATGATATGGAAGGGAAGACATTAGTAAACTAATCTGGTGTTGGTGAATATCATCACTTAAACTATAAGCTGTGACACAACAAACTTAATAAGTTCCTATTTATGTTAAACGAAAAGAAGATTCCCCCATGGTTGAGCAACTTCAATCTTCATTATTAATGTATTTATCTTTAATAAAACATCTTTATGTCTCTACTTTTTCAGTAGCACTTGAAGTCAGATAATGTCAGATTTCAAAACTATATTCTTTCAAATATGCTTTCAAAATGGTTCTGATAATTCTTAGGCTTTGGATAACATAAATTTGAAAATCACCTTTCAGTATTCTACACACACATATGTACAAACACATTCTTGCTGAGATTTGAATAGAGTTATAATGAATCTATATACTAATTCAAAATAAATTGGTCTATGAACAATATCTTCTAATACATTCAAGTATAAAATCTCTTGGTGTGCTTCTTAATTTATTTAACCAGTGTTTATCATTTCTCATTATAAAGTATGTACAATTCATTGAGTAAACATATTTTATTCCATTTTATAGTTTCATAATTTAATTTTAATTGTTATTGATAATTCAGTTTTCATATATGACTAATGTATAGAGAAAATATTCATTTTTCACTACTAAAAACAGTGTTAGCTAATAAAGTTTGTGTATATTTATCTTATCAGGCATTAGGACTATCCTTCAATGACAAACCATGGACAGATGCCTTCCTCTCAAGCTTGGTTGTACCTGCTCTCTAAGGATCATCACAGCTTTTATTGACTGTTATGCTCTGTCAGATAGGAGGGGCAGAGAGACTCAGCCACATATTTCAACCAACCAATAGGCCCTGTTACAGGATGGCAAGGGTCCAAGTGCATATGAGCTGAGGAAGGATTGAGGAAGTTCTCTTGCCAATTTATTCATCTGTACGGGAGTCCCCATCTATACTTGGATGAAGACTTTCCAGTACAGCTCTAGGTAGGGAGTACCCACAGTCCTGTGAGTAAATCCTCACACACTGCTCTATAAGTAAGCCAAGAAACTCGCTGGTTTCCCAAAGTAATTTGGTGAAATCAACCGTCCACTAGTCTAGGAACCAAGGGCAAGTGTAATGCTGTTTACATCTCCAGAGGGAATTTTAGCTATATCAGGTAACATGGCTGTCCTTTATTCATAATTTGCTTCATTGTGTCCTGTTGAATAAATAATTTTTATTTTATTTTTAATATACTTTTATTGGCATTTTGTGTATTTCATATATCATTTTTCAGCTCAATTTAGACATATTCCCCTTTCCCTTCTCCCCATACATGTCCTGTATTTTTCTCTCAGACTTTTTGAAGTTTTCTCTACAAAGGTTTATTGTATATCAGTCCATTCTTTGACCCAGTCCTTATGTTGTTGTGGCTCCCTCCCAATTGTATTGCTCCAAAATATGCCTATACGAACATCATATATGTACCAGAATTATGTCCTCCAGGAACAAACTGTATGTTAACTCCGATATATGTTTAGGAGTTCACATTTTTCCCTTTAATTTTATATTACTCAAAAATATGAATCTATACCTCATGCCCATATACATTAATTAGCATGTCTGAAAGTAAGTGGTAATTTACTTCTAGGGCTCATTAGGAGATTGCCATTATAACATCACAGTTACTTTCAGATAGAAAGAAATATAACAATAATGTTGCTCAGCTTGCCTTTCAATTGGGGGATTTGTTACTAGCATCCACCAAAGAGGGAAACCATTCCCCATTTATTCTGAGAGACTGTGTTACTTCATTAGCACAATGGCTTCGAGTTCCATCCATTTACAAAGCTCATGATGTTATCTTTCTTTACCGCTGCATAGACTTCCATTGTGTTGGGGGTATTTGGGTTGGTTCCAAACTCTTCGCTGTTGTGAAAAGAGCTGCAATAAACATACATGTGCATGTATCTTTGTGGTAGGCTGAGTCTTCTAGGAATATACCCAGGACTAGTATGACTGGGTCAGGTGGTAGGCTCATTTTGAGTCTTTTAAGGTTTCTCCACACTGCTTTCCATAGTGGTTGGACAAGTTTACATTCCCACCGGCAGTGGATGAGTGTTCCCCTTTCCCCACATCTCTACAGCATTTGGTGTCTTTTGTTTTCTTGATCTTAGCCAGTCTTTTTGGAGTGAGATTATATCTTAGAATGGTTATAATTTGCATTTCCTTAATTATTAACAATGTAGAACACTTTTAAAGATGTTTCTCAGCCATCTTTACTTCCTCACTGGTGAAGTCTCTGTTCAGCTCTTTACTCTGTCTTTTGAATGAGTCATTTGTTTTCTTTTTAATTTTTTTATTTATTTCTGTATGTGTATGAATGTACTGTCTGCATGCAAGTTTGTGCACCCGTGTCATGCAATGCCGTGGAGGTCAGAAGAGGGTGTCGGATTCCCGTGGAACTGGAGTTCTCCTGGAATTGGAGTCTCAGACAGTTCTCGGCCGCCAGTTGGGTGCTGGGGATCGAACCCCAGTCCTCTGTAAGAGCAGTCGGCACTCTTAACCACTAGGCTATCTCCTCAGCCCCGACTTCTTTGTTTTTTAATAGCTTATATATTCTGGATTTTAATACTCTGTCAGATGTATCACTGGTGAAGGTTTTCTCCCACTCTAGGTTTTCTCTTCACTTTCTTGATTGTTTCTTTCACTGTACAGAAGCTTTTGAGTTTGATGAGATCTCATTTGTCAGCTGTTGACCTTATTTCCTGTGCAGCTTGCTGTTTGATTTAGAAATTCTCTTCCTATTCCTATGTCTTATAGATTGCTACCAACTTTTCCTTCTATCACCTTCAAAGTTTCAGGTTTCACATTGTGATATTTGAGTCATTTGGAGATGATTTTTTACATAATTTGATTTATTTACATAATAATTTGATTTATTATTTATTTATTTAATTAATTAATTAATTTATTTATTTATTTATTTGTATGAATGTACTGTCTGCATGTAGGTTTGTGCACCAGTGTCGTGCAATGCCACGGAGGTCAGAAGAGGGCATCAGATTCCCCTGGAACTGGAGTTCTCCTGGAATTGGAGTTACAGACGGTTCTCAGCCGCCATGTGGGTGCTGGGGATCGAACCCGGGTCCTCTGCAAGAGCAGTCGGTACTCTTAACCACTAGGCCATCTCTCCAGCCCCAATTTGATTTATTTTTATACATAATTTGCTTCATTGTGTCCTGTTGAATAAATATTTAGAATGTTTACGTGCTCATTCTTCATTGGAATCATGAGTATACATATTTCTTTTATGTGATTGAGGTTACAAGTTTGATATCAATATCATTGTTACATTATATTAATAACATATTTCATTATTTTCAATTGATATTATCTGTACTAGCCTTTATCTGTTAGAAAAATAAGCTTCTTTGATGAGTGGTACAAGTAGGATATACTTGTCTCCAAGATAACAAGTATTACTACTGCACTAGTAGAGATAGTTTGCTCTGACAGTTGTTATGATTTTTCAGCTTTAGGGCTGGTTTTGATCATTAATTGACTTGCTTCCTTATCAGCTTGCCTAGTATCCTCTAGAACTACATGAGCTAAACTTCAGGGAGAAGGCTTCCAGGTCAGTTTCTCCTCCATTGCTCCAAGTAATGTGCCCAAACTATGCTCCATCTTCAGCAATAGGATCTTAACTTCGAGTTCTGGGCAGTACACAAGTGAGAGTCTCTTGGAGTCCTCTGACCAACCACTCAAAGAGAGGTTTCTCTTGTCTGGCATTGTGGTCCTTGCTGTACATTTCCTGGGTATACACATGCAAAGTGTACAGACACTATATGCGCATTTCTCAAAGGGTTTCCTAGACAACAGATTTCCCTCTAGGTTCCCTAGTCCCCCAGATCTCTATTCATATCTTCTCCCCAACCTATCCAACCTCCCTCCCCTCTCCCTATTCCAAGTGTCCCTATTATTTCTACCCTATCCCCAATAACACCTGCCTTACCTCCCACTGTCCCCTCTTCTGAGTTCTCTCTTTCCCTACCACCATAGACACCTACAGGTCCCTCCTCTGTTCCTCAAAGCTGAATAGTCACATTTTCTTCACATCTCCATCCTGCTCCATCTACAGCGAAAACTCTACAACTAAGGCTCATGGAAGACAGAGAAAGGGGTTGGAGTGGGGGTGGAGACAATACTAGAGAATTCCTCAACTCTTACCAGTATAGCTTCCTTATACAACAGAATGCAATGCAGACAGAAGGCCACACTGGTAGTTTTAGAGAATGATCACAGAATGTAAGTCCCTGGCTAAGACGCCTGTATTAAACCTCACCAATCCTGTCTTAGGGGACAGAAAGCTTGTTAACAGCCAGGGTCGGTCCATGAACATAGGGAAACAGAGGCTTTCAGGCCACTGGAAGTTTGCACATGTGAAGAAGACCCATGCTGACTCAGTCAGACAAGTGCCCAGAGTAGAGCAAGGGTAAAGGACCAAAGGCCAGCCATAGCATGAAAACTGCTGGAGACAGATTCCTACTGGGTGAGGGAAATTAGACCTTACTCATGATCTCCACATAGGCTGAGTAGACTCTAGTGGATGAATTTGCACTGAAGGAGATATGGGTGAAATGTTTGCCTGGAAAAGACTTAACACTCATTGCGGAATGCAATAGGTCTGGCAAGGGGACATAGAAGGGGTGATCTCTTCATGGATTCGTAATGTACATCATTCACAGTGATACTCTTCGGAGGATAGCAAACATGGAAGGTTTTAAGTGGAAGTTTTCCCTGGAAAGATTCACATGACTCATTGTTACTTTTTGTTTCTTTACCTCTCTCCTTCCTTCCCTCCCTTATTCTTTCCCTCCCTCCTTCCCTTTTTATTTCTCTATCTCTCTCTCTTATCTCTCTCTCATCTCTTTGCTTTCTAATGGAAGTAAGTGAGTGGCTCAATTCCCCCGTACCTTTCTGCTATAATTTCCTTCCTCATTCCAGACCTCAAAACACAAAGCCAGACTGTATTCACTGAAACCTCTGAGAACATGAACACAATAAATCATTCCTTTTATTAAATTATTTCTCTCAGATATGTCACAATGAAAATCTGAACACATTGACTTTGTAATATTTACATGAGATTGACATATTTGCATGAGATTGACATAGCATGACATACTATCCTACCTATGCAGTATTATGCTATAAATCCTAAGATATTCTGATGGCAGGCTCCATCCAGATTGATCCTAGACATTGCACAGTGATTTTGTTTACTTCTGAGGTGAGCTTTGGAAATGAATATGATCATGATAGAAAATTATCTGTAGCTTATTTTCATTTCATTTTCAGATTTGTTTTTCTTTCTTAACTATTTTTGTTTGTTTGTTTGTTGCTTTTTGAGTCTGGGTCTCCCTGTATCCCTACCTTGGAACTTGCCATGTAGACCAGATTGGCCTTGAACTCACATGAATACATCTGCCTCTATCTCCTGAGTGCTGAGATTAAAGGTGTATGCCACCATGCCTGGACTTCTTCCTATAATTCTTAGTAGCACTTATTAGAAAAAAATAATATTAAAGCATTAATTTTTTATTGTTGAGGTTTGCGTTTAGGTTATAATTCTCTTCCCTCCTCTCTTTCTTTTTCCAAAGAAAGAGAGATTTCATGATATAGCAGACAGCGACCTGGAACTTGCTAGGTATCCCAGGCTGGACCCAAACACAAACTACTCCTGCCTCAGCAGGGAGAATGTTGAGGTTACAGGTGTATGTGACTGCACCCAGTGTGTAATTTCCTTTAATAGTCTACTTCTACTTTTTCTTAGACCATGGTTTTGATGTCTGTAATCTTCTAGAATAAGTATTTATTAGTATTAACTTTAAGGACTGATTTAACTTCATCCCAATAAGCTTGGTAATTTTTTTTCTCTTTCATTATGTTAAAAACAGATCTATTTTCCCTATAGTTATATATATATATATATATATATATATATATATATATATGTATATATATGTGTATATGTATATATGAGTACTATATATATGACTAATATATATTGTCTCCCATTTCTTGTTACTCTCTGTCTTCTTATAATAATGTCAATTGTTCTGAACAAAGAGTACTCAAATGCAAAGTTTCTGCTATAGTCTGTCTCTATGCCACCTTTCAGTTCTGACACATTTTTCAGTCTGTCTCATGTAAAGTAAAGGATGCCTTGTGGAAAATGAATACTAATTTAGTGATTTGCACTAGATTGATGCAAACAAGCTTTCCCACAAATAAAATATATTTTATTTTAAACATAATTTTTGTAGTTTTAGTAATATATGAATCTTATGTATCTGGCTAAAAATAAGTATAGAAATGTTACATTTTTCAAAGGGAGTAATCATTTATGTAATGTCTCAGAGTTGTTATTAAATTTTAAAAATATTGAAATACCTTAGAATATATTGCACAGTTGTTTGCTGCATATATGAATAGAAATATATTTTTAATTTGGTTCAAATATTCAGAAGAGTTCTGATAGAGCTGTGAATTAACTGGAAGCAAGGTTTCTGAGAGCATCCAGCTCTATAATCAGGTCTTCAGTCACCATGCAGGTCCAATTGACTACAGTGATGTTCACTGACACCTCAGCTCTCTCTAAAGTGCACCAAATGGAAAGAATATTATACAGTAGCAACGTGGCATGCCTCTTTTATCTCTGCTAAAGACTGAACCAAAGCCATGATCAGAGAACAGCACCTGGTGGATAAAGTATGACTATTAAGTCTCTGTGTACTTGCCATCATTAAGTAATATGTGCCTTACTTGACCGAAGGAAATTAAGCACTGTAAGTGCTTATCATAGAGCACAGACATGCCATAAGTATGTGCTTTTTTTCTGAAAATAACACAAATTTATTTTTATTTAGACCAGGCTGGTCTCAATCTCACAGAGATTTGTCTGCTTCTGTCTTCTGTCTTCTGGGATTAAAATCAGGTACCATCACACATACCCTAGAAATTTCTTTTTTTTCATGAAAGAAAGAATTCACCAAACACAATCAGATTTATTTTCTTTTTTTTTTAATGCAACTGCCAAATACCCAATTTACCAGCTTTTTAAAAGCTAATCTTATTTAAAAAAAAAAAAAACAGGCTAAAAAAAAAAGCTAATCTTAACATTACATATTTAAACAGTTGTCAGAACTGACGAGGTCTCCAGCATTCTTGCACAACTTGAAAACATTCTTAATTTATACTAAACCATGAATGTATTACCATTGACACAGTAATAACTGTCGTTACTAAACACTGAAAGAACTGAAATACTTCTGTAGAAGATTCCTGTGGCAATGTTCACTTCACAGCAGGCTGACACTAGGGCTCACATCAACACAATTGAAGCTGATCTATGCTGCTGTTAGAACAGTTGTCTAGCACTACACAGAGTAACAGACTTACCTTAGATTTCATGTTTTTTTTTTTATAAAAGCAAAGTACATGTAGAAATTACAACAATTTATACAACAAAAAATGGTCCTACTGTGTGGTCCCAACAACAAACTCAGAAGTCTATGACAAATAGGAGCTCCAATGAACTGTTAATAAATACTTTAGATTAAATACAGTTATACTGAAAGTCGAGCTCATTTGATATCTTCAAAAAATTGTTCTTGTTAATCGTCACGTGGTGCTTGTTATTAACATTCTGTTAAATGGGTGCTTGAATTACTTATTATCCAAGGGAAGCTGCCGCTCCTCACCATTTATCCTTAAGGACTTTAACTGGCCATCTTCTTTAACTTCGAATTTTTCTTGGCCATTCTCCACAGATCTCTTTGTAGTGATTTTTCTACCATTAACTATTTTAGTGGAAGTTGATACTGATGTGAAGTTGCCCCTCCACTGCCACCAAATATGTGCAGGGGAATGAAGTGAGGCCCCGTGACCCAGTGACCTGAGCCAAGTGAATCCTGTATCAAACGAAGGAAATCCATAGCCAAATGCCGGAAACACACTGAACGTAGAGAAAACTGAGCCGGCACCTCCGTTTCTGCTTCCTCTGCGACCCCTTCAGTTCCAAAAACAGTCATCAAATGGGTCTTCAATGAAGTCGAATGAAAATGTGTTCCACCAAAATAATTTCCTGAAGACATCATCTAAGTTGCAGAAAGTGAAGCCAAACTCAAATGGCCTGTCAACATGACTTCCACCTCCTCCTCCCGCATCTACCCCTTCTTTGTGGTATTTGTCATAGATGTCCATCTTCTTTGCATCTGATAATATCTTATATGTATGCCTCAGCTACTTACTTTAATTTTCGCTCTGCTTCTTCCTTGTTCTCAGGATTTTTTTAAGTTAATTTTTCTTGAGTGCATTTCATACATTTCTCAGTCAAATCTAGATTCTTTCCCCCATCCATGCCCACCCCTTACATCCCCCCGTCAGAGCTCATGGACTCTGTCATACATGTTAAGTCCTGTCTTGCATGTTTTCCTCAGTCTTTTATAACCTTTTTGATGATGCACAAGTTTACTGTTTTTCTTGATTTTTGTGAAGTAGAGGTGGACAACACAGGAACTGTTCGCATAGATGAATTTTCTTCAAAGTACTATGTATTCATCTTGCCTGCATTTATAAAGTTTGGTAATCACAGTTTTAGAACTTTCTCTGAGTTAAATGAGCCATTATATATTTTTGTCATTTTTTTTGTTATGCTTTAGTACATTTCCTTTATTATATTTTAAAATATTTAACAAAATTATTTTGCATAAGCCTCAGAGTTTCTGATTGTATGACTTTTACAAGGCATTCTCTTCCTGATAGACCCAGCTAGAACGTAATTATAAACCATTAAGCTCTCGTTTTTAGCTTGTGTCAGACACTGATAAAGAGCAAGCCCGGAGTGACCTAGCGGGAGTCTGACTTTTCTTAAGAGAAACTCCCGGAAATAAAATAGACAGCACGAGAATTTATGAAGAGCTGATAGGGCAATATATGTCTTTAATGGGAAAAATCTACATTCCTTTTGATCATTAAAACATAAGAATAAAAGCTTAATATTAAGTGTGAATAAAAATAAATGATGAAGAATGGCATACAAAGAAATTTTAGCTGTGCACGCAGTTTCCTTTATCCTTTTAATTTATAGTTAAGATTATGAAATAAAAATTTCCTCAATTATAAAAAAGCAATCACTGATTGATATACAAAGGAAAGAATATATATAATGTTTTCTCAGCACTAGGTTCAAAACCCTGTCTTTGATCATGTTAGGTCAGAACTCCACGACTGAGCAACATCCTCAGTCCATGTTTTTCCATTGTTATAAAATACTTTAAATTCATTGATGTAAGTAGGAACTTTTAGTAATATGGTGAAGCTTCATGTAGTGGTTTGAAATACTAAAATGCTATATTACTAAAAATATATTTTTAGCCTGTGATGGTTTTAAAATATGTTTTCAACATGTTTGCATTGAATCAATTGATAATTTCCCAGGACGTGTGTATACGTACCGATCTCTGCAAACTCTGATTCACTTTATTTGGATACTAAACTTTTCATATATAATTAAAGCCCTTGAGTTGGTTCCCTAAATCCAGTACCAAGTGCTCTCAAGACAGACAATAGGAAAACCACAAATACAGAGAGGAAAACCATGAGGCATAAACTTCTGTAGTAGTCACAGACGAAGATGCCACAAAGCTGGGGGAATAAATGATGGGGTTTTCCTCATAATCCTTTGCAGGAAGCCACATCCTACTGACTCGGTGATCTGAAATCATGGGACTCCCTGATTGTCCTACATTGAAACATCATTGTTCAAAATATAAGACTGTCAGACCTAATTACTTATGTGATGATGGGTGTAGGAAATATATCTAATGATATATACCCACTAGTATGACATTTTGCCAGTTTATTTCACCATCTTTATATATCTTCTCTATTGGAGGCATTCCTAGCTCCCTCACCTCTGACACTTGGCAGCTACTAACAGTTTTATAGTAATAGTTGTCTATAGTCACTGAATGCCATGTAGTAAGAATCAGATTAAAGTATGTAACTTTTAAAATTCACTCCTTACACTTAGTAAAGTTCATTTTCATATTTCTTTCTATAGTTTCATTATTTGATAGCCCATTTTTTTTTATTATTGCTGTCTGTAACATCAAGTAATATTCTACTCTCTACCTGTGACACCACCTATCTGTTTACCTATTGTTAATCACCTGCTTCTAAGTTTGGATGTTATGAATAATGTGGATACATATTGATGTTCCTAGGTGGATATAAGAATTTTTGTTTCATTTTATTGTACTTTTAATAAGGTTTTACTTGTAGCTCTGACTGGCCTGGGCCTTGCTCTTTAAACCAGATTATAATTTACAGCAATACTCCTGCCTCTGCTTCCTGACTCTTCAGATTATTATTCAACTATTTTTGTAAAAAAACAAACAAACAAAAAGGAATAGTCCTGATACAGTAAGTGACAGAGTATGTTTGTTTAGCTTGTGAATTAATGCAGAATTATCTTCAAAGTGCCTTCTATCCTATATTACCATAAGGATGAGTGAAAACTTATTTTGTTCCTCATGGTTTGGGCTATCTGTGTCAGGATTTTAGCTGATTTTTAAAATATTTTTTTAATTTTATTTATTTTCTATGTGTATGAATGTGCTGTCTGCTTGTAGGTTTGTGCACCCGTGTCGTGCAATGCCTCAGAGGTCAGAAGAGAGTGGTGGATTCCCCTGGAACTGCAGTTCTCCTGGAATTGGAGTTACAGACGGTTCTCAGCCGCCATGTGGGTGCTGGGGATTGAACCCGGGTCCTCTGCAAGAGCAGTCGGTGTTCCTAACCGCTAGGCTATCTCTCCAGCCCCTGGATTTTGGGTGTTTTTATCATGGGTACTGGTCTGTCTCTTTTTAATTTCAACCACCTAGGGTGTTTACTATTTCGTCACTTACTAACTTGTCAATAGTATGTCTTGTTTGGTAAGGTTCCTGTGTTTTGGATATTTTTACATGGGGTAATGTTTTCTTGCTATGGAGATTTCAGACTTATTTTCATATTTTGAGTAACAATGCATATTTGAGACATATATTTGATGTATACTTGTAGAACAGGGACATATTTGTGTGCATGGGTTTGCAGACATATGCCTATATATGGTAGCCCGAGTAGGACATTGGATATCTGACTCTAAACTCTCCAAAGTTTTTCCCTTGACATTGTTCTTCCCAGAGATGCTTCTGTCTCTCCTCCCACAAGTCTGAGATTACAGGGATACAAGCAATGATACCTAGCTTTATATGGGTCTTTGGGATTAAAATTCAGTTTTTATCTTTGCCCAACAAGTGCTTTCACCTGCTAAACCATCCCCCAAGCCCTCTGTTGTTTTAAGAATCTAATTTTTAATATTGATTCCTATGGGTTTTGAGTAAGCAAAAACAAAACAAAACAAAACAAAAAACATTGGAAGAACAGCACTTTGAATTTGTCTCTATTCAAATCTAAATCAAATATTTACTTTTAATTATAATAGATTATGCATTACAAAGTAAATAACCTTAGATTAACTTTTAAAGGTAAGGGGGAATTATATAATCACATTTTGTCATGAAGAATTATAAAGGAAAATTCCTGCATTTTTCTTAGCATATCACCAGGAGCTTCTGTCAACAAGGGAAGAAGAGCTGGGAAATAGATTCAAAGAGTAGAGTTTTTTATAGTTATAGAAAAGTGCCAAGTGGGCACAAATAAACTATTTCCTGTTTCCAAGATAGGACTCTGAATGATACCCATCTAGGGAAAAGTAATTGTACATGCTAACGCATCCATCCAAACATATCCATCAGAAGGTATAGAAAAGATCAGAAGTATTTCTGTTATGGTAGTCTTAGTTGATCAGTATTGTTAAAGTTCCTGTTTCCTGCTTGAAGCTTTTGGAAATTACCTGTTGTGAAACACAGCATGTTCCTGGCCAAAAGTTTCTTTCCTCAAAAAATATATGATCCAAACCATTAGAGGATGTGAGCTTGTGGCATCAGCCGTGGGTTATTCCTCCAAGGAGAGAGCTAATAGCCAATTAAATTTGGGATATACAGACATGTGGCTGCCACTGCTGCACAGCTTTTCCAGGCAGATGAGGTGTAGCTGGTGCTGACAGAGGAGTCTTGCTTGACTCAAGGAGACCTATATATGCTTTAGTGGCCTTTGGTAACACTCTCTGGCATTCCAGAGACCATCTGTATACTTGCAGGTGTGGTCTCCATACATCTTTCCCATGTTTATATCAGGTCTTCAACAGCAGGGCCTTATCGCCTCTCTTCCTGCAGATATCCCAGTTTGGAGGCAAGGAGCCTTTA
>VZQC01010902.1:2379416-2750033 GCA_009823505.1 Rhizomys pruinosus
TAATCAAGGATACAGGATAATTTGTTTTTTTGAGTTAAAATCCAAATTTTGCGAAAGAATGGCAGAATAAGATTCTAGAACAGGAATTAGTAAGGACTTGGAAAATGCCACATGCCAGCCTATGAGTGGTGTATATGGGACATAAATATACTATGTTCAGTCCTATTATTGACATTCCCAAACATGGATTTCTTTCTACAAATATCCTACACAAAATGTTATCTAAAAACTCTTCATATTAGTTTTAATCTAAGGCTTTCATTTTCTTTAGCTGTAGGTTTTAGACAGTTAGAACACATATCCATCTTTTTTTTTTTCAAATTTTATATCCCTCTCAGCATGGAATCAAATATAAATCTTTTTTACTGAATAAATTAAAATATTTTAAATCTCCAGGATTTATTTTATGATAAGATAAAATGAAAAATAAGAAGGTATGATTTTTAGTAATGATGTAAGTATTAAAAAACTGTAAGAGGATTAAATTATAACAGTGCCTTCATTTGAGTATTAAAAATTGTTAAATAACTTAAAATTGCATGATTTGTTTTAGGACATTCAGTCAGGTGTATTTAGCGAATTCTGTGCCTGTCACAGTATTCCCTTAACACTGACAAAGGTAATATGTGAAGATACCTAATCCATAATATTATAATCTTTTGGGGAGTTTTAAATTTACAGAAACTGGACTATAAATCCTCTCTTCCTAACTTGAAATATACTTGAACTTCAGTAACTACTTTACTGATCTGAATTTGGAGTTTTTTAGTTTGTTTCTCTTAATGCTAGCTAATTTTAATCCACAATTATGGCTATAAAGATGAATTTACATAATATTTATAGAGCTTTGGGTCCAAAGAAAATACTCAAAAACATTGTTCTTTGTTCTGTGGAAAAAAATGTAACTCTTGCTATATGGATTTAATGGGATTCAAATCATTCCATGTCTTATATTAGAAAGTCATTGGTGACAAGACAATTCAAGTTTAATGCCTGCACAGCTCACATATCACTTCAGAAACAGGCCACTTCTTCAATGGTCTGCCGAAGCACTGGGACTAGCTTAACAGCCTGAAACTAAACAAAAATAAGCCAAAGAGCATTTTGTAAGTAGATACATCTATTTCACCAATGTAATGTAAGTAAACAGACTATATCCCATCAAGTTTTATTACCCCAGAAAGAAGTCTTCATATCTCAATTAATTTTAATGGAAAAGGTGACTACATGAAAGGAAAGATACTATGAATCTTTGTGTGCAAGTGATGACATTTCACAACTCCATCATAAATACCTCCTGAAGAAGAGTCCATGTATCATTTGAAAGTATATGTCAGTGCAGTTCCATCTAAACCAAATGGCATTTCAAAACTTTTATATCTTTATTTAATGGTTTCTTCCAGCAGTGTAAGTATTAATAGATTATCAAATTGAAAGATGTTTGTTCTGACCTTCACATAGATCCATTTCTCCAGAGGTTTAATGTTTCTTACCAAGTAACAGAAGTACATTAGGTAATTTCTCATTTCTCTATAATTCCATTTTGACTTTGTCACAAGACAAATGATAAATCAGTTGATGGGTAAACCCCCCAAAAATACATAAAATGCTTTGTGTTCTTCTGACATCTTAGTTGATAATCCTTTAGGCGAAAAAGAAAAAAAAAAAACCACTAACCTAAATATTTCAAATCCATATTCTGGTTCACAGAGCAATTTATTTTGTTGTTATAAATTTGTTGGAGAAGAATACAACATACTTAATTACAAAAGGTTGTTAGATACAATATATGAGTATATATATATATATATATATATATACTCATATATTGTATCTAACAACCTTTTGTAATTAAGTATGTTGTATTCTTCTCCAACAAATTTATAACAACAAAATAAATTGCTCTGTGAACCAGAATATGGATTTGAAATATTTAGGTTAGTGGTTTTTTTTTTTTCTTTTTCGCCTAAAGGATTATCAACTAAGATGTCAGAAGAACACAAAGCATTTTATGTATTTTTGGGGGGTTTACCCATCAACTGATTTATCATTTGTCTTGTGACAAAGTCAAAATGGAATTATAGAGAAATGAGAAATTACCTAATGTACTTCTGTTACTTGGTAAGAAACATTAAACCTCTGGAGAAATGGATCTATGTGAAGGTCAGAACAAACATCTTTCAATTTGATAATCTATTAATACTTACACTGCTGGAAGAAACCATTAAATAAAGATATAAAAGTTTTGAAATGCCATTTGGTTTAGATGGAACTGCACTGACATATACTTTCAAATGATACATGGACTCTTCTTCAGGAGGTATTTATGATGGAGTTGTGAAATGTCATCACTTGCACACAAAGATTCATAGTATCTTTCCTTTCATGTAGTCACCTTTTCCATTAAAATTAATTGAGATATGAAGACTTCTTTCTGGGGTAATAAAACTTGATGGGATATAGTCTGTTTACTTACATTACATTGGTGAAATAGATGTATCTACTTACAAAATGCTCTTTGGCTTATTTTTGTTTAGTTTCAGGCTGTTAAGCTAGTCCCAGTGCTTCGGCAGACCATTGAAGAAGTGGCCTGTTTCTGAAGTGATATGTGAGCTGTGCAGGCATTAAACTTGAATTGTCTTGTCACCAATGACTTTCTAATATAAGACATGGAATGATTTGAATCCCATTAAATCCATATAGCAAGAGTTACATTTTTTTCCACAGAACAAAGAACAATGTTTTTGAGTATTTTCTTTGGACCCAAAGCTCTATAAATATTATGTAAATTCATCTTTATAGCCATAATTGTGGATTAAAATTAGCTAGCATTAAGAGAAACAAACTAAAAAACTCCAAATTCAGATCAGTAAAGTAGTTACTGAAGTTCAAGTATATTTCAAGTTAGGAAGAGAGGATTTATAGTCCAGTTTCTGTAAATTTAAAACTCCCCAAAAGATTATAATATTATGGATTAGGTATCTTCACATATTACCTTTGTCAGTGTTAAGGGAATACTGTGACAGGCACAGAATTCGCTAAATACACCTGACTGAATGTCCTAAAACAAATCATGCAATTTTAAGTTATTTAACAATTTTTAATACTCAAATGAAGGCACTGTTATAATTTAATCCTCTTACAGTTTTTTAATACTTACATCATTACTAAAAATCATACCTTCTTATTTTTCATTTTATCTTATCATAAAATAAATCCTGGAGATTTAAAATATTTTAATTTATTCAGTAAAAAAGATTTATATTTGATTCCATGCTGAGAGGGATATAAAATTTGAAAAAAAAAAAGATGGATATGTGTTCTAACTGTCTAAAACCTACAGCTAAAGAAAATGAAAGCCTTAGATTAAAACTAATATGAAGAGTTTTTAGATAACATTTTGTGTAGGATATTTGTAGAAAGAAATCCATGTTTGGGAATGTCAATAATAGGACTGAACATAGTATATTTATGTCCCATATACACCACTCATAGGCTGGCATGTGGCATTTTCCAAGTCCTTACTAATTCCTGTTCTAGAATCTTATTCTGCCATTCTTTCGCAAAATTTGGATTTTAACTCAAAAAAACAAATTATCCTGTATCCTTGATTAGACTTTGATCCAAATGTGGTGCTACAGTAATCACCACCAATTGCTAATCTAGGGTAAACGGCCTTCTCAGTAGACCAGGCTCCTAATTAACATTATGTAACATAGCAGAACTAAGAAAAGGGCAACCACACAATAATCCTCCATTATAATATAATATGACGCATATCCTATTGCATACAAAGTGGACTAGCAGCTGGCCTGTCACAGAAATTAACTTTCCAGTTCAAACACAACTGCTGAAAATACAATGCTAACGTGCACTTAGGAAAGACGAGTTATAACATTTATCCCCCTGGGTCTGGGCCACCTCACTCTGGATGATTGTTTCATGCTGATAAAATTTCTTTATGGATCAATAGTAATATATCATACTCTTATAACCTATATATCACTTGATGGGCATCTAGGTTGTTTCCATATTCTGGCTATTGTGACTAGGGCAGCAATGAACATTGATGAACAGGTATTTGTGTAGTAAGTTATAGGATCTTTTGGCTACTTGCCCAAGAGTTGTAGGTCTGAATCATATGGGAGACTATTTTTACCATTTTGGGGAACTTACACACTGATTGCTAAAGTGGTTATATTAGTTTGCACTCCTACCAGGAGTTCCCTTTCCCCACATAGTCGCCAGCATTTATCATCATTTGAGTTTTGTATATTAACCATTCTGACTGAAGTAAGATGAAGGCTGAAAGTAGTTTTAATGTGCATTTCTCTGATGGCTAAAGATGTTGAAATTTTTTTTTTCAGAGCCATGAGAGTTTCATAGTAAAAGGGCCATGGAAGTGTTCATGGGAAGGGAGTGAGACTATAGCTATATAAAGACAGAAAGGGAAATAATGGGGTAATAAGGGTTAAATGGCATGGAGAAGGGAAGGCAGGCCATAAGAACAAGCAAGAGGAAGGATAACTAACACTAAAAGACTTTTGTAAAAGGCATATAGAATCTATCATAGAAATATATATAATATTTATTTTTAAAAAAAAATTTTTTTTATTATTTATTTATTTATTTATTTATTTATTTATTTATTTTTGTATGTGTATGAATGTACTGTCTGCATGCAGGTCTGTGCACCCGTGTCGTGCAATGCCGCGGAGGTCAGAAGAGGGTCTCGGATTCCCCTGGAACTGGAGTTCTCCTGGAATTGGAGTTACAGACGGTTCTTAGCCGCCATGTGGGTGCTGGGGATCGAACCCGGGTCCTCTGCAAGAGCGTCGGTGCTCTTAACCGCTAGGCTATCTCTCCAGTCCCAATATATATAATATTTAAATGCACATTCTATAACAGAGGATCAGTGGCCATACCAGATACCACAGGTTAAGTAAATGAAGAACTCAGTGCCAGGGATGGACTCCCATTTTTGGAGTTGGTGACAAGGGAGGTCCCACAGACTCTCAGACCATTCTGGCTATTGCTATTGCCATTGTTTTTGGTTACCTACTAGAATTTGACAGTAAGACTCTATTGCCAAAGACACCTCAGATATGAGTCAGAGAAAGCACAAAGATAAATTAAACTTTTACTGACCTGGAAGTTTCGTTACTGTTTGCTATCTTCCACAGTGCTAGAACATGCTATGCATCCTGCTGAAAAAGAAAAGTAAGCATCAACATTATCCAGCTCTGAAGCCAACCAGCCACAATAAAGATAGCTCTGGAAAGGTATGTCCATTGGGACAGTAGCGACACAAACGTTGTGGGATAAAACAAACTGCCATCTGACTGGGGTTACGTTCCACCTCACAGGATGGGTCCATGTTATCAGAACCAACAAACTGTGGTTCCAGGTTGTAGGTGAGAACCTACTTCTATTCTCCTAAGTAATCACAGTATTAAACTGATTCCTAATTACTTATTTTTAATGTATACTTTTATTGAATTTTTGTGCTTTTCATGCAGAAAATTTATAACCCCCTCCCCCATCCCTGCCCCACAGCTCCCTCCTACTGGATTTCATGCATTCTGTTGTATAGATTAAGGCCTATAGAATCAAATCTTGTGTCGTTAGATGTCCCTTGTTTCAAGCTCACCCACTTAAGTCAAGTCAGCCTGTCTAGAGTCTCTCCCTTAAAGAAGATCAGCTCGGGGCTGGAGAGACGGCCTAGCGGTTAAGAGCGCCGACCGCTCTTACAGAGGACCCGGGTTCAATCCCCAGCACCCACATGGCGGCCGAGAACCGTCTGAAACTCCAATTCCAGGAGAACTCCAGTTCCAGGGGAATCCGAGACCCTCTTCTGACCTCCGCGGCATTGCACAACACGGGTGCACAGACCTGCATGCAGACAGTACATTCATACACATACAGAAATAAATAAAATTAAAAAAAAAAAAAAGAAGATCAGCTCTGCCTAACCTGGCAGTAATCAGCTGACAATAGTTCTTCATTTAAGGTTGGGGTCTGCTGCACATTTTCCCAGGTCTTTTCTCGATTTTTTCTGATTGAGTTTGCATGGAACTTACAGATACTGACACCACTGCTGAAAGTTCATGCGAGCAGTTCCAGAGACTGCTTCCAGAAGATTGTTTTCTTGTGATCATGTACCAACACCAGCTCTTAAAATCTGTCCATGGACTCTCTTTATTATTATAGTCATAGATTAATTCTCTCATCTCTCACCAGAAAAGCTTCTTGAAGCAGATGGTGGTTAGTATATTGATTCATACGTCAATGTGTAGGTAATGAGACTGGAGATTGCTTAGACCTGTTGGGGAAGCCTAGAGCTCCCCCAAAGGCTCAAGGATCATTGTAGAAGAGGGAACAGAAAGATTGTAAAAGGAGAGGAAGCATGTTACTGTAACAAACAGTGTTTACTGGCAACCTGGAAATTTCACATATAACCAAATGTGCTTTTGACAGCATGCATAAGATCTGTGCCAACCCAAGCCAGAAAAATACCCAGGGTGAATGAAGGTGTGCAAGGAGCTATGACCCTAGCTGAAGTTCTATTAATTCATAGCTTCTGGCAGAGAGATAGCCAGTTTTCTTTAAGGGTGGGATTTCTGGTAGGATGGCTTGTACCAAGTGATGGACCACCACTCAAGGAAATTTGGGGAACAAGTAGATGTCATAGCCATTTAAAAAAGCAAACTAATTCTACTAACATAAAAGTAGGGGTGGCAGTTGGGTACAGTTCTATATATGATAAATATGTATTGTATAAATCTTTTTTCTTTTTTTTTTTTTTTTTGGTCTTTTCGGGACAGGGTCTCCCTGTAGCCCCAGCTGTCCTGGAACTTACTCTGTAGACCAGGCTGGCCTTGAACTCACAAAGATCCACCTGCCTCTGCCTCCCAAGTGCTAGGATTAAAAGGCGTGCACCACCACGCCCAGCATAAATTTCTTAAAGAATGAATTTTTCTTAAAAAATTGAAATGAATGTAAATCCACATGTTAAAAATATTTCTAGTACTGCCAGGCCAGGGGTCCAAGCCTTTAAACACGTAGAACCTTTCGGGGATAATTATCAAACTGTAACAGATAATAAAAGCTTAAGAAATTTCTATCTTAAAAAAAAAGTATTTCAACATGGTTTTTGAATATCTTAACACAATTCACATGGTCTTTGAGTGGCCAGGCCCATTTGAGGTTCACAGGCCATATATCCCTTACAAGATCTGTTAAAGTTAGTATAACTTATATTTATACTTGTTTTATTTAAAATGATGAGGAATGAGCAAAGCAATTCTACATTTTATAGCTCAGACTTTTCCCAAAGCATAAAAGTTCTGTATCTGTTTATTCTGCTCCTCTCTGAATAGGCATTGAAAATGACTTTCCTAATGGAGACTGCCATTTTCATTCCACTGTGTATCTCCAAGTCAGCTTCAATCAGTATTTACTATTAAGTGTTTCCGTCCTGTTGTTAATTTCATGTCTGGATTGGCCATTCCACAGCATTAGTGCTTAACAAAATATTTCACTACATTAATACCAAAGATTGTAGGTCACATTTAATAGTTCTACTTTATTGGAAACAAATGATACTTGTATAAATATATTAAACATTCAATGACTTCATTATATTTAATTATTGAAACAATCCAAAACAGTTGAACATGGAATTGAATTTTAATTGAAACTGACACAACAAGTTTAGAAGGTCTAAAATTCATTACTCTCTGTTATTAATCAAGACCCTGGAAATTTTGTAAGTCAAAACAGAAAAATAGAAGAGAAAATTAAGGCAAATTGTGTCTTTTCCCTTATCTAGCTAACTAATGAAAAATTAGAAGGATGAAAATGGGAATATAATAGGTAAGTGATGCTGCTTAGCTTTCAGTGATATGATATTAAATGAAATAAACAGGAAGAAAACTTTACTTTGACTTGCAGGTTTGGGGTTTCGGCCCATAGTTGCCAGGTTTTGTTGCACTTACACCAGTGGAAACAGACACTCCAGAGTAAAGCTGCTCAGATAAGGGTGGCCAAGAAGCAGAAAGAGGAAGTAATACAGGTGTCCCAAGAAAGATGTTACCATCAGAATCAACCACAGTATCTCAGTTCTCCCAATGAGACCCTATCTACCCGTTATGCAGTTATAACCTCATCAGTAAGTCAAACTTGATGGCTTGGCACCTTCGTAATCCAGTTTCCTCTCAATAGCATGGCCACCTGTGCACTGAGCCTTCAACAAATGTGCTTTTGGGGGATACCACCAACTCAAAATTGTGATTTTCCTTCCCTGTATTTCTCCTTATTTAAAATTTCTGGAATTCCATTAATTTCTGTGCATGTTATTGAGAATATCAAAATTAATATAATCACATCTTTAAGTTTAAGGTAGCTATATAGCATCTAGATATTTTTATAAGAATAAAAGGCTCCTGCGTGCTGCCAGCTCAGCTTTTTGGTAAGGAAGAGCATCACTTTATTTATTTATTTATTTATTTATTTATTTATTTATTTATTTATTTATTCAGTCTTTTTGAGACAGGGTTTCCATGTAGCCTCAGCTGTCCTGGAACTTGCTATGCAGCCTTGAACTCACAGAGATTCACCTACCTCTGCCTCCCTAGTGCTAGGACTAAAGGTAGGTGCCACCACTCCTGATTGCTGTGGAAGTAGTGCTGTTTGAGTTCAAGCCTGGGACAATGGTGTGCATTCCTTATATCATCATTCCAGTTCTGCTGTGGATCTTCAAAAAATTCCTAGAGCCATACATACACATATATACATATATACACATATACACATATACACTTTGGTTTCCCATTATCTGCCATATATGGCCTAAAAGAGCTGTAAAAGAATAAAAATAAAAGCAAAGTAGACTGCAAGGGTGCAGATACAAATGAATTGCTCACAAAAGAACCAACAGAAGTCTCTGATAAAAAGACTAATGTGATTTTTCCAAAGTGCTCTTGGTTGTTTTGCAATGGACCTGATTTATGAACCACCTTCTTTGTCTCTGACCTTTTTCTCTGAGACCAGAATTCTAGAGCAGTAGTTTAACTAATTTAGGAAACATGTGGTATTTATATTTAAAATGCATGTAGTGCCAGGCATGGAGGCGCATGCCTTTAATCCTAGAACTTGGGAGGCAGAGGCAGGTGGATCTTTGTGAGTTCAAGGCCAGCCTGGTCTACAGAGTGAGTTCCAGGACAGCTGGGGCTACAGGGAGACATTGTCTTGAAAAGACAAAATAAATAAATAAATAAATAAATAAATAAATAAATAAATAAATATAAAAATAAAATGCATGCAGTTAAATTTAATGACCTCAGGCCTGGGTTGGTTCATTTTTTCATTAAAGTAGATTTCATTTCTATTATTGCCATATTGTTAACATGAATAAATGGAAGGTTTGTATCAGTAAACCCACCATACTTAAAATCCTTGGACCTTTAGCTTTGTTTCATGTGAATTTAACTGCTGTTTGCTTCTACTGTAGGCTCTTCTAGTGGAATAAATCTACTGTGAAACAGCATAATTGATGTGAAATACGACAGATGTAATTACTGTCAAACACAGTGGAAATTTTGTCCTTAGAATAGGTATTGATTGCTCTCAAGAAGATGGAAAAGGAGAAGCGAGAGGAAACTTCTTTGAAAACTCTGTTGACATCAGTGTCTAATTAAAAAAAAATTTCAATTCTATTGCACTCTTGTTCCTGCTAATGTATTAAACAATCAGTTTAAAAAGTACAGATGTTAATATCCAATATATAGCAGGGACCAAATCACTTATCCTACATAACATAGAACTTTCAATTTGTAACAGTAATTCTAATGATTGTTATTGTAAAAGGTGTTTAGAAGAAAGTGGTAGGTTTTCATCTGCATTTTGATTTGATCACCAAGGTCCCCCTTTTTGGGATGCCTGTCTTATATAATCCCCTGCCTTTGAATTGAGGTAGAAGATGAGAATATGTTGTAAATCTGAGTGATTGCTTGATGCTACAGAGCAAACTGTAGGTGACAGTCATTTCCACAGGTATGTTACAAAATATTGTGTTATATCAGATTCTGAAAAAAAATCAAATAGACTCCAGCTGATCTTGAGAGCGAGAATGAGAACGTCCATTTTGTCAAATGGTCATGGAGGACAGCTGGTAATACGTGTAGCTGAGAGAGGTTTCTGAGTCTCTTAGAGAGTAACAAGGTAAGGAACTCAGTTCCCTGAGCTGTAGATGAATAGGTATTGTGTAATCTTAACATTTCTGGAGCAATTTTCAGAAATAGCATGAGACCTCTAGCTAAGGCGATAACTTGATTTCAAGGTTTTGGAAATACATTGAATTTTATGTGTAGAGAATTTTCTAAAATTGTGCTTAGATTTTTTTGGCCTGTAAACACTATGAGACAGTAAATTTGTGCTGTGCAAAAACACTTGCTGAAAATATATATTGCAAGAATAGGAGATTATTACAGACATACAAGAAGTCATGACAGGCATGGTGGTGCACGCCTTTAATCCTACCACTTGGAAGGCAGAGGCAGGCGGATCTTTGTGAGTTCAAGGCCAGCCTGGTCTACAGAGAGAGCTCCAGGCCAGCTGGTACTAAAGGGAGACCCTGTCTCAAAAATACCAAAAAAAAAAAAAAAGTCATATGTGTAGTCATCAATCATTTTAAAGAAATTTTCATTAAAACATACAATGCAAACTTTTCACATTTACCACTTTCTTTGTATCAAATGCAATTATAATTTCATTTTTACTGCATTTCTTTGCAATACTCAACAAATTTGCTATGTATTTTTTAATAGAACTATCCAAGAGAGTTAATTAATCATATTTTTCCTTTCAAGGAGAGTTTATGTTGTTAAAATCATTACTAACTTCTTAGCAAATGAATGGAATATTTCAGGTCAGTGCTAAGGACTGGACTTATATCTTCTGACATATTTTGTCTAAGTCAGACTTGACTGTTCAGTCAACTCCTAATCACTGTGAAAACCAGCCAAACTCGAAGGCAGAGGATTTGATTCTAGATAGACTGTCACATCTATCCAGCTTAATACTGACTTACAAGGCTTCTGCCTGCCTAACCAGCCTATCCTTATCAGGTGATAGCTCTTTCTGAATATCCATCTCTCAGATCATTTCATTTTACAAACTTATGGGGAAAATACCTGTGGCTTATTAAGATTTGTTAGAATTGAATCTACGAAATTAGAAGAGGGATGTACTCATTGAATTCCAGTCCAACTGATGAGGGTTCCAGTAAATTAAAGTACTTTGAGCACTTTTTTAAGAATTTAATTTTAGCATAAACTTGTATGAAATGATCATTATGTATAGTCACAACTATAAAATATAGGACCTTGATGCTGGCTGGT
The DNA here is from genome assembly GCA_009823505.1 of Rhizomys pruinosus. Taxonomy (NCBI): domain Eukaryota; kingdom Metazoa; phylum Chordata; class Mammalia; order Rodentia; family Spalacidae; genus Rhizomys; species Rhizomys pruinosus. Next base: position 2,390,816 of record VZQC01010902.1, read on the forward strand.
ACTGTGTGTAGATGAACTATCCATATAAACTAATTGTGGTTTTAAAGTATTTGTCCACATTCCAGGTAGTGGTATAACGAAAGCCCAAGGACAAGTAAATAACATTATTATGGTATAGAACAAACAGGAGGGGAGGAGAGAAGATTTCAAAATTTTTACACAGCAGGATTTCTGGTTAAAATGAGAGGAAGAAATGTGGGTAAATATGTCTGAAGGCTGTAATTATATTACAAAAAATTGAGCAACTCCTAGAGAAGACATTGACAAACACCTGAAGATATAGATAGTGGACCATGACATCCTTTAGGTTAAGGGATGAACAAAGCAGATACCTTTGCTGTGGCTATGAAAATAAGAAAAAAGATTTGAAAGAGACAAGATCTGCAAAGTGACATCCAATTTTCTAGCCTTTGTAGGTCTGTTACATGCTACTGAGGCCCTTATGAGCTTACAATTGGATAATTTTAACAGACATTTTACTACATGGAACTAGAAATAATTGGATAAGGAAAAAGAATCAGTAATATTAAATTTATCTTTATTGTTATTTTGAGAGACAGTCTTGTAATCCAGTCTGTGCTATTGTTGAATGCAGTAGGTCTCCTGAAATGACCTCCCATGCCAGATCCTCCTGTCTCATCATTCTGAGTACTGGTATCATATATATGTTTCCCCCCAGGATTGGCTGATAATGCTATTTGTTTACAGAGCCTCTGTGACTCTTCTGGAGATGTGGTGTAAGGAACTAAACACTATCTACTAAGCCATCAAGAAAGCCATTGTCCAAAACTGAAAGAGAACATGGAAGAGAGAAGAAAAGGAAGGAATAACAGGAAGAAGTGGAGCAGAGGAGGACAACACAGAATATGTTTTGAACTTTGTTTATTTGTTATAATTAATTTTTGGAATTTTCACATTTTAATAATGTGCATCATTTACATTTTCTATCCTCCAGATCACCTCAAAATCTGCTTACTCCCTCTCAATTTCATGACATTTTCTTTAATTATCACATATATATGTACATAAAATCTACTGAGTCCATTAAGTGTCAATTATATGTTTATGTCTTTAGGGCTCACCACTTGGGATTGGATAATAAGAGAGCTTACTCTTGGAAAAAAAACTAATTCTCCCTATCAGCAGCTATTATTTCCCTTAACCTTCTATCTGGGGGTGTAATTATATGAAACGGACCCCCATTCACATTGGCATGTCCATCGTTGTTACCATTAAGCATATTGTGTTAGAATATCCATGTTATTTAGATATCATGGGTGAAGATTCCCTGTCGTGTCTAGAAAACACCATTTAGCTATAGGCTTCCTGTTCCTCTTCTTCTTATAATCTGTTTGCCCCATTTGGAGGATGTTCCCCGAGCCTTAGGTTTAGGGGTGGCATTGTAAATGTATTCCATGCAGCAAAGCACCACAATCATGTGCTTTTTGCATTTAGACCAGTTGTGACTCTCCATAATAATAGTCTTTGATTATGTGTGGTGATAGCCACACTATACTCAGGTAATAAGCATATGCATTTTAAATATAGGTTGAAATTATACTAGTTTCATAAAATGGCATTAGTAGGTTTTGTCTAGGGTCTATGATATCTCCACCATGGTTATTTGGCTTGGTTCACAGTACAAGGCATGAATTTCCTCCTGTTGAGTGGGGCTTAAGTCAAATTAAATAGAGTGTAGTAACCACCAGGATAAAAGTGCCACTGCTGCACCATTAAGGAAATCTTGCTGGACCATTCCTTCTGATTTGTAGGCTTTACAGGTAGGTAGAACTATCAAATGCTTTTCTCTCTGGGTAGATTTCATAGCACCTTCTGACACAATGAGAGTTAGTCAGAAAATTGAGTTCCAGCTCAATTCTCTGAGTTCTGTGTCTGAAGTGTGTGATAACTTTAGCAATAAGGCCTTACTTTCAGTTCTAGTAGGTAACCAAGGACAAGAGTAATAACCTGCATTATTATGCTAGTCTCTTGAAATACTCTAATCAATGTCTCAAAAGTAAGTTTCCAATGCTTGGCACTGAGGCCTTTGTTAGGTTGCCTAATGCTCTTGAGAGGAGTTTTATCACCCTGAGTGTTATAACTTCACTTAAAATAATTTATGCTATACCTGGGTGTGGTGGTACACACTTTTAATATTAGCAATTGGGAGGCAGAGGCAGGCAGAACTCTGTGACATGGAGCCAAGATTTGTCTACACAGTGAGTTATATAGCACAGCTATTGCTACAGGGAGACCCCATTTCAAAGAAAATCATACTATATAAAGTCAAAATACAAATAATATGCACGTTACATTTCTCTTTATGTAAAATTATAAAGTAATATTTTTGTTTTGTTTTGTTTTGGTTTGTTTCTTTGGTCTTTTTGAGACAGGGTCTCCCTGTAGCTCCAGCTGTCCTGGAACTCACTATGTAGACCAGGCTGGCCTTGAACTCACAGAGATCAGCCTTCCTCTGCCTCCTGAGTGCTAGGATTAAAGGTGTGTGTCACCATACAGGGCAAAGTAATGTGTTCTAAAACTGTGGCTTTCCAAGACTGGAGATATGGCTCAGTGGTTAAGAGCACCAACTGCTCTTGCAGAGGACCCGGGCTCCATTCCCAGCACCCATATGGTGGCTAAGTACCTTCTTTAAGCCTGGGGTGATAGTGCAGGCCTTTAATCCTAGCACTCAGGAGGCAGGGGCAGGTGGATCTCTGTGAGTTCAAGGCCAGCCTGGTCTACAGAAAGGGTTCCAGGCTAGCTGGGGCTATAGGGAGACCCTGTCTCAAAAAAAAAAAAAAAAAAAAAAAAAGAAAGAAAGAAAGAAAGAAAGAAAGAAAAAAAACCTGTGGCTTTCCAAGCATCTTTAGTATTATCTCTCTTTCCTCCATCCATCTTTCCACCTCTTTACCAAATCAAAGTCCCCTCTTCCTTTTTTTCTGAATCCACTTTGGGACTACCTATGTCCTACTACCCCCTATCTGGAGAAAAATATTATATAGTTGAGATAGTCTGGAGCCAAAAAGATAAGTGTTATGTATTCTTTCTTCTTTGTGAATCCTAGATCCAAATCTTTATTAGTGGGTATATAGCCAAAACAATCCCATAGGCTAGGAAGGTGGAAAAAGACCATGAGTAGGGAGAAGGCATAGTGATTCATCTGCAGTGTTTATGGTGAAGCTTGATGGATTTTGATTAACTTAAGGCTGAGTCAATATAATTTTGTTAACATGTGGTATAGAAATGATTGGAACCAGACTTCAAACTATACTACAGGGCTATAGTCATAAAAAAAAGCCCAGTACTGGCACAAAAACAGACCTGTTGACCAACGGAACCAAACCGAAGATCCAAATCTGAGCACATACAGTTTCAGCCATCTTAAATTTGGCAAGGGGGCCAAGAAGCCACAATGGAGAAAAGACAGCATCTTCAGCAAGTGGTGTTGGCAAAACTGGATCACCACTTGCAGAAGAATGAAATTAAACCCTGGGGGAATGGTGGGGGACATGGATCTAGATTTGATAAAAAATTAATTAATTAATTAAAAAAAAGAAATGATTGGAGAAAACAGTAAGATATTGACTAAAACTACTGAAAGATTGAAATGCAATTTCTCAAACCATGAGAGTAAATCTCAATTTAAGACTTAGAAAAATAGTGTGATAAAAGTTTATGATACTGATTTTATACACACACATATATATACATATAATATAATATATTATATGTATATATACTAAAAAGGAATCCAGTGGAATTTTCACAGAAAAACGATTCAAAAGAAAGCATTCAACATGGAAAATTATTTGAAGCCGTAAGAAAGTGTAAAAGGCCCAAATGGGAGAACAAGTTGTAGGCAGAAGAGTTGGTCCTGTGAGAGACATAGGGGCTGGAGAGATAGCCTAGCGGTTAAGAGCACCGACGCTCTTACAGAGGACCCGGGTTCGATCCCCAGCGCCCACATGGCGGCTAAGAACCGTCTGTAACTCCAATTCCAGGAGAACTCCAGTTCCAGGGGAATCTGAGACCCTCTTCTGACCTCTGCGGTATTGCACGACACGGGTGCACAGACCTGCATGCAGACAATACATTCATACACATACAAAAATAAATAATAAAAAAAAATTTAAAAAAAAAAAGAAAGACTTCCCCCCTAGGGCTGCCAGAGTCGCTTGGGTAGAGTGTAGCTGGGGCGGCTTGTGGTGTGGCGTTTCGCGGCTGCAGCCTGACCTTCTGCTTCACCTGCAAGATCATGGCTTCAACTTGGCAGGAGTTGCGGAAAGACCTAGAAGAGGTAAAAATGTTGGAGAAGTCCACTAGGAAGAGACTACGTGATGCTCTTACTGGTGAAAAATCCAAGATTGAGACAGAAATAAAGAACAAGATGCAGCAGAAGTCACAGAAGAAAGCAGAACTTCTTGACAATAACAAGCCAGCTACAATGGTTGCTCCTATCACAACGGGTTACATGGTGAAGATTAGTAACTCTGGGTGGGATCAGTCAGATAAGTTTGTGAAAATCTACATTACCTTAACTGGAGTTCACCAGGTTCCCACTGAGAACGTGCAGGTATATTTCACAGAAAGGTCATTTGAAAATTTATGATGATGGAGATGATGACATGAAGCGAACCATTAATAAAGCCTGGGTGGAATCGAGAGAGAAGCAAACCAAAGGAGACGCCGAATGAGATTTTCAAGTTCTTTTGGGAACTATGATGTGGAAATACTGATGTTTCCAATAAGGAAATGCTGTTGACAGCTAACTAGAGCCTTGTTCTAAGTAAAGGCAGCAAATTCTCCATTTCTTACTGGAGGATTTAGATAAGTATATTTATTAAAGCTCCTCCGATAGCACCCTCATCATCGTAAAAGAGTTATACGGCATTCTTGTTGAATTGTAAAAAGAAGTCTTGCATAATGAAAAAGCTGTTTTATATTTTTATTTGGCTGGGAAGTAGAAAATAAAGGTGTTTGCTTACTGTAATTGACATCAGCTCCTGCTAATATAAGAGTTAACCTAGAATTTTTGCTTAAAATTTAAATTTGTAGATGAAATTGAAAGTTATATTATAGAGCAATAATCCTTTATTACCAATTTTACAATGTATATGCCTTACCATGTATTGCTGATCAGATCATAAATATTCCTACATAGATTTAAATATATTTATGAATATAAAATTAAAACAAAATACAAAAAAAAAAAAAAGAAAAGAAAAGAAAGACTCACCCCTAATAGCATGAGGGATGGCAAGGTTCACAGGTAGATGTAGCTCTCTAAATGAATAGAGTGATGATGTTATGAGAATTCTGCTGGGATACTCCTTTTTACTAGAGAATTTAAAGAACAGGGAGTTATCCAGACATGAAGATGGAGACCAGAGGAAGTTGTTTTAATAGGAGATATGGGGCAACTGTACGAGGAGTCATTACAGAAGAATTGTCACTTAAATGACACTTAGAAGTCCTTCCATTTACTGAAGAATTCTGAAGGCTAAATCTAAGACTAACTTTTTTAAGAGCAAAAACATTTTAAAAGAGTTGTTTATGATTTTTTAAAATAGGTGTGTTTGTATGTGTGTCTCTGTATGAGTGACAGTTTGCATGTGTCATAGGCCACTAAGGATGTTGCCTATCACTGTGCACATTGTTAGAAACAGACATTCTTGTTTTTTGACTCAACCTGTACCAGGCTAGCTCGTCCATGTTGTTCCAAGGTTTCTCCTGTCCCTACCTCCTCAAATCATGTTAGCAATCCTAGGATTATAGATGTTCAATGTCTCGACTCACACTAAATTTTGGATCTAAACTGAGATATTCACACATATTCAACAAGCATTGTACCCACTGAATCATCTCATCACCAAAAATATTTGTCGAATTTGTTTTCTTTTTAGATACAAAGTCTCCCTGTAAGCTGGTCCAGGATTCACCACATAGATCATGTTGGCCTTGCTTTCAAAGCTATCTTCCTCCCTCTGTTTCCCGAGTGCTGGGCTTAAAGGTGTTTTGGAACCATTCCCAGCGGCTTTATGTGTTTTTAGTAAGGAGAATGACAATATAAAATGCACTCTATAAGAACCATACAGGATAAGTCTGTGATATCCAACAATGGACAATAAAGAAAAGCAGAGCAATGTTGCAATTCTATATAGTCGGTATTAAGCATAATGAAATTCTCTTTGAAGAAATATAAAAATGAGTGAAAAAAGAAGGGTGGAGAGGCTTGCACCTTTGACCTGATCAAGAAAGAAACACATAAGTCGTGTTATGAGCTGTACTAGGCAATGATATCTATTTCCTCTTGCTGATTTCCTTCCTTATTCTAAAAGAGAATGTCAGTGTAGACAAATACAATAACAAGAAATGTGAAATTCAATTTAGATAGCAACTGCTCTCCTTCTGTGGATATGAGAGTACTAGACAAGTTAGATGTTTATATATTGCCTCTAAATGGGAAACCGTACTCCTCAAATAGGAACTGAGTCAGGGGAAGCCTTTTTCCTGGGCAAAAGAAGGAGTTCTCAGAATCACCTAATTCACTGTCCATGCAGGTCATATTTGCAGGGGTCATTTTGGAGAAACTCTTCTTCTTACCTCATATAAAATAATGATGTCTGACTATGTCATATTGATAAAGCATGAACTAGAGTGAGCATGCCAAAAATGAGTCACTGTGTAAAGGACAGCAATTGCAGGGAGTCATTCGTGCCACCATTAGAGATTTAAACAAACACAGAGTATTCATTACTTAAATAAATATGAAGCAAATTTAATTTTGCTTCATGCAAGAAATGAAACCAATGTGAGCAGAGAAATGTCTGTTTCTCTCTCTCTCTCTCTCTCTCTCTCTCTCTCTCTCTCTCTCTCTCTCTCATGCTTTCTGTAAATGAAACTTTTGGAAAAGATTTAAATATGCAGGCTAAAAGCAGGAGGAAATGGGATTACTGGCATTTAAAATCAATGGTTAATGAAATGCTTGGCATAAATGTCATTGAACCCTCAGTCTGCTACAATTTAAAGCATACTGAAATCAGGACATAGAAAGTAAGGGGTTTGCAAGAAGAAAGTATTTCCCTTGATCTAACTAACTTTCATTTTAAAAGCAACGTTTTATATTCTTATATTAATTACTCGATGTGAAATCTTTATGTTCACCCTGGGATATAATATGCTATTCGGGAGGAATAACCTTTCTCTTAAGAAAATATTACAGATCAGTATTATATACTTTCCCTTCCTGTCCTTTCAATATATCTTCATTCTTTCATTTTCTGGTCCTTTATTTTTACATATGAAGTTCTTCAATATGACTCTCCATCACTCTATCAGATTTTCGAGTATTTTACATTTATTCATGTAAGCTTTCTATATTCAATAAAGCAGAGATGAATATCACTCTGATTATACTCATTATTCTTTCATTGAAAGACAGTTGGTTTAACAAAATCACAATAGTACTTCAGTTTACAAAATTGTTTTATGAGAAAAAAATGACTTTAGGTACAAAATAGAACATTGGTTGATCATTATGTAAAATTAATAATTTAATTATCATTCTGTAGGCTTTTACCATTGAGTCCTGTTTATCTAAATATAAAAATAATCAACTGGACAGTCAATTTATGAAATAGATTTTTTTATATTGTATGAGAAATACTACTTTTAAAGTCAGCTTCTGTCCTGTAACTGATTTTATAATCATAACTAAATGATATGGCTTATGTCTTATGATGAGCAGTGAAGTCACCATGAGTAATTTTATGAATATACAATCATCTGTTATCAGATGTTCCACCAATTATATACGTGTATATTATATTTGTTGCCATAGACAAATAAAGTACCATTGAAACATAGCTCTCACCGTTTCTTCTATTTCTTTCCCCACTTCACTTCTATTTATATTCATCTGAGTATTTTATGCACAATAAAACCTACCCTTATGAAACATTAATTCAAATATTACACTTAATTCTTTTCACTCCAAAACCCAACAATTTTCTCCTCACTTACAAAGATGTAATCTCTCAGTCTCCAACGTCTACAACACACCTCAACTACATTTCTAACTCATTTGAACAAAGAACTTTCTGGTTGCCAATTATAATCTCCATACCAAAAGTATCTAATTGACTTTTTATTTTTTTAGCACGTGGGAACTTTCCACATAAATCAATTATTCATATTATATATCAGTATATTCACTGATCATGTCATAAAATCAAAATTCTTCCTATGATTTAATATATCTGATAAAGTATTATTTGGGTTGAATCTTGATTAATCACCCTTTGCTCTTTGCACAGTTGGTTGGATGCTGAATGTACAATAAGAAAAATGCAGGATCATTAATTCATGTAGATCCACTATTTAGGAAGCCTTTATCATAATCACATATTAGCTGTACAGTTTAATGAGGGTTTCTGTTATTGTACAAATATGTTGTTAAGTTCAAATCAGTCCAGTAGCTCCCAAATTTTTGCCTATTCTGGATTCAGCAGTGTAATGAATGCTGATAATTTTTGCCTGGTATGTGTTAATTGCCAAGAAAATTCTAAGGAACACAGGATTCAGTTCATCAAGAAAGACATGCATATTGTGTTTGAATATGAACTGTTTCCCATGGGTTCATGTGGTTGAGGACTTACTTTCTTGATCATGACATGGTTTGGAAAGACTCTTAAACCTTTAGGAATTGGAGTCTTGCTGGAAGATGTGAATCATGAGGGGTCAGGCTTTGAGGTTTTATTGTTGTGCTCAACTTCTTATTCATTCTGCTTCATGACTACAGATGTAGTATGACCAGGTGACTCCTCTTCCCTACATGAAATTGCTTCTTGTCATGTCAATTATTCATCACAGCTGTGAAATACATATATATATATATATATATTTGGAATTATTCTCATTCATTTTAAATATTTAAAATGTAGATTAATACATATAGAAAATAGAGAAAGGAGCTGGAGAGATGGCCTGGGGGTTAAGAGTGCCAACTGCTCTTACAGAGGAACCGGGTTCAATCCCCAGCACCCACATTGTGGCTGAGAACTGTTTTTAACTCCAATTCCAGGGGAATCCAACACCCTCTTCTGAACTCCATGGCATTGCATGATACCATGACATGGGTGCACAAACCCACATGCAGACAGTGCATTCATACACATACAAAAATAAATTGAATTAAAAAAAAAAGAAAATAGAAACAGTAAAATATAATGACAATTTCCTAAAATAATACCTGTGTCCTAAAATGCATAAAATGCATTTAGGCTGTAGTATTCAGAAGACATGGATAAAGATTGTGTGCACTCTTTGTTGTTAGAGAACATGCATATGTATGTGTATCACATATGTGTTTGTGTGCCTGTGTGTGTATAGTCAAAACAAAATATTTTCAATTAGTTACTTGGGAATTTCATACAGTGTATTAAAATCATATTCAAACCTTTCCCTATGTCAGGGTGTGACCTCCAGAAGCCCATTGAAATGCAGAGACACCTAAGATCTGTGTTGCCCCAAAATCCACTCTACCAGGCTAGGCTTTGGCTATGCTAAAGCAGGCCACCACCGATTACTCAGGAATCTTCTGCCTTGCCTTTCAAAAGCCAGATTCCAGATTCCTGCAAAGTGCGCTACCCACCCCCACTCTCACTGAATCTCACTCCCACCTTCTCCTTTAAATTCCCAAGCCAGACACCATTCTGTGCTTGGCTCTGTCTTTCCCCTGAGCCTAGCCCTGGCTACCCTGAATTAAACTTTGCTCTGAAGAACTTAGACCTAGTGGCCTTTCATTCTAGTGGAAGCGTGCCATAACCTTACATTCTGGTGCTGGTGACTGGGATAGCCATTTTCCCCGCCCCCTCGGAGCAGCTTTGGGGTAGCTGGTAACCCAGATACCGGGTGCAGGCGAAAACAGCACCCACCAGCATTTGGTTAAAGGTACATTCTCTCCTCTCCTTATCCTTCCCTACTCTATTCCCATGTGACTGTGCATGAAAGTTAAGAGTGTGTGTTATGGTTCCACAGCTCTTGGGCTACAGAATCTGACTGGGCCCCAACCCACAGTTCCGTCGAAGTTGTTTAACCTCATCGGGCACTCATCACACTCGTGATGACGGTGCACGGGGTTTATACATGTGGCCCTCATGGTAAGACTTCCTAAGTCACCTCGCAGGCGGTGGGCCGGAGGGGCAACTGAGTGAGGGGAGATTTTATCTCCCACCCCTACTTTCTGTGTAACCCTTCATGTATTCTGCCCCCTCTAGCTGCCCCCTCTGCCTCAACACTTCCTGTCCTAACTACTGCTTTCCATCTGCCTTCCCTCCGATCCTCTTTCCTGTCCTAACTACTGCTTTCCATCTGCCTTCCCTCTGATCCTCTTTCTCCATTCTTTTTAGTCTCCCATTATAGCCGTTCCCTCTTTGGATCCCTGAGTGACAGCAAAATCAGGGATTCCCCCCAATATTTCCCTTCCAGATTGTTGACTATCTACCAGGATACTGGGGACAGACTCTGGACCCAAATTTTGGCCTCCTCTGTGATTTTGGGACACTAAATTCACAGACCTGCAGGCCCCGATTTCAGAGACTCCCACACTGGTCACACTTCTGAGCACCCACTTAGAACTTGGGCGGACATGCCTTAGCACTCGTGTGGGTGCTTTCTGAGACTAAAAAGAATCCATTTCCTTCCTACAGACTTCTTCTTCTCTCTCTCTCTCTCTCTCTCTCTCTCTCTCTCTCTCTCTCTCTCTCTCTCTCTCTTCCTCTCCCTTCTTCCTCATCCCTCTAACCCCTAATATGGAAGCCTCACACTCTAAAGGAGAGGCCCTGGGCCTCACACCCTTGGAGTGTCTTCTACACTCTTTAAGAGAACTCAACCTCACCAAGGAAATTAACCCTAAGGTCCTTGAGAGACTCTGTTCTACTATCTGGCCAGGATATCAATTAGCTAACAATATTGTCTGGCCTTAGATGGGTACCTTAGATCCCCAAATTCTCACAGCTTTGAGAGACTTCTGCCAGCGCTCCGGTAAGTTGTCAGAATGCTTGTATGTACAGGCATTCTTTGCCCTTCGCTCTAGTCCCTCTCTCTATTCCTTCTGAGACTAAAAAGACTTCACTTATCTTTTGTCCCTCTCCCTCTCCCTCTCTCTCTCTGCCCCCTGCCATGTGGCCTGGTCCCACCACGTGTCTGCAGGCGGCTCATGCTGGCAGTCCCACACGGGAGTAAAGCATACTCCTAGAGTGACCTATGCCTCATGTGCCTTTTTAAATGTTTCCTGCTTTTTTATACTTAATATTATTGGTGCCGTGACATTTTGCAACCCCTGGACTTGCCAGCCAAGTATTTCTCCAGACAACCGGCTTCAGGATGAAGTACCACTCTGCTCTCCCCCACTCTTCCTTCTCTCTTTCTCTCTCTCTCCACTTCATTCCCCTTGTACTTCCTCCCTTCTCCCTCTGCCTCTCTCAGCATTAGTCCTTCATTGTTCTGAATCCACAGGCTTGAACTGGGTTCCCATGCAAAGGCAGTACAGCTCCTCTCCTGCTTCCCTCCATCTTCCTTCTCCCTCCTTCTCTCTGCCTGTCTTCCCTCCAATTCTTCCTTCATTTTAGCCTCCCATTCCACTTCAGAGACACTCCAGAACTGAAGTTTCTGACCAGCCCCATTAGAAGATGTATGCCTCCATGCCGCCTCCCATTAGAGGACTTGTCCTCCATGCCATTCCCCTTTCTTCTGAGGCTAAAAAAACTTTACTTCCTTCCTACAGCTCTCTTCTCTCCCCAGTCTGCTGCACAGCTGCCCTGCCATGCAGTTTTCTCCCCTCCTCTGCACCACCATGCCATGCTCTGCTGCCACTATCGAGGGCTTTTTTCAAACAGAAGTGAGTGGCAGCCACATCCATTCCTCAGCCACCATCTTGAGGCTGCCCCATATCTGCTGAGCCACAACAAGACCATGTGGCAAGGAAGCCTGAATTCACATCAGACCTTGTAATAACTAATGCTATATTTTTATATTCTACTTCTCTTGCAATTTATTTAATGGCATATTCTGATCCTTTCACAATTTTGATTTTTGGGTTTTATATTGGACAAAGTCTCATCACCAAATGTATTTATTAGAACCTTATTTATGAGTATGCATGAAGTACTGTTCACTTTTTTTTTTTTAATTTTTTTTTTTATTAATTTTATTTATTTCTGTATGTGTACGAATGTATTGTCTGCATGCAGGTCTGTGCACCCGTGTCGTGCAATGCCGCGGAGGTCAGAAGTGGGCGTCGGATTCCCCTGGAGCTGGAGTTCTCCTGGAGTTGGAGTTTCAGACGGTTCTCAGCCGCCATGTGGGTGCTGGGGATCGAACCCGGGTCCTCTGCAAGAGCGGTCGGCGCTCTTAACCGCTAGGCCATCTCTCCAGCCCCAGTACTGTTCACTTTTAAGAATTCTATAATGTAATTATGGCATATACAAGAAATTGTGTTCCACCTACCAGGTACTATATACCTAGTTACAGTCTCAAGTGAAACAGACATATATAGAGTTACCCATACATACTAAAACTGTTATACTTTGCACATGTTACTTTTACTATCTTTAAGAGAAATTAGGTTTTACTTCTGGTGACCATGGACAGTCTGAATGTAACCAATTTGGGTGAGCCCTAAGTATTATCTGCCTGCTGCTGGTATGTGACAATGCCCCCCCTTCCTTTTCCTTTTGAAAGCTATAATTCAAAATCTGGGGATAAGTGACAGGCCTTCATTTGAGAAGGTACTGGTTTCAACCTCTTTATTATCTTGGGTTTCTTTCATGGGCTATGTTAGAAACTTTTCGCCTTGCATGGTTTAAATCATTGTACTTTGAGTACCTAAATGACCTTCATAGACCTTAAAGAACAAATTGTAGGACTTACTGTATAGGTTTAATGTCAACTTGATACACCTGAGCTGAAAAAACTCAATAATTGCCTTCATTGGACTGGCCTGTGCCCATTGTGGGCAATGCCATTCTTGGTCAGATATTTCTATATTGTATACAATAGGCTGAATATGAGCCAGCAACACAAACAAGTAAATAGCATCCTTTCCTAGCCTGTGCTGCAGCCACTATCAGGCTCCTACCATGAGTTTTATTATTGGTCAGAATATTTTTGCCACAGCAATTAAGAATTTATTAATAGAGCTTAAGTCAATGTTCAAGCTTTACTTAGGAGTTGTATGGTAATTAAAGTACCAAATTAATTCAAACAATCCTCTTAGAGGTTTTAACCACACTTAAAGCTCCAATCTGATTTGGCAAGAGGGATATGATGGGACAATATTTTGGCCCCTACCCTCTGAGGTCAACTTGGGTCCTAGGGTCCCGCATCCACAACTTTGTGCATGTCCTGTGGCAGTGAGTCACCAGTCATCCTGCGCCAGGGAAGTCTTGGAGATTCACTTAAAAGGACTTCATCCTGCCAATGTCCAGTCAAAGGAGGAAAGTTCATGTAGAGGAGAGACTCCTCATCCTTCAAAGGGAAGCTCCTGACTTTGTCCTCACATAGATGGAACTGGTGAAGAGAGCCAGGTGCGAGGCCTGAGTGACCCCTTAAGGACCAGAGCCTCAACTGACCTTAACACCAAAACAAACCTCATTTATCTGAGCTAACTGTGTGGTTTTAAAAACCCCAACAGGAAACTGTGATCTAAAGAAGAGAAAATGAAATAGGTTATTATCAGAGAGATAGGTGAGAGACCTACTGTGTCAAGTTAGGAATCTACTGTGTATATTCTTATGGCTATGGCTCTCATTCTGGAGCCCTGTGTATTAAAGCTGGCCCTCATTCTAGAGCTCTGTGTACTAAAACTTTTTCCCATTTCTCAAACCAGGGTACATGTCTTTTTTCCCTCTGCATTCCCTAGACAGGGACCCTCCAATTGCTAATGCACCCAGTAGCCCCCTGTTGATACTGTGAAGTCCCTGCACTGGTATACTCATGTAAGACTCAACCACCTTCTCTTTTCAATTGCAGAGAAAACCTCCACTAAGTACTGGCCACTATCAATCTGGACCAAACCCACCCAGCAGAGCACCCCAAGCAGCCAAAATGGGAAACCAGATTCTAACCCTCCAGCCTGACAGCTGTTCCCCCCAAGACTTTGCCCCCGATCAGCTCTGAAGCAGATACAGAAGACATACCTCTGCCCTTTTTCCTATAGAAACAAAAGACTGGAATGTCAGGGTGTGAGCTCCAGAAGCCCATTGGAATACAGAGACACCTATGATCCTTGTTGCCCCAGAACCGGCTCTACCAGGCTAGCCTTAGGCTATGCTAAAGCAGGCCACGACCGATTACTCAGGAATCTTCTGCCTAGCCTTTTGAAAGCCAGATTCCAGATTCCTGCAAAGTGTGCTACCCACCCCTCTCTCACTGAATCCCACACCCACCTTCTCCCTTCAATTCCCAAGCCAGAAGCCATTCTGTGCTTGGCTCTATCTTTCCCTTGAGCCTAGCCCTTGCTACCCTGAATTAAACTTTGCTCTGAAGAACTTAGACCTCGTGGCCTACCCACCCAAACTATATCCTTTACATTTTTTTAACCCATTGAGTCTAATTAATGTTGCCCACATACTCTCAGGTGGGGAGTCCTTAAATGGAAGATAGTCACCCTTCCAAGGCCCACACTCTTGAAGAGAATTGACTCTTGCTCTCTCAGTCCCTATGAATTACGAACAGCTCCTCTGGAAGGATTGGGCATCCTGCTACCTCCTGTAGTGATCCCTGCTTTCTTTTATGAATGATAACATTCTGCTCACTAATAGAACAGATTCCTGTTCCTGGCTAGGAACTTACAGACTTCTTGGGGCTTTGTTGATGTAGAGGCTTGAAGAGTGGGTAGTCTGCTCCCAGAATGATCAGAAGACCAGATAGCTGTCCTTGGGATGCCAGGGCAGGTGTAGCCCCAACCCTTTAGGCAAATCTAATTTGAGTTTAGGTATGCATGGACTAACATTCCCACCAGGGCCTCCTAGAGACACAAGTCATGGGACCTCTCTGGCTATGCCCACAAGTTGGGTTGTGGAGATTCAGAGGTCTAGGATTGGACCCTTGGGAGGTTGGGTCCCACTGTCTATATAACCGTACATTTGAATACAGCGTCATTTTGTATTTGTATTTATACCTTAACATGTGTCTGTTTGCTCTGCTTTCCCACACATGCTTTCTACATGCCCCACCATGGAAATGATTGGGCCAAACCACAACTGGCACCTAGAAATCGGGGGGACGGGGGGAAGAAATCCTGGAGAAATTCGGTATGCTAACCCCACTAACCTTTTTCTATTCTTCTTACTTTAAACTTTTTGCTATGGGGCTGGCTCCCTTACTTGGTTGGATGGATGGGAGGCCAACCAGGGGACACTTGGTGGTTTTGCACACAAGGATATCACCAGTGTTCTGGCCCGGTGAGGCTTGGGAGTTATCAGCTCCCCACCAACAAGTTTGCCCACAAGTTTTGTGGGAGTCTGTAAGACCAACAGTTTTTTGGTTTCTTGTGGCCCAGGAACTACCATCTCATCCCCCCAAGCATGTGCTTGCTAGTTAGTCACTTCAGCAGACTGTGGAATTCACAGGAAGTGTATCAGGCTCAGTGCTGTGTTCTGATTAGATGACTAATTAATCTTACAGTCACAAAGCTTGTCAGTAAGGCTTGGCCTTGGAATCATTTTAAATAATTTTTATAGGCATAAAATAAAAACTTGGGTTCTAATATCAAACAAGCAAACAAACAAACATACAAACAAAAAGCTGTCTTGCACCTCTGATGTCAAAACCTGGTTTTTCAACTTTCAGGGCTAAACTCAAGCCTATTCTTCTTATGCAAATTCTCCCACGGCTTGCTCTGGTGTTACTGTGAAAAGCATTGGAGCCCAGATATTTTAATTCAAATTCAGTTACTAGGTAACCATGAAGCTTAGCCCGGGCTTCTGTAATACACATTCAGGGCTTTTCACCACTAAGCTACAGTGCCTTTTGGGAGAGACTATGTGTCTTGAACTGAAAGTTAAGTAATTAATACTAAAAACTTCTGTAACATCTCCTAACCTTTTCAATCTGTCTTGGTCTTCATTCTAGAAGGCTTTATCATTATTTCAACCTGTTTCTAGATGGAATTGTGTTAGGCATTCTTGACTTTTTTTGGGTTTCTTCACAACTGTCTGTAAATTATGGATCTAACCTGATCTTTTTTTCATCCATGCTTCTTTCTCTTTTGCCAGCATAATTGTGAATCAGTCAGACTTGTGTTTTGGCTAGGCATTTGCCATGAGCATGTACTAGCTTGGGCTAAGTCTGAAGGAATCCAGGATACAAATAATATAATACGATCTAATTTTTATTAATTCCCACACAGGCTAATTCTATAATTCTATTTCTGTCCTGTCCTAGCCTATCCCCTCAGGGCTCTTCACCTATATGGCATTCTCTTAGCCTCTTGGAAATGACAGAGGGGGTACATGCTAGGGAGTTCCAAGAAGCCAGTTGATTGGCTGAAGCAGTTCTCTCTTGGACCAGAGGCTGTGGCAGCTAGGCCTGTCTGGGCAGCAGCAGTGGCCAGCAGGGTTGGTATGCACTTCAGGCAAACTGGTGTCACAGGGGCAGCATGTCCTGGTGTTCTCAGCTGAGAGGTTTGTGGTGGCACCTCAAGCCAGTCCCCTGAGGGGGAGTGAAAGCCAAGTCATTCTACACTTCCCAGCTTAAAGAGGCAAAAGCTGAGCATGTGGGGTGCAATGGGTCTCAGCTGCTAATCTCAGGCTTGTGCCTAGGTTTACCCATGTGTAGCAGGTGATTATCTTTCCTTCTTGGGCTCAAGCCTTGATCAAGATGTGGTATGGTATCCTTGTGGTATCTCTCCTCAACACTTGGATTACAGGGAAACAGGAACAAGCAAGACAGCTGCCAGCAGTTGTCCTAAACAGCAGGGCCAAAGGCTGACAACCTTTACACTGCCCTCTTATCTAACCTAACATCTACACCAGCCAATGCCCTAATGGCACTCCCTCATCCTCCAGACTGCTGCCTGCTTGGCCCTCTACAGTCTAATACAAGGCTGCTGGATGATGGGCATTCTACAGCCGAATTCCCATCTGGGCACTCACCACACTGCGCAGCTGGTGAACTGATGAGTCTCTTTCCAGCCCCACACCAGCTTCAAGAGTTGGTGACCTGATTAGTTGCCATCCAACCCATTGGTAACAACTACACAAGCCTCAAGGGCTAAGAATACATGTACAAATAATGGCCTGTAGTCCCTGTCAGATGGTAAGAAAGACTCGTTTATTGAATCACAGCATTCTGTTTTTTATACCCAGTGACATCATATCTCAATGCCTGGTTTCAGACCCCCTTGACTCACATTCCCTAACATCATGAGCACTAGCATCAAGAGCACAAGAACTCCTGAGTGCCTTTGATCTCAAGGTGTCACAGGCTTGCTAATGCACAGTCAAATCCTGCCTAAGGCCAGGTTTTAGTGTAAACAGTTTTCACACTTTCTAAAATAAGTTAGAAAGATGATGTACTCAAATATGTGGCATGCTTAAATTCTTGGCTTGTAGTGAAAACATATGTATAAAACCTGTCGAGAATGAAATTTTAATCAAATAGCTTATTGATGGACACAGTAAAGAAGGAGGCTCTTATTGGACATGTAGTCTTCTAGATCATTAATTCATCCTCCAAATGGCTTTGCTTGTGTAATCTACCCAGTATTGCCTTGTCTGCATATGAGGACTCAGGATTGCATTATCTGCATATCAGGAACATTAGTTGGCAAACTAGAGAGCATAGTTTCCCCTGGGTTTATTGACTGAGACACTTAAGAATGCATTACAACTTGAGAACAATATCCTAACATATACTAGTCCCCTTTATCCATGGGAGATAGGTTTCAAGACACCCAGTGAGGCCTCAAACCTTGGACAACACTAAATAATATATACTGTATTCACTGATACAAATATATTACACAGAAATTTTAATAAAATCATTAATGCACTGAAGCAATTATAACTACATGCTGTTTTAAAGGTCTGAAGTATATCTTTCAAAACACAACACTGTACACTCAAACCAAGCTCTTTTTTTTTCCCTACATTTTTATGGGGGAAATGATAAGGTAGGTTATCTAGTCTAGGTTGGCCTTGAACTAACAAATGTGAGAGATCTCAGATTTCTAAGTGTGGGAATTATAGGAATAAATCACTGTCCCACTACATTGCCATACCCAGACAGCAAATGTCACCAAATGCAATTAAGACATTTTTAAATGAAGGAATTTTGAAAACAGGAAGTGTGATGTGGCAGTCAATCTGATAACCAAAATGTCAACTAATTGACTGATGGTTTGATGTATGCTTACCCACGGTGGAAATACAAGACAAAAAGATGATTTTGTCTGTGACAGAAGTTCAAACTTTCAGCATGTTACTCAAAAAGGTGAACAATATAAAATTTTAAATGGCTTTGGGAGAATTATCCTCATTATTTTATATCATTACTGAGTAATTACCTGAAACCGTAGAAAGTAAACAAAGGACAACCACTCATGAAATATTTGCTAGTGTCCCTTGATACATAGAGGCTATTTTTTCCCTTTTTGAATTTGGGCTGAATTTAGTGATGTAATACAACATTGCCATAGTTTCCTAGTACTAAATAGATAACAGTTATCTTAAATGTTTCTGTAAGTCAGGAATCTAACAAAATAGGACTTTGTCATTGTTTTCTATACCTTCTGCTTTTTCTAACATTTTGATAGCTGTTCCAATCTTTATATTCTTTCCAAAACTGTCCCATAAGAACTCTTTAATTTCAGAATCCTACTGGGTATGGAGATCTAACAGTGGGCCAATCTGGCAACATAACTAATTATCTTGGCCCCCCCATGTAATTCCCTTTCAGACTCTGTCATTGATAGAGTAATCTGTTCCCCTTTATTTTCCCACTTTCCCAAATCACAGATTGATTTCCACTAAGTGAATTAAATCTCTAAACCCTAAGGAGAATGAGTACTGAAGTTAAAGTGGAATCAAATATACATGAAGGCCAAAAGTTAAAAGATTATATCTTTTTAAAAGTCCTGACAGCATTTCTCAACACAATTAGCAAAAATGTCATCCTGGAAATTTGGAGAAAAGAGGGAGTAAGTATTCAGACATAGTGTGATAAAATAGGTGTGCATCACTTTCAAGGACTATCTGTGTTTGGAAATGGAGCACGCCTGTGTGAGAGTGAGGTCATCTCAAACTCACACAATATTGATTTCCTCAGTCAATTTTTGTTTTGGTTACCTTTTGAATTCGATAGTATGATTTCATTATTTTAGTTAATTGTTCTACCCATTATAACTACCCAAAATATAATCTTCTATTTATCACACAAACACACACACAGAAAGAGAGAGAGAAAGAGAGAGAGAGAGAGAGAGAGAGAGAGAGAGAGAGAGAGAAAACAAGAGCAAATGGCAGAGAAAGAAAAATGTAGTTGACTGTTCAATGAAGAGAACCTAGATGTATACAAGTTTTAAATTAGTTTTAAAGGCAGCATTTTATTATGATATATTCTATAATAATTTGCAATTATTGCTTCATGAGATGAAAATGCAATTTCCTTTTTGATTAATTTTCTCATTAACTCATTTTGGATACCTTTACTGCCCATTCAAATGGAAAGTGAAAATTGAAATGCAAAAGCGTCTTTTAAAACTATATCTTAGTACATATTAATTCAATTTATTCACAGGATGCACTGTGTTGTTGGCACCTATTCACATTTACCACAGTGTTCCTGTCTGCCCCCTCCCTGTCCACCTGTCCTTCCATTGTCTCCAGGCTTTTGATCTCATCTAGTTATCATCACAGTCCCTCAGAGTTCTCTGGTTTTAGGTCCTTTTGTGGAATCATGTCTTACATTGTTTAGTAAAATTCCTAGTAATCATTCAGTAAATGTGCCTTTTTGACAATGTTTTAAGCTTTCTTATAATTTTTACATGAATGCTTGATATTTTACATTTTTATACATTTTTAGATAAGGTCACATGTCTCCCAAGCTGGCCTTGTGC
The DNA here is from genome assembly GCA_009823505.1 of Rhizomys pruinosus. Classification (NCBI taxonomy): domain Eukaryota; kingdom Metazoa; phylum Chordata; class Mammalia; order Rodentia; family Spalacidae; genus Rhizomys; species Rhizomys pruinosus. The sequence continues at coordinate 2,410,935 of VZQC01010902.1, forward strand.
TTACTATGTAGTAAAGACAGGCAATATTTGGATTTGTTTCCAAACATGAGACAAACTCTAAATTTATCTAGTATCTATTTATTTAACATAATGTGGAATCCCCAAAGCTTTTCTTGAAAAGTGAACCATGTGGAAAATTCATGTCCTGCAGAGACAGAGAAAATATCATATGTGAAATTTACATGGCTCAACTAGAGGAATGCTCTAGTAAAATAACTAGCATTCAATAAATGCAACTTTTGATAGCCATATTATATATTTTCTTCTAGTTAGCACTTGTTTGTTTAATTCATCCCTCTAATTCTTATCTAATACATTTTTTGACAGGTTGCTAAGGCAGGCACTGAGCTCCTAATTCTCCTACCTCTACATCCTTAGTGCTTGGGTTCATGATATGTGCTGCCACTGCTGTCTTACGTTTTGGTTTTACAATAATATGACTTTATTCACTAAGTTAAGGATACCAAGCTTTTTATAAAACATTCTGTTTCTCTATTGGCTGGATAATATTTGCTCAGTTTCTTTTCTTTAAGGACAGGGAGTTTATTTTGGTTCAGAATTCTACAGTACAGATCATTCTGACAGAGAAATCAGTAAAGCCTGAGCTTGAGGCATCAGGTTACATTGTACTCACAGTAAGGAAACAGAAAGAGATAAATGTGCTTAACAGCTTTCTCCTTTTTTAAAATTTTATTTATTTATTTATTTTATGTGTAAGAATGTACTCTCTGCATGTAGGTCTGTGCACCCATGTCATGCAATCAGAAGAGGGCATCAGTTCCCCTGGGACTGGAGTCAAAGATAGTTCTCAGCTGCCATGTGGGTGCTGGGGATCAAACCAGGGTCCTCTGCAAAAGCAGCAGGAGCTCTTAATTTCTAGGCCATCTCTCCAGCCCGATAGCTTTCTCCTTTTCATTCAGTCTAAGAACACAAGGCTATGGAATGTGCCATCCACATTCAGGGTGGGTCTTCACATATCAACATAGTTAATCTAGATAATCTCTCACAGTCTTTAATGCAGATACCAAAGTTGTCCATCTAGAAACACATTCCCTTGAATACCATAAGGAAGAGAGGAAACATTATTAGCCATGGAAAGATATAAATGATATATGTAATCAGGCTATAATCTAAGATTGAGAAAAAATATTATAATAAAAACACATTGTTATTTGTTTGCCTTTGCTATGTCATACATTGTGCCAATTTAATATTAAGAAGAGATTAAACAAATTGCTGTTCTTAATTATTAAGTTTGCAGAAAATGTATGCAATGTAATGGGAGATTTTATATACTTTTTAACATGATTTAAAGTGCAATTAATTTTTATAATGGTAATTAATATTGACGAATAATGCCTGAGTATTATTCCCAAGGATTTTGTTGATCACCCTTCTGAGTAAATCTTTATAGTACAATAAGATGATGAAATGTTTTATTTACTAGACATAGTTTTTAAACAAATCATGCATAAGTGATGAAGAAAATGAAACTTTTTTTCAGTTTGTTAAATAATTTTTAGGCATATAAAATAGAGTGTGAATATTTCTCTAAGATGTGCCTAAAGCTAATACTATGTTTCAACAGTGGAGCTTTTCATAGTGTCATAAATTGAGGTATTAGTATTTAAAGTGCATATTAAACTTGATCATTTGTTGTTCTTAGAAATTCAATTTTATATTTAATATTGATATGTATAATTACCTAAATTAATTACAGTGTAATTTAAGCTATTCAAAACCCACAGTAAAATTCCTTACAAAAATAGCATATTTCAAAGAGAAGATAATATATTAAATAAAATTGATATTTTAAAATTGAATATAACATTCCCCTTACAAAGCAGTTATGGGGCTGTTGAGATGGCCTAGCGGTTAAGAGCGCCGACCGCTCTTGCAGAGGACCCGGGTTCGATCCCCAGCACCCACATGGCGGCTGAGAACCGTCTGAAACTCCAATTCCAGGAGAACTCCAGTTCCAGGGGAATCCGACACCCACTTCTGACCTCCGCGGCATTGCACGACACGGGTGCACAGACTTGCATGCAGACAGTACATTCGTACACATACAGAAATAAATAAAAAAATTAATAAAAAAAATATTAAAAAAAGAAAAAGAACAAAGCAGTTATAAGATTTTCCTAAAAATGTCACTGTGTTTGCTCAGGTCACCACAGAACACTTATATCCCAAAATAATATTGAGCAAGGCCCAAATATTAAACTGTATAAAATGGAAATAATGGAAATCATTATATTAATTAACTATGGTAGACTACTTCCTAAAAATTATGGCTACAGCACAGTTGCTGGGAGTGCAAACTGGTGCAGTCACCATGAAAACCAGTCTGAACATCCTTCCAAAAGATAGAAATATGTGGGATCACCACCAGGATTCGTGGAGGGGCCCACTTAATCCTAGGACTACCCATATGGAAAGCCCACGCAGGAAAGCATACCACATGTAGGCAGGTTGAGATTCGAACGCAGAGAGAGATTTTATTCCAACATATCTGCTTAAATATCCATCATGACTCAATTCGTCACTACACCCCACCCCATAGGTGTGGCCAGGGACATACCCTTGGCTTAGAACCCAACCCACCTAACTAAGCTTTCCCACATCTCATCCTTTTAATTTTATTATTTTAATTTTTCTGAGAGGCAGGGGAGCCCACGGGTGAGGCTAACAACCCAAAGGAACCTAAGTTTTAAATAGCTAGCTGCTCTAGCCTGTTTTGAGTGCTAGGCAGTGGTGGACAGGTCAGACCTAAAACTTTATTTTCACACTAAGGCCAATTAATATCCAAAAATCTCAACCATGAAGTAAGCTGATTGTCAAGCATAAGCAATGAATGTAAGTAACAATCATGCAAAACCAATTAGCAAGTATCTATGTTCATATTTTGAACAACCCAAGGTTCCCATAGTCCAATTGTAGTGGCTTGTATGCACAAGCATATTGATTAAATAAGAGTCCAGTGTATATTGCTGTAGTCTCATGATTTATCCCGATCTCTCCACAGCCCTTACATTCTACCATGCCTCCTCTTCCGCAAGTTGTTCCCTAGGCTTTGGAAAAGGGGCACAAGTGGGTGAGAAGCAAAGCAGTCTGTTTTCTCTGGAGATGTCATTTGACTCTAGTCAGGTTGTTTCCCTTCATGGGTTGACAGCTCATCCAGGGTACCTTTTTATTTTTTATTTTTTTTTTTTTTAATTTTTATTGATGGTTTGTGCATTTTATACATCATTTTCCAATTCAGATCAGGCATATTTCCCTTTCCCTTCCCCCCCACCCCCACCCCATCCCAGATCATGTATTCTGCCATAACTGTCCTGCATCTTTCAGGTTTATTTTTTTTTTTCATTTTTTAGCTATAAGTGATAATCCATGAGTATAAGCATCCTTCGTGCAAAACCAATCTATAGACTGTTGTGCCCAAACCCCCACAGTCCCACCATTCAGTGGAGGTTGACAGGTTGTTTGTTCAATCAAGTTGATCAAATGAGTGTCCAGACTACATCGCTGTAGTTTCACCGTTCACCCCAATCGCAGCCTTTACATTCTACCACGCCCCCTCTTCCGCAGATTGTTCCCTAGGCTTAGAAAAGGGGCACAGGTGGATGAGAAGTAAAACTGTCCTCTCTCTCTGGAGCTGTTGACTTGGATTCTGGTCAATTCTGGCTGTTTCCTTTCATGGGCTGACAGTTTGTTCAGGAGTAACCTTTCGATCCTACTAATGAAGCACAAGCAATTAGATATATAGGTATTTAAGCAGCACTAATAGTTATGGTAGGTTACTTTGGCATAGACACATATGTTTGGATGATATGTTAATTCATGAATTATATTTTTACCCCCTGATAAATATAACAGGGTCTTACTGTGGCTTATGACATCTCCTAACCTGTAGAGGATGTAGGCTTGTGGCATCAGCCATGGGTTATTCCTCCAAGGAGAGAGCCAACAGCCAATTAGATTTGGGATATACAGGCACATGGCTGCCTCTGCTGCACAGTATTTCCAGGCAGGTGAAGTGTAGCTGGTGCTGATGGTGGAGTCTTGCTTGACTCAGGGAGACCCATATTTGCTTTATTGGTTTAGTGGCCTTTGGGAACACTCTCTGGCATTCCAGAGGCCATCTGTACCCTTGCATGTGCGGTCTCCAGGGTACCTTTTTAATCCTACTAACAAAGCACAAGAAATTAGATGTACAGGCATTTAAACATTATTATTATGGCAAGCTAAGCTGTGAGCACAGACACAGATGTTTGGATGGTATGCTAATCCACAAACTGTGGTTTCTCTATAAAGGGTGACAAGTTCTTATTGTGGCTTATATCATCTCCTAACCAGTAGAGGATGTAAGCTTGTGGCATCAGCCATGAATTATTCCTCCAAGGAGAGAGCTAATAGCCAATTAGATTTGGGATATATATAGACACATGGCTGCCACAATATCTCCAGGCAGTTGAGGTGTAGCTGATACTGACAGAGGAGACTTGCTTGACTCAAAGAGACCAATATTTTGTTTTACTGCATTAGTGGCTTTTGGTAACACTCTCTGGCATTTCAGAGGCCAACTGCACATTAGCAAGTGATGTCTCAAAACATTTTTTCATGCTTACACCTGGTCTTCGACAACAGGGACTTACCACCTTTCTCCTTGCAGGTATCCCATTTTTATAGGCAAAGGCCTTTATAATTTTGGGGGCTTGGATCCCCCAGCTAACATCTCCTTGGAAGAATAATCCATTGCTGATATCAGAGCTCTCATATATTAATATATTTTGCTTAATTACACAGCTTATAGAGACTTTACTATTATCTACAGTCAGGGAATGACTTCAGTACCATCATGTTTCTTTTTTTCCTATAAAAGGGAAGAGATAGAAAGGTTTCTCAGCATCTGGAAGGTAAAATTCATTAGGGCACATTATGAATACTTAACCCAAATAGAATTTAGAGAGATGCTCAGTGTCTGTGAGTCAGGCAATCTGAGGTTCTTTTTTCTTTCTTGTTCAGATGGGTCAGCCTCTCTGCTGGAATTTCCCAGTCCATCCTGCACAGCCAAAAGTTGTACATTTTCAGGCATTTAAGTTGGTGTTTTTACCTGTGGGAATATACAAATCTCCTCCCATTGTTAGTTTCAAGACCTCAAAATTAAAAATTTATCAAAAGATTTGGAATATAGAAGGAATATTATACCACCTCCCTCTTTTTGTTTTTTTGTTTTTTGTTTTTTAATTTTTATGTTTTGATCTATAGATGCCTAAGTTGTCCTACAAGTAAAGGAAAAATGTTACAAAGTGATACTGTATAACACAGAAAAATATAGAGACCGTTTGTGTACCTTAACCCCAAAATTATTCTTGGAAAGTCAATACAGATTATGCATAAAACAATTAACATTTTAGATTCCCAATTAGTTCAAATGTATTACCATTTTAACTATTTTCTTCCAAGCTCTAGGCCTTCGCCAGGCCTTGCATGAAAACCTGCTTTAAAGATTTTACAATATCTAGCTCTTAATAAAATTTTCTTTTACAGTTCTTATGCCCATTAGTTAAATAAAGACTGGCTAGATGTGCCCCATGAGAAGTTGTTACCATCATTACTATCTTGATTTTTTTGTTTGTTTTTGTTTTTGTGGGGGCTTCTAGGAAGCTTCCTTTGTTGAACAGGTGCAACGCAGTCCTGCTAAGGGGAAAGGGACGCACTGTGCCCACTTTGTGGACAGTGTGGGGAACTGGCCTCATTGCATAGAGGACAGTCGGTCACTTCCGTGACCTGACCGGAGAGGTATCTTCCTACTTGGGTCCTTAGCCTGGGACAATGAAACACGTATCCCACTCTTGGCCAAAACTTTTCACCTGCCCAAGCTCAGGACAGGAATTTCACACTAGCTATTCAGGTGGGTGTTCCACAAAGGGAGCCTTTTTCCAAACCAATTGGCCACCCACAACACCAGAACAAAATGCATGCCCAGCCTGTACGCACACAAAAACATTTAAAAATGGCAGCCACAAATTCCACAATGATGTTAATTGGAATTCAATTTTTTTTTATTTTTAAATTTTTATACCTTTTATTTTTTATTCCCAAGTACCCAAAAACTTATTAACACTTTAATACAATGAAAACCTGGTTGCATCTTTGTTTTAGATGTTGAAAGGTTGTAACCAGTAGGTTGCAGTGTAGATCCATTATTTTAAATTTTTAATAGATAACCCATAACTTTTGTTGAAATTGAATTATGTTCTGGCTGTTTAATATAAATTTGCGTCTTGAGAAGGAAGGGCCACGTTCCAACTCAGAGGCAATGTTTTTACTGGTATCATGGCTGTTAACAATGAAATATACTTAGAACACAGGTACACACATCCATACACAGGTGTGCGTGCACATACCTACACGCATACATGCATACATACATATATAATAAAAATTTGTTAGGTTGACCTGTAAGAGAAGAAAGCCATATTGTTTGCTGTCCAATGAAAAACATGAAATTTTTATAATTTGTTATAGGGTTATTTTTACATAATTAGAATAAATGTCCTAGTAATGCATGAAACAGCTGAGATCCATATGCCACCTCTTATGCCCATTTGCAACCACTTGCCTTCAATGAACTATACCTAAAGTTTACTATTTTTTTTCTATCCTATCCCTTCTGGTTAATTATGCATAAATTCTCCTAAGCTATTTACAAATCTAAAGATTGAGGATTTCCAAAAGTAGACAGGCCAAAGTTGTTTATAGTTTTGGAACAATCCGTTTTGTCTTATTATTAAGGACTTTGGAAGAATAATAATAATCCATAATCATAATTACAAACATTATTAATTATTATTAATTATCAATAATTAGTATTAACCATTATTATTCACAACAATCACTAATAATTATTATGAATAATTGTCAATAATAATAGCCAACAATTTACCATTAGACTGAATTTTTATCAATTATTATTAATTATATTTAACAGAAATGACTATAACCATTAATAATAATTACTAATATTTAACAACAATCTATCATTAAAGTGACTAATATGCATACTATAAACCCAATTAAAAATTGTTAACACTAAGGGGTATAAAACAAACATTTTCTGTGAATTGAATCTATTTTTGTTTATAGTTAGCTAAATAGATTTAAATCTATAGGATTATAATGAATTAAAAGCGGGAACTCTCATTCACTCACACATACACACAGCTTGAAGATGGGCTTAAAGAAACATAAAACAGTTTTATTCAAAAAATTTCTCATTTAAATTGAACCAAAATATCAATTTAAGTTGTTAAAGAGACTTTTACCAATGGATCTTAAAAAAGACAATTTATCGGAGCAAGTTTGTTTTGTTAGAACTTCAAGGCCTGTAAATTTTCCCAGAAATCCATCTATCTTGTTTCCAAAGTGCTGAAGTCAAAAGGATGTTACCTAAAATCAAAATTTAGTGGGCATGATTTAGATAACATGTGCTCAGTGGGGCAGCTGGTATGCATGCACAGCAGGCAGGCTATGGCCCCAGGCCAGAGCTCAGACCACATGTGATCTAGAATTCTGTGAGAAGAGATTTTAAAGGTGAAATACATTTAAAAGGAGCAAGATAAAATTAAATCGACCATATCTAGGGTACCCGGGGGTTAAGTAAAAATATTACACTTTAAGTTAAACATGCTGAAATGGATTTGAATTACTATTTGCTAAAATAAATCCCAAACTTGGATCTACAAAGAGCTGGCAGGTTTTAGGTAAGAGTTTGATTTAGAGACAACCCATAAGAAGACAAGAGAGCAACACACTTTTATCCAAAAACAGATTTTGTATACAAAATTTAATAGAAAAATGACCAATGCTTGAAATTATCTGGAAGAGGCTGCTCTTGGGGGAGGGTGTTTCTGTGAAAGGCTTTAGTTTGCAACATAAAGAAGTGTGCTCAGGTCTAAGAGAGCTACCGGGAGAAAATCTACATATGAACAAGATTGTAACCGAACTTGAGGAACCTGCAGCAGGAGTCTTTCTTTGGGGGAATGGAATTTAAAACCAGAAAGTTTTTCAAACCTGTAGAATTATGAAAAATTGTTTTAAGGCCAAACATAACTGCTAAGGCTTAACATTAAATTCAGCTTTGAGGTCACTGGCTTTTATAGCCTGAAGGAGTGACCATGCCGGGAGGCACATGCCTGGAAGGCACTGGGTTCTGCCTCTGAACCAAATCAGAGGCAGGCTCTCCACATTTACAAATCCACATGCCCTCAGACCACTGTCCCATCCACTGAAACCAGCAGGAAAGATGGCTCCACCACAACAGATAGATATCAGGAGAGAGAGAGAAGAAAAAGGCAAGATTTAGGGGTATGCATACCTAAGTTGTGAAGGTTTCCTTCTGCCCCACGTTCGGATGCCATTTGTGGTGTCGCCACCGGAATTCATGGCGGGGCCCACTTAATCCTAGAACTACCCATGTGGAAAGCCCACGCAGGAAAGCATACCATGTGTAGGCAGGTTGAGAATGCAGAGAGAGATTTTATTCCAACATGTCTGCTTAAATATCCATCATGACTCAATTCGTCACTACACCCCACCCCATAGGTGTGGCCAGGGAGGTACCATTGGCTTAGAGCCCACCCCATGGGTGTGGCCAGGGAGGTACCCTTGGCTTAGAACCCAACCCACCTAACTAAGCTTTCCCACAGAAATAGACCTGCCACATGATCCAGTTATACTACTCAGGCATAAAACCAAAGGCATCTAGATCAGACTACAATAATATGTTCTGACACATGGTCGCTGCTGCTCTATTTACAACACTCAGGAAAGTGAAAGAACCCAGATGTCCATCAACTGATGGGTGGAGAATGAAAATTTGGTACATTTTATAGCAGAATATTAATCCATGGTTAAGAAAACTGCATTTTCTGGGAAATGAATGGAAGCTGCAGGAGTAAATCATCCTGAGAGAATCTCAGTTCCAGCAAGGCAAATGTCCAATGTTCTCTCTCAGTTGTTGAATTTGAGTTTGAATCTTTTTTTTTTTATTTTTTTTTTTTTAAATTTTTTTTTTATTATTTATTTATTTTTGTATGTGTATGAATGTACTGTCTGCATGCAGGTCTGTGCACCCGTGTCGTGCAATGCCGCGGAGGTCAGAAGAGGGTCTCGGATTCCCCTGGAACTGGAGTTCTCCTGGAATTGGAGTTACAGACGGTTCTTAGCCGCCATGTGGGTGCTGGGGATCAAACCCGGGTCCTCTGCAAGAGCGTCGGTGCTCTTAACCGCTAGGCTACGTCTCTCCAGCCCCTTAGAGTTTGAATCTTTAAAAGAACCTTAGATAGGGTGACTAGACTGGCAGTAGATGAACTTCATTCGTGAAGGAAATCTGGGGTGCAGAGATTCTTGGACTGAAGTAGGACTTGACATTTATGGGCCGACATGCATGAGGTCTGTTTAGGGGATTGAAAGGATGGTGAAAGGACATGGATATCGTAGGAGGTCCTTATAATTTGATAAGAAACGTGTTGCTATTAAAGTTACAATGACGCTCAATAAAATGTATATAAAACAATATGAAAAAGAAACGTGTGTTTATTGGAGGATCCATAGAATCCTATGTGAAACTAGTAAAAGTGGCCAATGGAAGGATCTTTTAAGCAGTAGAGGATAGTTAGAAAAGTCTGGTCTATTCATGATGAAGGACGTCTGGAATGGTGAGGAAGAATGGATATTTTAGTTGGGTAAAATGAGTAAGTGAAAACAGCATAGTAAAAAGGAGTGGTGTGAATGGTATCATCTATAGAAACCTACTACTGCAGAAACTTCCTGAAAGTAAATAGTATAGGTTACACACACAACTACCACACACACATCGATTGTGCACACACACATATACATCTATTATAAGTACTATATTAGGTATAGTAGTATGTAGTTATCTTAAGTATAATCGTTTATAATAGTGTTATGTAGTGTATATATGTATATTACTGGTTTGAATAAATAGAGTTATCCTGGATTGGCTTGGTGGCCCATGACTCTAATACCAGCACTCAGGAGGCAGAGGCAGGCAAATCTCTGTGAGGTCAAGGCCAGGCTGGTCTACAAAGGGATTTCCAGGTACCAGCTGGGGCTATAGAGATGCCCTGTCTCAAAAATGATGAAAATAATAAATAAATAAATAAATAAATAAATAAATAATAAATAATTCTATCACATGTTGACAAAGCTCCTACAAGAGACTACAGGCTAACAAAAAGTACAATGCCAGGAATTAATTACCTACTTTGGAGTTGTTGGCCAACGAGAACCCCTTATAGAACCTCGAATATTTCAGGTTCCAATTCTATCGGTAACCCTCTAGAACTTGATGACCTTATTGCTGATAAAACTTGCATCTTCAAACATGTAGAAATTAAGCTGGCACTGACTTGTAAGTTTCATCCCTATGGTTAACTTACATAATAGTAGAGGATGCTAAAACATTTCTGTCTCAAATGCTCCAGCCAGGAAATTTTTTTAAATTTTTTATGTGTATGAGTGTACAGTCTGCATGTAGGTTGGTGCACTCATGTTGTGGAATGCCACAGAGGTCAGAAGAGGGTATCGGATTCCTCTGGAACTGGGAATCAAACCCGGGTCCTCTACAGGAGCAGTTGGTCCTCTTAACCACTGAGCCATCTCTCCAGCCCCACTACCAGGAAAATTTTACTTGAAATACTCTACATATCCTTTTGGATCTTCTTTAGAAAAATGATGGAAGCTTCCATAATCACACAAAATTAGCATTGGGATGACTGAAATATCAGTAATACGTGAACACTGAGGTCTCCCATCAGTTTAAGTGATTGCTGGCCTCTGTGAGTTCACATGTGAAGCTGCTCTGATGTGTCCAGAAAACACATTTTCGCTATACTCATTCACCCTCTTTGGCTTCTGTAATATTTCTACCCCCTCTTCTACAAAGTTCCCCGACCCTTGAGGGGGACATGATATAGGTATTCTTACTTAGTTCCAAGCATTCCATCATCCAGAGGTTCTTATTCTGTGTACCTTGACTAAATGTGGGCCTCTGTATTAATCACTATTGCCAATAGAATCTGTTCCAATTCTGAACTATGTGTTCAGAAGGACAGCCAGTGCTGTCATGAATACTAGCAGCTTAGACCACCTGCCTAAGCTGAGAGAGAGAGAGAGAGAGAGAGAGAGAGAGAGAGAGAGAGACTAAATGGGAAAAAAGTCTGAGAAGGAGAATAGGAGAATGGGGAAAACAATGATATGATCACAGTACATTGCTTGTAAGCAAGAAAGTATCAAAAACAAGTCAAAAATTAAAAAAAAAAAAATATATATATATAATTATATTATTATATACTATATATATACATATTATTTCACCCCTTTCAGTGTGTGTGTGTGTATGTGAAGTTCTTTGATGCAGTCCCCTCTGTTGTTGGTGTTCTTTCCAATTACATCACTCCCAACAAGAGATGTTTAACACTATGTTATTGCGCTAGCATCCACAGATGAGGGATACTTTCCTCGTTTTTTTTTTTTTTTTCCCCTGGGACTGTGTTACTTCACTTTTTTTTTTTTTTTTCTAGTTCATCCATTGACTGAATTTCATATTTGGGTCATATATACATACATATAATATATATATATATATATATATATATAATATATGTGTTACAACATAACTATATAACATAATACAGGGCTATAGTCATATAGCTTAGTATGGCCACAAAACAGACACTGTTGATCAATGGAACAAAAAAGATCCAAACTTGACACATACAATTTCAGCCACCTCATATTTGACAAGGGGGCCAAGAAACTGGATCACCATTTGTAGAAGAATGAAATTAAACCCCTACCCCCTCGCCCTGTACAAAAAGTCAACCTCCAGATGCATAAAAGACATCAACGTGAAACCCCCAAACCTGAAGGTAATAGAAGAAAAGTTTGCAGCAGACACAAGTCATAGGCATAGGAAAAGACTTCCTAAATCAGACAGCAGCTGCTCAGGAATTAAGTTTTACAATTGACAAATGGGACCTCATTAAACTCAAAAGCTTCTGTACAGCAAAAGAAACAATCAAAGGAGTGAAGAGAAAACACATGGAGTGGGAGGAAACCTTCACCGCACCAAAGATACATAAGACAAAGCATTGATTTCCAGAGTATATAACCTACTAAAAGAAGAAGAAGAAGAAGAAGAAGAAGAAGAAGAAGAAGAAGAAGAAGAAGAAGAAGAAGAAGAAGAAGAGGAAGAAGGCAGACAAATGAATCACTCAAAAGATGGAGCAAAAAAACTTAACAGAGACTTCACAAGTGAGGAATTAGAGATGGCTGAGAAACATCTTAAAAAGTGTTTAACATCGCTAATAATTAAGGAAATTCAAGTTAAAACCACTTTAAGATATCATCTCACTCCAATGAGACTGACTAGGATCAAGAAAACAAATGAAACCAAGTGCTGGAGAGGTTGTGGGGAAAGGGGAACACTCATTCATTGCTGGTGGGAATGTAAACTTGTACAGCCACTATGGAAAGCAGTGTGGAGAACCCTTGGAAGACTCAAAATGAGCTTACCACCTGACCCAGTCATACCACTCCTGGGTATATACCCACAAGACTCTTCTTACCGCAAAGATACATACACAGCTATGTTTATTGCAGCTCTGTTCATAATAGCAAAAAGCTGGAACAAACCCAAATGCCCCTCAACTGACGAGTGGATAGAGAAAATGTGGTACATGTACACAATGGAGTTCTATGCAGCAGTAAAAAAAGACATCATGAACTTTTTTTAAAGGTTTTTTTTAAATTTATTTTTGTATGTGTATGAATGTACGTCTGCATGTAGGTTTGTGCACCCATGTCATGCAATGCTGTGGAGGTCAGAAGAGGGTGTCAGGTTCCCCTGGAACCGGAGTTAAAGATGGTTCTCAGCCACCATGTTGGTGCTGGGGATCGAACCCGGGTCCTCTGTAAGAGCAGTCAGCGTTCTTAACTGCTAGGCCATCTCTCCAGCCCAAAGAGTCATTCTTCTTCAACAGTATGACCCCTCATAGTTTCACCATGCTTTAATGCATGGTCCCACACCCAACAGTATAATGGCAGCACACATTGTACTTGTGTTAAGTAAAAGAGAGAACACACATCTGGGTGAGTAGGGAAAGTGGTATGGCATTCCTGCGAGGAGGTGTTTGAATGTGATTAAAATACAGTATATAAAGTTCCCAAAGAATTAATAAATATAATATATAGATGAAAAATTAATCACTGAAAAATAAAACAAAAAATTGGGTAAATGTATTTTTAAATTTACATTTAAATTTACATTAAAGCATTAAAAATTACAGTATCAGGAAAAACAAAACATGCTATTGAAACATCATCTTAGCAAAGGAGATAGCTATAAATTTCAATGATAATCAATAGAAAAATATATCTCAATGAAATAGAGGCTAATATGAATTTTAAATTTATACTTCTGTGTCAACTTGCTTGTTATTTAAGATACACCTTATTCTATAATTTTGCTGTTGCCAAAATCTCCATTAATATGTCTTTTAATTTTACTATTTTATTGTTGAAATATAATTTGTATTTGGAATGTATCTTTGTACTAATATATACTATTTCTCTAAATTGTCAAAACTTGTTTAAACATGCAGTAATCATATTTTGTGCTTACAGAAAAGTTTTAAACTTTTGTTATTTCAGTTTTTATGATGGGATACAAAAAATGTATATTATGTATTAATGATTGTGTCATTTAATAATTTACCAAGTAAGTAAATTATTCTTGTTGAATGTTGTAGAACACTGTCTGCTAGGAAAAGGCATGGTTGCTCCTGTCTTGAAATCATAGTACTTATAATCATCAGAATGACATTCTCATAAGATTGGACCTAGTAAAATGCCCTAATGGAGGGGGCATGTGATGGTCTCAGGAGCAACCCTGATGTGGGCACATACATACATACTTGCATACATACATACATACATACATGCATACATAACACTCATACACAAAAAATACAGCTAAAAAAAAACAACTTAGACTTAGATGGAATTGTTTTTGGTCTTATATTGGTGCCCTAGAAGATGCTGAATTTTGTTTATGTCTTCATAGGAAAAATGATGCAAACATTGCACATTGTTAATACATGATAAGTACTGTGAATTTTAGCCAAAAATAATAAACAAGGTAGATACTTGATATGTGTAAGGAGGATGATCAAGTCTGCACACCATCTTTCAGACAGTGTGTCCTGAGTCAGAACTTAAATGAAATACAGGACTAAGAAAAGAAAACATCTGGATGATGAATGTCCAGAAGTGAGAACAGCCAATATGAAGCCTTTAGAGTAGTGTTACAGGATCAAAGAGGTGTCTCCGTTAAGTGAGAACAATAAGTGATAAGAGAGTAGAGTGAAGCAGATATTAGAAGTGTAAGGACAAAATGTCTGGGTTATTACAAGCAATTGACACCAATGTAGGTTTTATTCTCACTGAAGTGCAGAGTCAAAGCTTAATTTTAAAGAGAGATTATGTAACTGATCTAAGGATCAGAATGATCCTCTTCATAACAGAATAAGAATGAAGCATAGGAGACCAGTTAGAAAGCTTAATTATTCACATGAGAAGGAGCAAGGCTTCACAAATATACCAGAGTGATGTTACTGAGGAAGGATGAGGTTTACAAAAGAAATACTTCCACGTAGAGCAGAATTGTGTAAAATCAAATGTTTTTGAAATCTGTTGACAAATGGTTGAACAATCATGAATTTTGAGGAAATTACCAGGTAGTACTGATAATAACTGAGAACCTTAGTCAGCTTAAACTTGTGGTTCGCAAAGTTGCCAAATGGCAGTGGCTGCTGGCCAGTGAAAAAAGAAACTCGCTCAAAACACACGTAATTATTTTGGCACTCCTACCCCATCATCCACAATGTCAGCTTTCGACCTTCAATCTACTATGAACCTCATTTCACGAAAATAAAATTATTTATTCCTGTATAATGGCCTCAGAGAACTTATTAGTGTATTTCCTTGCATAAAAATTAAGCAAGCCAAAATTACAAATTTTGATTTTCTATCAGTTCATATACTAATATATTTCATGTTAGTTTTGGTGATACTTTATGGCCACTGAAATTGCTCTTAAGTCTAACGTAAAAACACATTCTTGATGAAGCTAGAGAGAGAGGGGAGGAGATGGAGAGAGAGAGAGAGAGACAGAGAGTGAGAGTAAAGCTTTGAAGATTATCTAAACTGTTTTATGCAAAATTATTTATATTATTTTAAAAATTATACTACAGGAAATCATGTAACTTCATATCGATGTAGGAATATATATAGGAATATATATGCATATATATAAATCTAAATAAGGTACTCTACCAAAACAGAGAAACATCAGAAAATTGAGTGTAAATTTCTATTAATCAAGTCATGTATCTTAATCAGACTACACCATGTTTTTCCTATATAGACATCCATCAGTCTTACCCATCAAGGTTTATCCTACCTTGTAATACAGAAACTGAGCTCAGATTCAGAAAAAGCCTAGCTGTGCATTTACAGAAAAGCAGATGCTGAAGCTGAAAAATCAATAGAAACAAGTATGACAGAAACTTACCTGACAAATAAATTCAATGTGAGGAATTACGTGGGACTTCTTTGAAACCTGAAATACAAAATGCTGGAAAGACTTCAGACAACAAAGAGATCTCATTTTCTGGCATTGTCCAAAAACAGTTATTGATCCATTCAAAACCAATAGTATTAAAAGGAATTCATCATCTTCTAGGTGTTGTTTGTGTCCTAGAGATAATATTATTTCTCTTTATAAATTTTACATTGGAAAAAATATGCTGCTACTTGAACATCATCCTACCCTGACTGAGACAAACTGTGACAAAATGTGTCGAGAGCCTACCCAGAATGCCACAATATAAGAATTCCATTAGTTTTTCCTAGAATTTCTTCATACTATAACCAACTTCCTCTTGTGCCTATAGGAATTTTATTCACTTATTGATGACTGTTAAATTCTTTCAGAACAGAGATTCTTCAGGACCTGAGAAAGAATATGAACCTGAATACTCAGTTGCCCAATTAGCATTTAGGTCTGTAAGATTATCACTTTGGTCTCAAATAACTATCAGTGCTTCCTTACTGAAGTATATAGTATAATTCTATGCTACTGACAAACCTGGGCCCTCTGTACTTTTCCATTTCCAGGAGGGCCTGAATTTTGATGTTGTTAGTCTTTGTGATATGCCTGTCTATTGAAGGTGAGCTGTCATTCCCTCCTTGTCTACCTGTATAGAGCTTTGGTATCCCTTTGTGAACACCAATCAGAAAGTGTATTATTAATTGGCAGCAGAACAAACATATGTTATGGAACCTGCTGGGGATCTGCTGATTTTCTTCCTTCATCTTTGGATCTTATCTCATGAAATCAAGGACATAAAAAGGAAGAGAGAGAAATTTATGTCAGGGACAAGGTGTATTTGTAAAGGACACTCCAAGCAACCTAGTTCCTTGACTAGGCTGGAACTCTTACAGTTTCCACCACATGTCAATAGTGCAATCAGCTAGATATGAAGCCTGAAACTCTGGTATGTGTTTCATATTTAAAATAAAGGTTAATGATGAATAGATGAATGAAATATGGAATGCCTCAAGTAGAACTCACATATTATCTGATATTAATCATTACTTGTATCTCAAGGTAGATATCTCCTTTGAAAAATCCCTTTATAACTATAATTGTTTATAGTGAATAAATCAGAAAATACTAGTATTCTAATAAATGAATAATGTTTGATTTTCCTAGATTCACAGTTGTGAAGCAAGTCCATATCCAACATCAAGTATACCTAATCCCAAATGCAAAACTTTCACCTCATAGGAGATAAGAGCTTGCATATTCTGGAGCCAAAGTTGTGTGATCATGGCCTGGGAACAAAGATTCAGGTTGCTCCTAATTCCATGATCCAACTGCTTTCAGTTCCATTAGGTTTTATAGTAACAGAACAGGGTAAAGTCATTAATTCAAGACACCTTTCAAATATATTAGTGGAAACAGTAAGTAGGCACATGTATCAAAAGAGAAATCTCAGCTATAGGTCTCAGATGTTGTCTGATGGCCTTAGCCTTTTGCTTGGTGGGAACTGCTTCTTTGGTAAAGTTAATGCATTTTGTTATTCACAAGAATGTTAAGTAAGAAACAGAGATAGGCAAGTAGTGGCTGTTTTTGGCTAAACAGGGCTTTAGTTAAGATGTACATAGACTGGATTTGCAACATTCCAAACTCTCCACTTTCATCAAAGCAGTCAGCCTTGCAGAAAATTCAATCCAAGATTCAGGATTTTCTGGGAACTTTTTAATTCATAATGATAACTACACTTCATACCATACTATATAGTAGACATAGATTTGCATATTCAGTGAGCTGTGAAGATCTGAGTAAAACTCTGAAGTATCTCCAGCCTCTCACATAATGCCACAGAGTCTCCTAAAGAATGGTATACAAACACAGCAAAATGAGAAAGTTAACAATTTTATCTTAGTGTACACTGTGATAACTCTGTTTCTACTGGACTTTCTACCAAAAAAAATGAAGAATATATATTTTCTTTGAAGATTTACTTACTTTTTTTTTTTAATTTGGACTCCCTGTAGCCCCAGCTGGCCAGGAATTCACTCTATAGACCAGGCTGGCCTTGAACTCACAGAGATCTGCCTGCCTCTGACTCCCACCTGGCTAATTTACTTACTTTTTATTGAAGTTTTATAAATTTCATACAACATTTCTCAGTCTAATTTAGATTCATTCCCCTTTCCAAGCCCCCCTCCCCAGCTCATGCATTCTGGCATACATATCTTACATCTTTTTCTCAGCCTTTTATAAGTTTTTCTATGCAGAGGTTTATTGTTTTGAGCAGAAGCTTATTAATTCAGTCAATTCTTTGACTCATCCCGCTTCTTCTTGTTCTGATTTATTTATTTTTATCTTAAGTATGAGTGTTTGCTGCTTTATTTTTTTTTTTTTTTTTTTTTTTTTGGTCTTTTTGAGACAGGGTCTCCCTGTAGCCCCAGCTGACCTGGAACTCACTCTGTAGACCAGGATGGCCTTGAACTCACAAAGATCCGCCTGCCTCTGCCTCCCAAGTGCTAGGATTAAAGGCGTGCGCCACCACGCCCAGCTGTTTGCTGCCTTTATATGTATACACCATATGGGTGCCTGGTCCTTGCGGAGGACAGAAGGGGACATTGGACCCCCCCAAAAAATGGAGTTATAGACAATTGTGAGCTGTCACATGGGAGCTGGAAAATGAGCTTCTATCCTATGCAAGAGCAGCAGTTGCTAATTGCTGACCCATCATTTCAGCCCCAAGAATAAGCTTTCCAATGAGCTTTTCACAACAGTATTTTACTCAAAGATTAGAAAGAATATGGCATTACTTAAGCTTGTGTGCTTGTTTACTTACTATTTCTTTTAATTATTCATTAATAAATATTGAATGTGTTTTTATGACTTATAAGAAACCAGGAATGCATAAGAAGATAAACATCACAAAGCATTTTGCTAACTATGGAATTGTAATCCATGGAAAATAAGCCAAAATAATTTATTTAGAATTAGAATGTTCATCGTCTGTGAATTCATTTAGAAAGGTGTTTAATTTTCTTGTTGGGATGCTACTGAGAATGGAGATAGTTACTGTTCTTATTATGAGTAAACAAGAAAAGGCTCTTGCTAAATGAATCTTACGCCTGATCACATAGAAAATAGCAAAGCTGAATACATCAACTCAGTTTTTGACACTAAGACATTAAACATTATGCCACATAGTCTAATCTAAACAATACTTACATCAGGATCTCAATTACTTGCAAAGTAACAAATTACCCAACAGGGAATTATGGCTACCTTCTACATAATTAAGCTATATATTTCAGATCCTCTATTAATCAGACAAGGCCTGCTTTGGAGAGACAAAATATTTTAAAGCCTTTACTGTACATGATTTTGTTTATAGCTTCAGATTCAATATATTAATTCCTTTTTTTCATTTTATTGCAGTCTATAAATAAGGCCCTAAACATCTAGGTGCAACAATAGCTAGAAATGTAGTTAATATTCTCCGTATGGATGTCAACTCATTTCTCTTCTTGTCGACATTGGATTAAACACTGCAAGAATGCATTATTTATAGCCTAAGGGAAAATCCTGTACTGCTGTAACTTTTAGCAATGTTTTCATTAACCAGCTAGCTGCTCTGTAGGATAATATTGTGTGCAAACTCAACATCATCACACCTCCCCTGACATAGGCAGATATTTCTTAAGATAATAAAAACAAAAGTAAATTGCTTATTTAGAAATTTACTGGGTGTTCAAGGTGTAGTGACTGATATCACAAGGTGGGCCTTGTACTCATTCAGAGCATATTCAGAAACAGCCATGCTTTTATTGCTTTTCTATATATCTGGTGTTGATTTCCAGTACAAACAGCATAATGTGCTATTCAAAGTTATAAATATGCACTATATTTGGTTTATACTAATATTCCCAGTTAGTTTGAATTATGATATGATATGTATATTAGGAAAGTAGCCCTTGATTAATAGTCACTGATTTTCCAGGCTCCTAGAAATGATTTTAATCATCATAAAAAAGGCCACAGTTTCTGAGGATTTTCATTATCTGTTATCATAAGCCTGAAGAGTCACCAATGTACTTTGTAGGGAACTGTCAGAGCATTCCTACAAATGGTGATATAGGCAGCTGCCCATGGGCTCTCCTGAACCACTTCTGCCTGCACCATTCCTCCTCTGCATTCTTCTCTGCCTCTCCTTCCTCCCCAGTCTACTTCCCTCTCCTGCCTTTTTTTCTTCTCCATCTCCTCTCTCTGCAACCCTGTTCCTACTCCTGCATCTTCTCTCCCTCATATGCGTTTCCCTCTCTTCCTCCTCCTCCTCCTCATTTACCCCTTTGTCATCCTACTCAATCTTATCATGATTCTTCCTCCTCTTCTTTCTCCTCCTCCTCCTCTTTCTACTGTCTATTCCTAACCCTCACATTTTTCCTTCCCCAAATTAATCTGTTCCTAATTTTTTTTATCTAGAAGAGTCCCGGAAAATGCCCAAACTCATACTATTCCAAATTTATTTCCCTCTTACAGCTCCTGGGTCACAGTTCATCTCTTAGAGAGTCCAGGGCAGGGACCTGGAAGCAGGAGCTGAAGCACGGGGCATGGAGGGATGCTGGTCACTGGTTTGGTCCCCTATCCCGACCCACATTCAGCTTGCTTTCTTAAATGATAAAGAACAATGGGGGTTGGAGAGATGGCCTAGCGGTTAAGAGTGCTGACTGCTCTTGCAGAGGACCCGGGTTCGATCCCCAGCACCCACATGATGGCTGAGAACCGTCTTTGGCTCCAGTTCCAGGGGAATCCGACACCCTCTTCTGACCTCCGCGGCATTGCACAACATGGGTGCACAAACCTGCATGCAGACTGTACATTCATACACATAAAAAATTTTAAAAAAATGAACAATGTTACCATGTGTGGCACTTTTCCCCAATAGGCTGGGTCTTCCTATATCACTCAATAATCAAGAAAATGCCCTCACAGACACTGCCTCAAGCCAGTCCAATGGAGGAAATCCCCCAATTGAAACTCCCTCAACCCAGGTGTTTCAAGTTGACCCTAAAGTTATCCAGCACACCTCTTCTCTTTTAATCAAACTCTATATCCTTACACATTTGCAAATCTATTAATACATGAATCCCCCCAAGGCCTACTGTGTGTCTAACTCCAGTTGCTAAGTATATTGCTGCCTGCCAAGGTAAAAACCAATTTAAAGATGTACATGGTAATGGTACCTAGGGCAAAGGACATATATTAAATAAATTCAGCAAATGCAAAACAAATCCAATTGTTATTTATTTATTTATTATTTGGTCTTTTCAAGACAAGGTCTCCCTGTAGCCACAGCTGTCCTGGAACTCTGTAGTCCAGGCTGGCCTTAAACTCACAAAGATCTGCCTGCCTCTGCCTCCCAAGTGCTAGGATTAAAGGTGTACACCACCAAGCCTGGCCCAATTGTTATTTTGATAAATTTAAAATTGATAATGTATATTAGACACCAGTTGATGAACTTGCACTGTGAGACATCTGGGTATACTAAATACAAACATGTCTCAATAGGACTTAACTACAATAGTTTTATAAGAGGTTTTTTGAATTGAGAAGAACAGAATGCTGCAGTATTTGAAGATTACTTTGGCCATTCTGGGATTCTCTTTTCCAGAAAGATGTAGGATCTGAATGGCATTTTGCAAAATCAATTTGTTTGCTGAGAGTGAATTGTGATTTAAGCACATGAAGTTTATCACTCCATGAGTTCAGGACAGTTCTCTCTCAATTGAAATCATTTTGATTTCTGTGAGTGTGCTGTCAAAGTTTTAAGTGTGTATGTCTTATACTTTATCCAAAGAGGTAGGCATGTTAGATGAAAATGCAAATTGCATTTCCTTAAATTCAATTTTGTGTTTATTGTATTTTGTTCCCTATAATATACAATTACCTTTATACATGCAAATATTTTTCCTGAAGACTATTGGTGAAATTTATGAGTAGTTTTATCAGTGATGTGTTACATTGATTTTTGAATATTTAAAACAATTTTCATTCAAGGAAAAATCTCATTTGGCCATGATCTAAGTTCATTTAGAATTTTGATCTGAACACTTCTTTATTGGTATTGTATAAAGAGTCCTGGGGACAGGTGGGCCTGTTGCCACTGGGAGCCTCGGGTGCATAGAGATTGGAGGCTTTGGTTGGACCAGCTAGAGCAAAAGCTCTCATCACAATAGGTAAGAACTAGAACCAACCCAAGTGCCCCTCAACCAACGAGCGGATGGAGAAAATGTGGTACATCTACACAATGGGATTCTATGCAGCGGTAAAGAAAGATGACATCACGAACTTTGCAGGTAAATGGATAGAACTAGAAGATATTGTGTTAAGTGAAGTATTACAGTACCAGAAAAGGCAACAAATAGTATCCCTCATCTGTGGATGCTAGTACCAAGTACCTAGTTGTAAGGAAAACTAAACAAGGTTAATGTTATATTCCCAGTGATCTGAAAACAACTGTGCTCTTATATTGTGAATCCCTTAACAGGTTCTAGAATTAACCTACCATTTATTTTCAGACTTTGGAATTTTGGTATATGTGTGGAAGGTATGTATACATATTTTAGAGTAATGTGAAATCAAATGGAAAAATACGTATCCTGAAATATTTGGAAATAACATGTAGTTTGTTTTCAGATGACATAATTTTAGTATAGGTGAGACATGTGTTGAAGCAATACAAGTTGGAGGGAGCAACAACAACAACAACAAAAGGACAAAAAAATAAGCAAACAAACAAACAAAATGATTTAAACAGTGAAGTTCTCCCCAAAACAATAATCCTCTGCTTTGAAAAAACTCTGGAAAGACTCAGAAAAAGGTGCAAGACATGTATGGCAGAATGTGTGCATTCTGGTGGGGTGGGGGCATGGAAAGGGAAATGAGTTTAAATTGGATTGAGAAATGATATATGATATATGAAAAAGTTTAATAACAATAAAAATATATTTACAAAAGAGTACTGCAGTATTTTCCTTTTTAGTCTATCTTAAAGTGCTTGTGAATTATTGGTAATGTTGTTGTAAAATACTTGATGGAATTTTTCAGTTAATAATCCGTGTGGGTTTTTATTGTGTGGAATTAAGTCTATTTCCTTTTGCATAGTCTCATTTCTCTGTAACTAAACCTGCTCTGAAAAAATAATGTCAGTTAAACGTAGAATTATTTGGCCATATACAAATGGACACTATGAAAATTTTCTGGCAAAGTCTTGCACAGACTTGTGCCTGGAGTCTCAGCAACAGAGAATTCCAATTTACAATGTCCCTGTCATGTGATGGCTCTGTCTTGTCTGGAAAGCAATGTTTTGTAGTCATCCTCTGCAACATCTGGATCTTAAAAATATATCTGTGTCTCTTCCATGATGATCTCTGAGCCTTGGTTGACATGGGTGGTGAATGTAAGGGGAGTGGGAGTAGTTGGAGATGGAAGACTGGGTGCTGGATTTTATTAAATCACAATGTATAATTGTAAGTAATTCTTAAACCATAAACAATTTAAAAAATTAAAGCATGAGACTTCTTCACACCGATTTCCATAGTGGCTGTAATAGTTGTCGATCTTGCCACTACCGAATGAGGGTTTGCCATTCCCCACATCCTCACCAGCATTTATTTTAAGTTTTTTTTTCTTATAAATTATATTTGGGTAAGATGACATCTTAAAGTGCTACCAAGTCACAGTTCACTAACTGTTGGGGATGATGAGCATTTCTTAAGATAATTCTAAGCTGTGTTTACTTTTATGAATTTTCTGTTCTGCTCTGTAGCATTTTTCACATTTGTATCATTTGCTTTCATGATTCTTTCTGTTTTGAGTTGTTTGTATATTCTGGATATTAATCTTCCATTGGATATATGACTGGCACAATTCTCCCCTACTCTACAGATTTCCTTTGTTCTTGGTTGATTGTTCCCTTTGGGGTGCAGAGCCTTATAGTTTGATGAAGTTCCATTAGGCAATTGCAGACCTTAATTCCTGAATAAATAGGGTCCAATTAAAAAAGTTCTTTCCTGCTTTTATTTCTTGTAAGGTACCTGTGTATTCTCTTAACAATTTTAGCTTTTCAGTATTTACATTGAGGCCTTTGATCAATATGGATTTACTTTTTGTGCAGAGTGATAGATACAGGTGTGTTTTCATTTTTTTAACATGTGAGCATCCTGTTTTACCAGCACCATTTGTTGATACTGCTGTGTTCCCTTAAGTTTGCATTTTTTGCATCTTTGTTGAATACAAGATGTTCATAATTAGATTCACTCATGTTATAGGTCTTCCTTTTTGTTTCATTGATCTAAATGTCTGATTTCATGCTACTTAAAGGGAAAATCTACTTTAAAAAATATTTATTATTTGTTATGTGTATGAGTGTACTGTCTGCATGTACGTTTGTGCACTTGTGTCGTGCAATACTGCGCAGGTCAGAAGAGGGTGTCAGATTCCCCTGGAACTGGAGTTAAGACGTTTCTTAGCTGCCATGTGGGTGCTGGGAATCGAACCCAGGTCCTCTGCAAGAGCAGTTGGTGCTCTTACCGCTGAGCCATCTCTTCCGCCCTGGGAAATTTACTTTTTTAAGATGTTCAATGAATCAGAATAAACATTAGAAAAGACACTTGCACTCTTTAAAATAAAAATAATAATGAAAAAAAAAAAAGTAGAGCAGCCATGTGACCTGACTTCCCAGCATATATCCAAAGGACTGAATATCCTACTTGCACAGCTATATTCACTGCTGCTCATTTCGAAATATATATAAAATGAGGACAACCTAAATCTTCTTTAAATGCTGAAAGGATAATGAAAATAAGTACATATACACAGTTTAGTAATATTCAGCTGTAAAAAGAAGTGAAATAAAAAACATGCAATCAAAAGTATAGAACTGGGAAACATTGTACTATGTGAGTTTTCTGGATCTAGAAAAAAAAAAGCACACCACGTATCTCCCTTATTTGATCTTAGTTTTAGTTCTTTAGATGTGAGGGTATAACTTGAAATGACTGCAGAAGCCAGGAAAGCAGAAAGCTACCATGTGGGAGGCAAGAGAAGGGGCTTTAGAACTGAAGATTCCAGAGCACAGGGAACTGTATAAAATGAAGGTGGGGACTTTAAGTGTGCACAGAGGGGAGAGAGAGAGTAATACAGGAGAGGGAAGAAGGAGGAATCAGTAAGACAGAATGTCTGAAAAAAATAATAAGGAAACGTATTATTTTATAAGATTACTTAAATATATAGACATAATCTACCTTTGTCCATCCACATAGATGAAAGAATATCTAGTAAAAATTCTCAGTGTCAGGCAAGTGAAACCTTCATTCAAGTTGTTGATCAGAGTAGTTGAAGAGACTTCCCAAACAATATAGGCTATAGGCCTTCTTGTCTGCCAGCACTTGAAGATAAGACCCTATTGCTAAATACATCAAACACTTGGAATGCAGGACTTGGAAGATTCGATCTGAACATGACTTGGAAGCTTCCTCCCTGAATACTAACTCTCATAGAATCAGAAGTCATTGGCAAACCAGGAAAGTAATAAACTGTCCTACCCAGCTGAAAAGCCGATAAACCATAGCGTTGAACAGGCCAGCAAAATATCTCTAATGATAAAATTGTGGCACTTTTATCTTCAGGGTTATCAGAGCTATATAATTGGGATTCAAGCCCAGTCTGTAAGGTTCCTTGAGTAAATGTAGACAATTACCCATGGCTGGAGAGTTCATAAACCAAAGTGACAGATCATACTGTCACTTTCCTTGTCCTTATACCCACATATAGTTATGGCTCTCATCCCTCATCAAAAAAGTTTCTTTTTTTGCAGCATATGACAACTATGTAGATGATTACAAACAGTTCACAATGCAAAGAGAAAGTGAATATATATCATCCCAAATTTATGCATCTAAAATGCAATCCTTATCCGCAAGTCTTAGGGACCATACACAGTAGCAGGAGAATAAATGTAAGAACCAGAGAACCTGGAAGTCTGATGCTATGTAATGTATTCAAGAAATGACAGGGAATCTGCACCCATGAAATATCAAAAATATATTTATATACACAAGATTTGCAGAGTTGCACCTCCCCCCCAGTGACATTCCAACATTCCAAAGTGGACAGGTGACATTTCACAAATCCCCACCCCTAGATGAAAACCTACAGGCAATAAAATGCCACTAAGGGCATGAAAAGAATTTTCTTCCATTCTCAAATATCAAGTAATCAGCCCTAAACCCATTTATATACAAGCCCCACTAAATGGACTCAGTATTTGATACATATGCCTATGCATATGAGAGAGAGAGTTAGAATGAATTCAATCAGAAAGAGGTGGAGGTGGGAATAATATAAACACATTACTAATCTATGAAATGTTCAAGTAAATAAATAAAAGTTGAAAATTAATTTTCAAATCTTCTTAAAAATGAAAAAAAACACTTGTTCAGTTGTTTAAATATGGGAACATAGCTGTGTATCCTGTAAACAGTCTGAAGTATCAGTCCTTTCTAAACTGTGCTAGCAATTTTAAACATAAAAATATATGTATATGCATACTTTCTAACACAGGACTTTACACAGTGTTATGAATGCTGATTTGTATGTAATGATATATATATTATGATTAGTCCTCACCAGTATCTGAAGAGTTAATTGACTCTTTTTTAAACAGATGTATAACTAGTTCTCAATGAAACCATTATGTAATGGTTTATTTAATCAATTGATTTGAGGTAAAATGTATGTTTTTCATAATATTTTTCTATATAGACCATGATCATTAGCCTCATCTACCAGCTTTGAATAAAAGAGTGCATATTTAACAGCTATGCCAGCTTTGATATGAAACTGCTCCAGTTTAAATTCTAATTTCTCCCCTTGCATATAAACTATACAGCTTTATTCAGTTCCATAAGGGTTTTATTGCTCTCTGGTTCAGGGTCCTTAATTGCATTTTGACACTTATCTCCTAGATAAAATGTAAGGATAAATGTACTACTATGAAAAATCTTATAAATCAATGACAAAGATATTCATCAGTTTTTTTTCATAAATAAATGATTTAATATGATGGTAAATGTATTTCTTTTAAGTAGAATTTAAGCTTTTTCATTAATTATATTAAGTTCACAGCGAATATAGGATTTACATTGTTTCTCAATACAATAAAAGTACTGTCAATTAGCTTTATATTTAATGTTCCAGGCAGCTATTTTTATTTTCACAATTAAATGTAATGCTTTTAGTGCTATATTTTATTTGTTATTGAATTAACTGTGAGTAAAATAGTTTTTACTGAAGTTTGAATTAGCAATTGGTCATTTAACAATTTACTATTTGTAGCTAATGCCAGACTTATATGATAGAATTTTATGCAGAAAATTCTTATTTACATGAAGGCAATACACTTATACATATATAATAAAAGTATTAAAAGAGGTAATTATAAATACATATCAAAATAGTGAATTAATTTTAAATATAGTAGCAGAATATTTAAAATATTGACATGTTTTAGCAACTTTGATATTTAAACATTAACATAGAATGCTTCTGAGACAGAGCACAACCAAGTTTTGTGTTCATTTGTACATTCTTGCAATGATTTTTCAAAGCTTCAATGTGATGAGGATTATCTCCTCAAATAACTTAAACATTTCTTTCCCATGAGGTTCTTTCTCTGCCTTTATGACTGTCACTAAATAAAATGTAGGTGGCCTTTGAAAAATTTGTGAATAATTCCAGTTATTATTTCCTTAAAGACATATATATATATATATATATATATATATATACTCATGTACATGTATAATGAGACTATACATGTGGATAATTCATATTTATATAATAATGTATGTTATATCTCTATGTATAAAATAAGTGTTGATTGGTTAACCTAAAATTAACCATTCATTTGGAGTGATATGCAGCCAGAGAAATTTGTCAATATATGTCATTTTCATCATGGTGTAGCAATGGGAAGCTGTTGAAATAATTTTAAAGAGTGATTCTTACTTGACAATATAACACATAATTAATAAAAAGGTATTTTCTTTTTCTACTAATAGTAAATATGTACATAATTTTGTCTGACGATATGGTGTTATAGAGAGAAATAGCACATGATGGGTAACAATTTTCTTTTTTTGCTTCTATCCAGAAGGAAGATTTCATAAACACAATAGATGCTAATGGAAGGAACTGAGGGGATTATAATATTAGTTATATTTTCATGTAATATCCAGAAATGGGTTGTGAGATATTAGTAAAAGATCATTAATTCAATTATAAATTAGTATTGTGGACTGTGCATGGTGGTGCACACCTTTAATCCTAGCACTTGGGAGGCAGAGGCAGGCGGATCTTTGTGAGTTCAAGGCCAGCCTGGTCTACGGAATGAGTTCCAGGACAGCTGGGGCTACAGGGAGACCCTATCTCAAAAAGACCAAAAAAATAAAAATAAAAATAAAAATAAATTAGTATTGTGGTTGATATAAAATAATGACTGTCCATCACTTTGGAGAGCATAGGGACTGGTGGCTAAGCCATAAGTTTGTTGTTCCCCTAGCTTAAGTATAGTGAGAAGTCAATTTCTGATGGACAACTGAAATAAGAAGTGCAAATGATCATATGGTTTCTAGATCCTGTGTCTGGGAGCAAGGCTTGGAGTCAGGATGTAGCAAACACCCTCAATGAGTAAAGACCTTGAGTTCTGAAGTGAAAGGTTGAGGTCACATAGCAGCAGACTTAGAATATACTTTCTTTCCCAGAGGAGACTGAATAGGTTAAGCAAGAAAATACTTTTGGTGATAACTTTTGGTGTGTTTTATTAAATTTACTGCTGCTCTTTGTGCTGCCCTGGTGATGGAAGCTGAATGGGGAATTAAGTCAATTAGAAAGAATAAATCATATATTATTTCCACATAAAAGTACTTTGAATAATTTTATTAACCTCATGTCATTAATTATTCAAATAATTATATTACTATTCAATGAATTTTCAGTTCTACAAGTTTACCAATAAAATTGCAAACTTTTGAAAGTGATTTGAAGATTGCATCTTAGATCATTGGAAACTTAGTAACATCATGTTCATTAAATTGTAGCAGATACTTATCAATGGTGGCCCAGTGAGAT
Organism: Rhizomys pruinosus; assembly: GCA_009823505.1. Classification (NCBI taxonomy): domain Eukaryota; kingdom Metazoa; phylum Chordata; class Mammalia; order Rodentia; family Spalacidae; genus Rhizomys; species Rhizomys pruinosus. The sequence goes on from VZQC01010902.1 coordinate 2,439,808, forward strand.
AAATGAAAACCTTTCTCAATACAACTAAGTCTAATAATCAGGAACATGAAAGCACAGTTGAAATTTTAATAGGCCAGTCTGATTAGCTGTAAAAAGAAAAAGAACCACCTAGAGTAGCCTGGGGGAAAGGTCTCACTCAAAGGATGGAGCTCTTTTGGGTACTGAGAGTTTTCAAAGTCTATATACTTGAACCAATTTACACTTGATTTACTTCAACTTAACAGAGATTACTCCTTTCCTCTTTTGTAATTTTAATATAAAGAGTATGGCGGGTCTAGACATTACTTACTAAGTGAAAATCAGATTTGTAAGGCATAGAGTACCTCCCTATAAGTTATTGTTCAGGGAGTCTCCAGAGTAGCACAGGCTGTTGCCATTGCCCTTGATTACTCATCAGAACAATGTAGTAGCACCCTATTGTTAAAAGCCTCACACACTTTGTCTGAAACACATAAAGAAATCAATCTCAATCTGACCAGAAAACTTCCTCCCTGCTGGCTAGCTTTCATACTGCAGGAAATTGCGGTGCAGGTTGCTGAGGAGGGAAGACATCAACAATCCTTTACACTGCTTGGCTCTGCATGCTGAAATACTGACTTGCCAGGCAAAATGTGACCACAGATACAATAGTGAAACATGAAGGATGGGTCACTAACAACTTTATGATTGTATCCATAGCCTGGTTCACAGCAGGACATTTCCTGTCTGGTTCTGTAATCCTGGTCAAAAGCCTATGTGTATGGAGGTTATATGTTCTCAAAATTAACCTGATGCTCTTATTTTGCTAAGTGGTCAAGTTAATTAATTCCCTTTAAAATATTTATGCTTATACCCACAGATTGGGGCTGTTGTCTGCTTTGATCAGAGAATCTGCTTTTTGCTATTTCAACAGTCAATGGAGAGATGGACAAGTAGGCAAAGTGTTCAGAATAAGAGACTCAAATGTCATCTGTAAGTAGGTCATGCTATATTGATAAAGGGTTAGGGAACATTGCAGAAAAAGAGGCAAAAGAAGGTGAGAGTTGAAAGATGGAGAGGGGTGCTGAGAAAAGTTGTCTTCCAGACATGGCATGCCTATCACACTCATGAACTCATATAATGTGTGATTTACTTGTACAAAAGCTACACAAGATCTAGCCAATCAAAATCCCAGCATAGATATTGTAGATGGTCTCTATTCTCTATGCTTTACTAAGAAGTTATTAACAGTGGATAGTTACTTGGAAATGGAGAACCTTTCTTTATTGAGGATATGGTCACTAGTAAAGTCTCTATGTTCCAGCTATAACACTCACACCCATGCTTATATGGGCAGCTCTCACTGGACTTGGTGTGTTATAGAGACAGAATATGAACTTAGGGAACATGGAGTTGAGGGGCATGCAGTTAGGTAGATTTGGGACTAGATGTTATTATGTTCTATTGTATACATGTATGAAAACTTCAAAGTAAAAAACATAATGTTTTAAAACATTATGGATCTAATTCCACCAAACACCTGAGAATATGCTTTCTACTCAGCACCTCGTGGAACATTCTCCAAACTCGACCACATACTGGGGCACAAAAGAAATCTCAACAAATACAAAAGGATTGAAATTATTCCACACATTTGACCAAACCAAAGTGCACTAAAGCTCAATATGAAAAACAGAATAAGCCCAACTAGCTACAAGAACAAATGGAGACTAAGCAACACAATCCTGAATAGTGAATGGGTCAGGGAAGAAATAAAGAGTAAAATAAAAGTTTTCATGGAACTGAATGAAAAAGACAGTACAACACTACAAAACCTGTGGAATACTTTAAGGGCAGTCTTGAGAGGGAAATTTATAGCCCTAAGTTCCCGCATTAAAAAAAAAAAAAAAAAAAAAAAGAAACAGAAAGGGAACAAATAAATGATTTAACACTGCACCAAAAAACACTCGAGAGACATCAGGCAATGAAGCCTAAACCCAACATCCAGGAAGAAATAAAAAAAAAAATCAGAGCAGAAATCAATGAAATAGAAATAAAGAAAACAATACATAGAATCAAAGAATCCAAAAGCTGATTCTTTGAAAAGATAAACAAAATAGAACTCTAGCCTAGTTAATGACAACACCAATAACAAAAGAGCAACTCCAAATAAATAGTATTCGTGATAAAAGCGGGGGGAATATCACAACAGACAAAGAAAAGATCCAGACAATCACACAGGAATACTTCAAAAACCTATACTCCACTAAATTTGAAAGCCTAAGAGAAATGGATGAATATCTGAAATCCTGAGAACCAACAAAGCTTAACCAAGAAGAGATTGAGAGTTTAAACAGAGCCATAATATTTGAGGAAATTGAAGATGTAATAAACTTCCCGGGGCTGGAGAGATGGCCTAGCAGTTAAGAGCACCGACTGCTCTTGCAGGGACCTGGGTTCGATCCCCAGCACCCACATGGAGGATAAGAACTATCTGTAACTCCAATTCCAGGAGAACTCCAGTTCCAGGGGAATCTGAGACCCTCTTCTGACCTCTATGGCATTCCATGACACAGGTGCACAAACCTACATGCAGACAGTACATTCATACACATACAAAAATAAAATTAAGAAAAAAACCTTCCCAATTATAAAAAGCCAAGGCCCAGATGGTTTCACAGCAGAATTCTATAAAACATTTAAAGAAGTCCTACAACCATTACTATTCAAACTGTTCAGAAGGATACAGAGGGAATTCTCCCAAATTCCTTCTATGAAGCAAGCATCACTCTAATACCCAAACCAGGCAAAGATACAAGCAAAAAAGAAAGGTATAGATTCATCTCATTAATGAACATAGATGCTAAAATTCTCAACAAAATACTTACAAATCACATACAGACCCACATCAAAAAGATCATCCATCATGATCAAGATGGATTCATACCAGAGATGCAGGAATTGTTCCACATATTTAAATCATTAAAAATCATAAAACATAAATGGGCTGAAAGACAAAAAACACCCAATCATCTCAACTGATACAGAAAAAGTCTTTGACAAGATCCAGCATCCCTTTCATGTTTAATGTCCTAGAGGGAATCAAACTGAAGAGAACATTCCTCAACATGATCAAAGCCATATATAGCAAGCCCACTGCCAAAATCATCCTAAATGGAGGAAAATTGGAAGCATTTCCCTTAAAGGCAGGAACCTGAAAAGGCTGTCCCTTATCACACCACTCCTCTTCAACATAGTGCTTGCAATGCTTGCTAGGGCAATAAGAAAACAGAAGGAAATTATAGGAGTACTAATCAGAAAGAGGAAATTAAGCTATCTTTTTTTGCCGATGATATGATAGTTTACCTAACAGATGCTAAAAACTCCACTAGAAAACTTCTAGGAATGATTAAGAATTTCAGTAATGTGTCCAGTTACAAAATTAACCTAGAAAAATCAATAGCCTTTCTTTACACCAACAATAAACAAGTGGAGAAGGAATATAAGAAGACCTTCCCACTCACAATAGCCTCAAAAATAAAATACAAGGGAATAAAGCTAACCAAAGATTCCAACGATCTCTACAACAAAATAATTTAAAACCTTAAAGAAGGAGATTGAAGATGATATCAAAAGATGGAAAGATCTCCCATGCTCATGGATTGGAAAAATTAATATAGTAAAAATGTCCATTTTACCCAAATTGATATACAGATTCAATGCAATCCCAATTAAAATCCCCATGAGCTTCTTCTAAAAAAAAAATCCTTAAATTCATATGGAAACACAAAAGACCTTGAATCGCTAAAGCAAACCTGAGTGAAAAATGCAATACAGGGGGAATTGCTCTACCAGACTTCAAGCTATATTACAAAGCCATAGTCATAAAGACAGCTTGGTACTGGCACAAAAACTGACCCATTGACCAATGGAACAAAATTGAAGATCCAAACTTGAGATCATACAATTTCAGCCACCTCATATTTGACAAAAGAACAGCAACAACAACCAAAAAAACCTCAATGGAAGAATAGCATCTTCATCAAATGGTGCTGGCAAAACTGGATCACTATTTGTAGAAGAACAAAGTCAAACCCCTACCTCTTACACTGTATAAAAATGCCTGTATATCCCAAATCTAATTGGCTATTGGCTCTCCCCTTGGAGAAATAACCCATGGCTGATGCCACAAGCTTACATCCTCTACAGGTTAGGAGATGTTATAAGCTACAGTAAGACCCTGTCATATTTAACAGGGGGGAAAATTGTAATTCATGGATTAACATATCCAAACATGTGTCTATGCTAAAGTAACCTACCATAACTATTAGTGCTGCTTAAATACCTATATATCTAATTGCTTGTTCTTCATTAGTAGGATCGAAAGGTTATTCCTGGACAAACTGTCAGCCCATGAAAGGAAACAGCCAGAATTGACCAGAGTCCAAGTCAACAGCTCCAGAGAGAGTGGACTGTTTTACCTCTCATCCACCTGTGCCCCTTTTCTAAGCCTAGGGAACAACCTGCGGAAGAGGGGGCGTGGTAGAATGTAAGGGCTGCGATTGGGGTGAATGGTGAAACTACAGCAATGTAGTCTGGACACTCATTTGATCAACTTGATTGAACAAACAACCTGTCACCCCCCACTGAATGGTGAGACTGTGGGGGTTTGGGCACAACAGTCTGTAGATTGGTTTTGCACGAAGGATGCTTATACTCATGGATTACTACTTATAGCTAAAAAATGAAAAAAAAAAAAAAAACCCTGAAAGATGCAGGACAGTTGTGGCAGAATACATGATCTGGGATGGGGTGGGGGTGGGGGGGAAGGGAAAGGGAAATATGCCTGATCTGAATTGGAAAATGATGTACGAAATGCACAAACCATCAATAAAAATTAAATTAAAAAAAATCAACTCCAAGTGGATCAAAGATCTCAAAGAGAAACCCTGAAGGTGATAGAAGAAAAAGTTGGCAACAACCTACAAGACATAGGTGTAGGAAAATACTTTCTAAATCAGATAGCAGCTGCGCAGGCAATAAGGTCAACAGTTGACAAATGGGAGCTCACCACACTCAAAAGCTTCTGTATACTTAAAGAAATAATCAAGGAAGTGAAGAGAAAACCCACAGACTGGGAGGAAAACATTACTGCTGATACACCTGGCAAAACATTAACTTCCAGAATATATAGAAAAGTCTTATCCTGGGACACACTCTCTGTAGTTTATTATTCTCTACACTCTGCCTAGGTGTGGGTTTCTGCAAGCACAGTACTCTATTCCATAAATAGTATTCTCTGATGAGAGTACATAAATGCATTGGTACTCTCTCTACCCCTGTTCCATTATGTCCCATAAGACTAAGGTGCAGAGGTTCCATTGTAGGTATGTCAATGAAAGCTGAACATCACTCAATCACTTGTTCTTGTGTGGGACCAATTGTTGAACTCTGATCCACAATGTTTATCCATTGCCAAAAGGAGTTTCTTTGATGAGTAGTGACTGCCATACTTGTCTGTAAATATAAGGTTCCGTATTTAGCATAAAGCAAGAAATTATGTTTGTTCAGAGTTTTTACAGAGGCAGGGTTTTGCCTAGGATCTATGGCCTCTTAAGCCAGTGTATTTAGTTATGTTTACAGGGCCACACTGAATATGTTGTGGTGATGCAACCAGTAGGATATGCTGAAGAGCTAGAGGCAAGATGATCATGTATTTGAGGCCAGTCTGGGCTACACATTTTAAGCTTTTATTTCTTCAATTAAGAATAAATTGATTTTTAGGGAAGAAGTTCAAAAACAATTCATTTCTTATAGTCTAAAATTTTGAACTATATTGAGATATTTCAAGAAGGCTTTTTATAAAATGTACAGATACTAGTTTAAGGTGTTTTCCTCATTTATTAAATTCAAAATAATGTTAAAATATATCTTAAATATGTAATAGCAGTGCTACTAAGATGGCAAACCTAAACTATGGATTCTTTCTGAAGTATTTATATTCATGAAATTATAAATTACTTCATTTCACTCTTTCCATAGATTTATGTCTTTGCTTTTTCATTAAGTCTTATGTAATGACTTGGGAAGCAGTCAAAGAACCTAAGTAAAGGCATATATAATTTCATAATTCACTAAAAATAGAAACTTAGCTTCAAAACTTGCAAAAAATTAAATAGATTTTTTTATGAGTTGTAAACAGTAAATTAACTATAACATGTATTTCATTCACTTGAATTAATTCAATTTTTAACTTAAATTTAATTGATAAACATTATTGTCGCTCTCCTCGTCGCTCTCTGTTCCCGGCCGGCAGGAAAAAGGAGGGGACAAACTCTTGTTCTTCCAGACGCAGTTTATTCAGGCAACTCATGCACCAACTCTCCTCTCTCCTTCCAGTGTCCCCTACTCATATCCCCTCCCTCAACCCCGCCTCCTGCAAGGGCGTGAGCACCGTGGCAGTCTCTCATTGGTCTGTAAGCGGTATGCACAATATACGGAAGTCAGCGGACACGCTAATGAGGGTTCAGGTTTGGCATTCTCTTATTGGCTGGGGAATGAGCTGGGCAGTCAGGAGACAATCAGGCGATAAGATCTGGCCAGGGTCCAAAGCGCCATTTTGGCCAATGCCCGCTCTCCACACATTATAGCATTTTTTGTAGTTTGAGTGAAAAATAAACACCAAGTATAGATTCTCACTAACTCTAGGAACCTGACCATCAATCAAAATGACAAAAAGAGAAACATTTACTTGTAAATACCCAAAGACATGTGTGTCTTTCAGCCGTCACCAGAGAAACTTCTCCTTTCAGTAGAAAGCCATTAATACAGAGACTCAGAATTGGTCAACAAAAGGAGAATAATCAACTGTGGGGTGTACAGCTCTAAATAGCATATCCAAACCACACTACCTCCCCAAGGCTCGGACTTCATCTGAGAATAGGTGTGGAAAGACTGCAAGAGGCTGATGCAGTGGACATCTGCAGCTGAAGTGTATTGCAGCACCATTGTCACATGCTTCAAAGCAGCAGTGGCAGCATATATAAGATCTGCACAAGATACAGCCATCAAACTCCTGGCAAGGAACATGGAGGGACCCACAAAGACTCACCTCTAGCTGATGAGTTATTGGCAATTGATAACTACTAGGAAAGGGAGTCAGTTTTCTTCAGAAATGCAACTACTGATAAGCTATATGGGTTCCAGTGGATGACTGTACATCCATGTACATATTGAAAGTAGTAAATGAACTCAAGAGGTTTCACAAAGAGCACAGGAAGTTGAAAGGGGGATGATAATGTCACAGGAGTTGAATGGGAAAAAATAAGAGGGTTGATTTTATCAAAACACATTGCAGGCATGTATGAAGTTCTCTAACAAAAGTATTTAACAATAAAAGAGGAACCTCAGACTGCCTGAGTCACAGACACTGAGCATCTCTCTGAATACTATTGGGGTTAACTGTTTATAATGGGCCCTAACGAAGTTTACCTTCCAGATACTGAGAAACCTTCCTACCTCTCCCCTTTATAGAAAAAAGAAAAATATGATGGTAATGAAATCATTCCCTAACTGTAAATTAGAGCCAATTGTATAGTGGTAATTTCCTATAAAACAGGTATAACTACCCTTTTTTAATTGACTGATAGGCATAGGAACTGTGAAAGGATAATTCTCTATCTAGAAACAAATTCAATAGTAAAGTGTTTATAAGCTGGGTAATTAAGCAAAATATATTACTACAGGAAAGCTCTGACATCAGCAATGAATTATTCTGCCTAGGAGATGTTGGCTAAGGGATTAAACCCTCCTCCTCCAAATTATAAAGGCATTTGCCTATAAGTGGGATATATGCAAGGAGAAAGGCAGTAAGTCCCTGTTGTCGAAGACCTGGTGTGAGCATGAAAAAATGTTATGAGATGTCACTTGCTAGCATACAACTGGCCTCTGAAATGCCAGAGAGCATTACCAAAGGCCATTAAAGCAGCTCCCTGAGACAAGCAAGACTCCTCCATCAATATCAGCTACACCTCAACAGCCTGGAGATACTGTGCAACAGTGGCAGGCAAGTGTCTAGATATATCCCAAATCTAATTGGCTATTAGCTCTCTCCTTGGAGGAATAACTCACAGTGGATGCCACAAGCTTATCTCCTCTAGTGGTTAGGAGATGTTATAAGCCACAATAAGAACTTGTCACCCTTTATAGAGAAACCACAATTTGCGGATTAGCATACCATCCAAGCATCTGTGTCTATGCTCACAGCTTAGCTTGACATAATAATTAGTACTGCTTAAATGCCTGTACATCCAATTGCTTGTGCTTTGTTATATGACTAAAAGGGTATCACTGGAAAAGCTGTCAACCCATGAAGGGAAACAACCTGAGCAGACTAGTATCCAAAATGACACCTCCAAAGAAAGTAGACTGTTTTCTTCTCACCCACTTGTGCCCCTTTCCCAAAGCCCAGGGAACAAATTGCAGAAGAGGAGGTGTGGTAGAATGTAAGGGCTGTGGAGAGATAGGGGATGAATCATGAGACTACAGCAATATAGTCTGGACTCCTAATTGATCAACATGCCTGTGCATACAAGCTTCTTGAACTGGACTATGGGAACCTTGGATTGTTCAAAATTTGGACATAGATGCTTGCAAAAAGCACCAATTACTTAATTGTATGGCAAACTGAGCAACATCAATGTTATCTGAAAACAGCTGTGTTATTATATTGTAGAATCCCTTAAAAATAAACAAATAATAATAATTAAAAATGCAATTTCAAATGTATACTGTAACTATAGTCAGCAATATATTCTTCATATAGAAAAATAAAAGAAATTGTTTTATGCCAGTGCCTCAAGGTCAAGTTGATAGAAAATCATTCTTTAAATTGTGTGCCATTTTTAAATTGTGTCCCTCATTCCAATTTCTAAAAGTGATATTAGACAAAGGATGATCTAGCTATGCCAATTTTTAAAGAAAATGGATGCAAGGAAATTTTTTATATTATATTCAAACATTTGGTATAATATATTATATATGACAAATTGTTATATATAATATAATTATATAATAAATATATAATAGATATATATAATATATATGTATCGACTCTTCGCAGCATTGCTACAATATAAGGCATGTTATTGCAGCTCCTTCACATTAGTGAAGAGCTGGACAAACCAATGCCCCTCAACCAACCATTGGATAAAAAAATGTGGTACATCTACAACTACCATTTATTTTCAGACTTTGGATTTTTGGTATATGATGGTGGGTATGTATGCATCTTTTAGAATGATATAAAATTAAAATGGAAAAATGTGAATCAAGAAATATGATATAGAAATAACATACAGTTTATTTTCAAAAGATACAGTTTTAATATAGGTGTGATGTATCAAGCTGGTATAACTTAGTCTTTCTGGGTGCTTAATGACCATACCTAACACCCATACCAATTTGGCTGAGGGACCTTAAGGATAACTTTGTTCCTTGCCCTCAGATGTCAACCAAGTCTTAGGGGACTATGCATGAGGGCATCGCTTGAAATGTCCTGCAAATGTGGGTCATCAGCGTTCTTGTTCAGGGAGGTCTTGGGTATCCACTAATGGGACTTCATCCAATCTATAAAGAGGAAAGTCTGCTCATGCTTCACCAAAAAAGGATGGCCTAGCAAGACCTGATTTTGACTTGCAGTGGATGTAACTGGTAAATGAAAAGCTGAACGGAGCCACGGGCTCCCCCCCCAAAAAAAAACAAAAACAAAAACAAAAAAAAACCTGAGAGTCCCTTGAGGACTAGATTCTCAACTGACCTTAAGAAAACTAAAACCTTGGTTAATCTGGGGTAAGTGTGTGGCCTTAAGAAACCAGAAATAAATAATCAGTAAGGCCTGAGAAATTGTACTTCAGACATAAAACTTGAGATCTTAGTAAAAAGACAGAAAGAAAAAACAAGAGAGCACTGTTGTTTGGCCTGTCTTTATTTTATTTATTTATTTATTGTTTATTTATTTATTTATTTATTTATTTATTTATTTATTTATTTATTTATTTATTTTGGTCTTTTCGAGACAGGATCTCCCTGTAGCCCCAGCTGTCCTGGAACTCACTCTGTAGAACAGGCTGAACTTGAACTCACAAAGATCCACCTGCCTCTGCCTCCCAAGTGCTAGGATTATTTAATTCTTACTGGCAAGTGCATCTACTCTGTGGCTGCCACTGCTTTTGCCATTCTTCAAAGACATGAGACACAGCTTTTATTGTTTTTTTAACTTTTTTTTTCTTTTTTTTATTTCTGTATGTGTATGAATGTACTGTCTGCATGTAGGTCTGTCCACCCGTGTCATGCAATGCCGCCTGAATCAGGTGTCAGACTCCCCTGGAACTGGAGTTCTCCTGGAATTGGAGTTTCAGATGGTTCTCAGCTGTCATGTGGGTGCAGGGGATTGAACCCAGGTCCTCTGTAAGAGCGGTCGACACTCTTAACCGCTAGGCCATCTCTCCGGCCTGAGACACAGCTTTTTAACCCTCCAATATGGACTGAAGACTCATGTCTCTCCGAGAATCCTCCAAACCTTCAATGCCAGATGGGGACTACTGAGAAACCCAGCTTGTGGGCTGAGCAACTACAGGGATTTCAGCCTGTAGATGCCATTATTGGACTACCTGGGCTGTATTGTGGAGGCCAGTACAAGAAAATCAAGACAGGATGCTTGCTTACTAGACTTCATTGGGGCACCATGGGAGGAAAAGACTGCAGTGTGGTGCACAAGGGCAAGACTGATGATTGGGCTTGCCAAGGAAGAACCTTCAAACACTTCTTTAAGGAAAACGTGACATCTTTCATACACAAAAAAATTCCTTCAATTTAGGTGATATGTGTATGTATGTATATATTTATGTATATATGTAACTGATATATAAATATATATATGCAATACAAGTTAGAGAGAACAACAAGAACAAAAGAACTGGAAAAAAATCTGGAAAACTCAGAAAAAGATGCAAGACATGTATGGCAGAGTGCAGGAACTCAGGTGGTGTGGGAGGCATGGAAAGGGAAGTGACTCAAATTTGATTGATAAATGATGTATAATGTATGGAAAAAGTTTAATAACAATAAGAAAAACTTTGAAAAGTATCAGAAAAAGATACAGGGCAGGAATGTCAGGTTGTATGAACTTGGGAGGGGTGGGGGGCATGAAAGGGGAAATGAGTCTAGATTAGACTGAGAAACATTGTTGAAGTGAACAAAACTTCAATAAAAATATTAAAAACGAAATTGATGTACCAAAATAGATATAATATAATTATGTTTGTACTAATAGATGAATGTTGTATCTTATATACTCTTCTATGTTTCCTCATATTTTTTTTAAAACAATACAAAATGAGGTGGAATTGAGAGGAAATAAATTACAGGTTTGTTCATTGGGTAACTAGACAGATCATTTAGTTTTCAATAAATGGAATAATAACATTTATTAATAAAATGCATTTGTGAATCCTATATTCCTGATTATTCCTGTACTTACAAAGACATGAAAACCTAGGAGTAAATCTTAGAATAAAATAAGTTCCTAATTGTTGCAGAGAACATAATCCCATTAGAATTAGAAGCATAGGTTTATTTTGAAAAGTCACATGAAGTTGAATGCGTAATCAAGAGCACCTTGCATATATTTTTCCCTTAAAAATGTCAGCACAAATATATTTTCAGTGTGATAAAAATGTTAGCACAAATATATTTTCAGTGTGATTTTTTTAAGTAGCAAATAGCCCCAAAGGATTAAAGGGTCAAGATGATAAAATCTCTTGTCTAAGGATGTTGAACACTTTTTAAGATGTTTCTTAGCCATCTTTACTTCCCTTGAGAAGTCTCTGTTCAAATCTTTAGCACTTCTTTCAATTGTGGTATTTGTTTGTACAGAAAGTTTGTAGCTTAATGAGGTCCCCCTTGTTGATTCTTGACCTTAATTCCTGTGCAACTGGCATCTGATTTAGAAACATCATTAATAATTAAGGAAATGCAAATTAAAACCAATTTAACATTTCAATTTATACTGGTTAGATTGGCTATGATCAAGAAAACAAAAATTTCAAAATCTGGAGAGGGCGTGGAGAAAGTGGAACAGTCATTCACTGCTGGTTGGATTGAATGCTTGTACAACACATATGGAAAGCTGTGTGGGGAACTCTCCCTTTTTATATTTTTGCTATTTTTGAGACAGGGTTGCCCTTTAGTCAGTCCCAGCTGGGCTGGAGCTCACTCTGTAGACCAGGCTGGTCTTGAACTCATAGAGATCTGACTACCTCTGACTCCCAAGTGCTGGGATTAAAGCCTCCTGCCACTACTCCTGGCTCTTAAAAAACTAAAAATGAATGTACCATTTGAACCAATTATACCACTACTAAGTGCATATAGGATTCATCCTGTAAGAGAGATATGTGCACAGCCATATTTATTGCTGTTCTTTTTTTTTTTTTCTGGTGAAGATATATTTTATTTTTCATAAAAATATAATTGTACATTCTCTTCAGAGGAAAAAAAATCCTTCAATGCCCCCAAATACCATGTGGTTTAATAATCTCCCTTCTTTTAACACAAAATATGTAATCTGTAATAACATGCAGCTGATTTCTTGTGAAATATAGCATTTATTTTTGTTAATTTTACTTGCCTGTCACTAAAAGTTAACCTTAATTTAACTCTGTATGTTCTTTAACGAGCCAAATCAAATCCATCACAGTTCAAAGATGATAGAATTCTAGCCAGGGATGCTGAGTGGAGTCTGTGTGCTGACAACAGTGACCTGGATTGCTGCAGTAAGGTGGTTCTGGTACAGGTATCACACTAAGATTTCAGATAAACAGAAACAATGAAAACTTCAATTGCAGCCTTGAACTTGGCCTTAGCAGATCTGCTCCACACTGCACTAGTCGCTCCAGTGTGGGAAGTGGATGCTAAGATAATGGCAGCTATACTGGGTGGATTCACAAAAAATACCTCCCCCACTGTCTTGCTTTGAGATGAAAAGAAAAAGATCTCTCAGCGAGCTATCTACAAAGGGAGTTGGTGCTGTTCTTTTAACAATAGTGAAGAACTGGAAGGAACACATATGTCCCTTCACTGAGGAGTGGATAATGAAGATAAGGTACGTTGATACAATGGAGTTCTATGCAGTGGTGAAAAAAGACTACATCATGAAATTTATAGGCAAATGGATGGAACTGGTTGCTGGGAACCGAACCTGAGCCTCTCCAAGAGCACTTGGACTACCAAGGACATGGGAAGTTTACACCAGCTGTGGAGATACAGGCAGGGTCAAAGACCCTCAGGAGTTATGAGGTGATCAGAGGTGTTAACAGTACAGTCTTTGTAATATAGCTAGCTGGAATATTTAAGGAAAATATGTATTTTTAACCCTCTTTTTTCACTCTATCAGCAAATTTCAGCTGACAATTTTGTGGTTAGAATGCTGACAAAGCTAGCTAGAACCATTGACCTTGTGTCCTGATAGAACTTCCTCAGTTCTGTTTGTTTCACTCAGATGGGGACCTCTGCAATGAATTTAAGACAGAGGATTTTTTTTTTACATTCTATTAATCTTGAAGTTTATGTTAACTTGTCTAAATGTTGAGACTGTAGGTAAGTTTCCTTCTCTCTGTAACTCTCTGCCTAAGGTAAAAAAAGATGAATGATGCTTCCTCCTTTCAGGGTTCTGATTTGGATCACACTGTAGTGTAAATAAACCTGCTCCATTCATCTCCTGTTATGTAGCAATCAGTCCATTTTAGTCTGAAAAAGCAATAATACATGGGATTCACAGAATTTGATCGGACCCAGTTCTGAAAGCTCATGCCATAGATGGAGGAAGCTTATTACTATGAGTGCAGGAATATAGGGTAATTTCTCTTGCCTTCTCATTTGTCTCCACTTGGTTCCAATTTTCACAGATGCACATCTTTCCTGACTCAGTTCACACAAGTCAGCCTACTCAAGCATTGAACACATAAAATGTATAAAGATATAAAGTACATGTAATTAATGGCAGTTACTTAGGGCATCATTGATTTATAAAACTCACACAGTGATGATGGCCTTCTTTTGACAGAGATTAAGTGAATTCATACTTCTTGTTAGTAATTGTTATATCATCATATACTTTTGAACAAAGTGAGTTACAAATTCAAGGAAATTTCTTAATATATCTGTCAAGAAAGTAAATCTATTGAACAGAGTTAATAGTTATAAAGGATTACTTTATATCAAAAGCCTGACAGAACCAAGATGCCTCAAAAGCTTTTACAAGCATAAAAAGTCTGCTTCATTTCACAAGGTTAAACAAATCTGATATAATTTCTGTCAGATAGACTGAAAAATCTACAAAGACAATGCACAGTGTGGTGCTTAACTGAAGTGAAGTTAGGGGAACCCTTTGGAAATTCTGCCTGTGGTTGGTTAGGAACTTGGAAGTCAACAAAAATCCATAGCTTTTTGATATAGAAATACAATCTAAAGTTACAGGTAATCCTTTAGGAAAAAAATATTTACATTGATGATGTGTGGTCATTGACATAACTCAATGTCTATAGTTTTTTTTACACAACAAAGTTTTTCAAACTTATTTTCACAATATCAGGAGCCTTTGGTAATACCCAGAAATACACTTTAAGTTATCAATCAACTCATTTTACAAGAATGTGGTAAATGAATTCCATAATTAGCCATAGAAGGAATATCAAGGAGAAGATTTTCATGAAGGAACAAGTGCAGAATGAATAATGAACATATGCTGGGAATTTATCAGCTATTAGAAATAACTTAGTAATTATTTTACATTATTCATATAAGTATACTGAACAAGTGCTCTCAGTCTTTCATGGCACAGAGAAGGAAAGTATCTTGATCTGGGTAACAAAGCTAATGATAAGAATCAAATACAAATGCAGCAGCTTAGTTTCAGAAACTTCTTGTTATCATTCTGCTTCAGGGACTCACACTTAAGTATTCATATACTGGAATGGATTTAGAAATAAGAAGTTGTAATTTTCTTTTTACTCCTCAGTTGTGTAGTGCCTGTAGAGGTCAGAAGAGGGCATCAGATCCCCTAGAACTGGATTATAGATGGTTGTTAGTAGTCAGGTGAGTGCTAGGATTCAAACTCAGGTCCTCTTCAAGACCAACCTGTAGGTTTTAACTGGCATCCTGTTTGTCACTATACTGGTTCAAGTGGGCACAAGCCTGAGATATAGTGCATACACATTTTGAAGTACTATAATTCACACAAAATCCATAGAAGATAATAGACATCATTTATGGGCTACATATAATGGTGGTACTTTTATATAGATATTTTGCCAATGAAGTTGTTACTTTGTAAGCCACCAAATTCAGTATTTACTCAGTACTGAATATTTGCAATTAATCCAATTGTCTCTCCAGGCCCCAGAAGTTGTAAAAATTTAATGTTAATTCATACATACTTTGTAAAAGAGCAGACTCCCAATACGGTTTGAAACATGAAATAATTTACCTCAATTCTTGCCAGATTCTTATATACTAACTTCTTAGACTATGTCAGTAAGAATCAATCTTATTCCTGCTTTTATTTGGCTATTCTACTCCCAAGTAAGGCCATGAGATAGGAACTATAAATTTTTCCTTTTAGTCTATAATTAGCCATTGAGTTCCTATATAATATGGTCAAGACTTAAAACTTGATATTTTAAAAGTCAGGGATTTTGGACACAGATAAAGCTGAGATAATACTTGTTTCCCTAGATTGAAACTAACTTACAAGTGTAGCAACTAAGAAAGTAATAAAAACCACAAAAAAAAAAAAAAAAAATAAAAAAAAAAAAAAAAAAAAAAAAAAAAAACAACTCTTTAGAGCCAGAATCTGTATGCATCCTGTCACTATACTGGTTCAAGTGGGCACAAGCCTGAGCTATAGCACATATCCATTTTGAAGTACTATAATTCATATAAAATGCATAGAAGAAAATAGACATCATTTATGGGCTACATATAATGGTGGTACTTATATATATTTTGCCAATCAATTTGTTACTTTGCTAGCCACCAAACTCAGTTTTTACTCAGTACTGAATATTTACATTTAATCCACATGTCATGAACATACTGTGTATAATATGTTTTTCTTATTTAACACTTCCCAGAATAAAGAAAGTTCAACAAACACTTTAACAGGATCCACATTAGCATCAGTGAACTGAAGATCTTCTCTCTTGTTTCTATTCCTGACATCATGACCATTCATTCTTGAGTCCCCTTGGTAAGCCTTGCCATGTTTCATGGCAGTAGCTAACTGACAAGTACAATGTGATGAAGTGGTGTAGTACATGTTTTAATATGTGGGTTTGCATGATAGCCAAACAATAGTTCTCTCATACTGCTAAGGTCTTGAGGTTTTGTTTCATTTTTGATGATCAGTGTTCAGATGCATCCCAAAAGCAGTAGATTAAAAGGAAAGGACTCCTTTTTACTTTCACCTAAGGTAATATAGCTTCTATCAGAACTCTATAACATACTCCATTTTGTCACCTCCGACATAAATTGAACTGGACCTAGTTGTTATAGGCAGCAAGAGGTAGAACAGTTTACCTATAGCCTGGGCTAATTATGGGCATGTGTTTCTCTGGGACTAAATCAAAACCTGGAAATAAATAAAACTGTACAAAGTATTATCACAAGCATTTACTTCAAAATCAGGATGCTCCAAATAATATTCCTATTTCTATAGGGGACTATTTCAGTTTAAAGCATAACAAATTGTTTAATTTGGTTTGCTACCTGAAAAATCATTTCATACTTAAGTACAGAGGTTCATAATTTTTCTTTAAGGTTTGTATAGTTTTATCCATCAAGTATCTAAACAAATAACCTAACTAATGTATATTTTTTCTAAGTACCATATTCCTTAAGATATTTTTTATAAAGAAGATTTGTTAATATGCTGAAAAGACTATGAGGGGACTTAAAACAGAGTTATATAAGCTTAATTCACAAATTAAATGTTGGTATGAGTACGATTAATTTCACCCTATGTTCTCACTGTTTAGTGACATGAAGGAGCCATTTTCAAGTCAAATTTATGCCAAGTATCCAGCATCAGTTTGTCTTAGTAAAAAGATACAGGTCTAATAAGTTTTAAACCGGGCGTGGTGGTGCACGCCTTTAATCCTAGCACTTGGGAGGCAGAGGCAGGCGGATCTTTGTGAGTTCAAGGCCAGCCTGGTCTACAGAGTGAGTTCCAGGACAGCTGGGGCTACAGGGAGACCCTGTCTCAAAAAGAAAAAAAAAAAAAAAAAAAGACAGAATGCTGCAAGGTTTCAAATCATGCCTTCATTTGTGAAATAAAGAACTTCAGGCTATCATGTTCTTCTCTTCACTATCATTATTATAATTTAGATATGCTGTGTCTCCTCCAAAACTAATGTTGAAATGCAATCTCCATTATGAGTTCTTGAAAGGTGGAGCAGAGCAGTCATTCACTCTAGTACTTGTGGTCCCAGCTACTTGTGAAACTAAAGCAGACAGAATGCTTCATCCCATAACTGCCTAGCATACTGGACTAGCATTGATTACACAATCCCCACATCTATCAATCAATCAATAATAAATAAATAAATAAATAAATAAATGGCTGGTGAGGTGGTTCAAAGGTTAAGAGCATCAGCTTCTCTTGGAGAAGACCTGGGTTTGAATCCCAGAACCAATATGGTGGTTAACAACCATCTTGAG
Source organism: Rhizomys pruinosus (assembly GCA_009823505.1). Taxonomy (NCBI): domain Eukaryota; kingdom Metazoa; phylum Chordata; class Mammalia; order Rodentia; family Spalacidae; genus Rhizomys; species Rhizomys pruinosus. The sequence continues at coordinate 2,457,538 of VZQC01010902.1, forward strand.
CTCAGTCCCCCAGGGTCCAATGCCTTTTTCTGACTTCTCAGGGCATTGCATGACATGGATGCACTTACATACATACAGGCAAAATACTCATGCATATTAAAATAATAAACAAAATATTTTAAAAGTAATATTAAAATATTTTTAAAAATAGAAGTGAAGTTATGAGATACCTCTAAAGGTAATCCTCTGACTCCCTCAAGAGTAGAATGGTATTTTTCTACAGGCAATGGTTTAATGGTTTAATAATGGGTTAATATGCTATCTTTAGGATAGACATGAAATTGAAACACCTTGATTCTGGATCAGAATCATGAGCCTAAAAAAAATTACTTTCTATGGTCCTTTGGTCATTCTGTAGCATTTTATTGGCTAATTAGTAAATGGACTAAGGTGATCCTGCAATCTTTCAGTTTTCTCCATGCCTGAGCCATTTTTTTTGAAGATAGACTGATGTCATTGATTACAAAAGAATAACCATTAATAAGAACACTATATGAAATTGTTCTTTTTCTATTTACCTTAGTCAGAAATGAAATGTATTGTCAGAGAATTCAGTGAATTCAAAAACAGCAATGTTGCTGTAAATAGAGCTTGAGAAATATTTTTAAAAGAAACTAAGAAAGGCACAATAGTGCCACAGATAGCATCTGAGAGCACCCTAGCTAAGCAACAAGACAGGCTTTTCCACTTGGATCAGTGTCTGGCCAGGTACCCCTTTCTTGCTTGGTTCATTTTTAAGGGGACAGTCAGTGCTAAGCCATTAAGCTTCTTGCCATTTATTCTGCTATCCAGATTCTCTAAATGTCATGTCGTTTTTGCATTTACTCAAGATTCATCAACTTGAATGGTGGTAGGGAGAGAAGGCATGGGTTAGTTCAGGATATACACTGCCAGAGGGAAGGGATTATCTTCTCTTCTTTAGTTGCCACAGCAGATGGCTGGGTTGGCTTCCAACTATCATAAGATTCTCCTGATATCAGAGGGGTGCCCAGAACAGAAAAATGCCCAATGACCTTAATTTAAAAGTGTAAAACTGAATGAGGTTAAAAAAAAATAGGATAAAAAAGGAAAATTCATACAGCTCAAATCTTTATCGGGATCAGGGTCATGATGAATACATTTTCATCCTTGTTATTCTACTCAAGTATTCTCTTTTTCGTGGAATATGTTATGCACCATAAACAAAACATTGCCTTCACTAAAAGTGGTTAATGTTTTTAATATCCATCTCTAGCAATTACAAGTAAAAGAAGCCCTAAGACCCTTTCTGTAGAATCTATTGAGGCATTTATACAAACTACACTAGGCATACCATACTTTATGAAATAAAAATGAAGTAATTATAAAAATTAATGCAAAGGAATTCTTGCTACATTCTTAGTAACAGCAGGGGCTTATATGTGAGATGTCCAGGTTTCTCTTCAGGACTCTACAATATATGTGGCAGCTAAATGACAGTATACTTAAACTTTCACAGGCTCATACTGTGTGGATTTGGAAGATAGAAAAACTATCTCAACTTCTAGGTCCAATTAAAGGATTATTTTCAATGATTATTTTTTATTTGACTATTGAGGAGAGCATTATTTAAACAATAAATTTGATGATAGTGATTAGTGAGAAGTCTATAATTATCATATAATAAATTTTTAACCAATGAAATTTTTATTTATTTTTGTAACTTTCACATAATATAGTTTGATGGTACTTAGATCCCCTCTACCAACTGCACCTCACCCCACTACCCCACACTCAATTTAATGCACTTTCTTGTACATATAATATGTACATATTGTACATATAATATAATGTAGAGTCTGTTTGTTGTCCCTAAATGTCCTTCAGTATGAGTCCATCCACTGGGCCCACCAAGTGTCTGTAAGATAGTGGTGGATCACTGCAGAAGAAGGGGTGGAAACACTGTAAATACTTTATCTCCTGAGAGGACTCAGGGAGAAAATACCTATTAAAGATATATTCACCTTAAATGCATTAAATGACAACTTTAAGAATTAGATATATTTGTTTTTCCTGCATTATTTCATCTAAAGAACAGCAAACAGGGAAGTTAGTAATTTACTATAATTCTAGAGAATTGTTTTACATTTTGTAACTGTTGTGACACCTACAAATTTAGCTGAAATAGCTCTTATTATCTCTTATTTTGTTCACTGTAACAAACATAACTTGAAACAGAAAAATAAAATTGTCCTAAGTACACACACAGAAGATTAGTACTTAGGAGGGAATTATCATTAAATGATTTTCTTATAATGCATTTTAGTTTGGTTTCTATTACAGTGATTAAAATGCAGACAAATACCAACTTGGGGAAGAAAGGTTTCATTTTTCTTATGGCCTACAGTCCGTCATCAGGGAGGGGAACCTGGGTAGGAGCTCAGGGCAAAAAACTAGGGGCAGAAACGGAAGCACAGACCATGGAGGAGTGCTGCTTACTGACTTCTGTAGCCTGTGTTCGGCCTAAAAGTGAGGATCACCTGCGCAGGAGGGACACTACCACTGTTGGGCTGTGCTCTTTCTCATCACTCAACAATCAAGAATTAAGTGTCCCACAATCATGCTATCCCCCACAAAATGGCAGATATTAAAACGTTTGAGAAGTGCTGGGTGTGATTGCATATGTCCTTAATCCCAGCACACCAGAAACAGAGGTATGTGGATTTCAGTGATATCAAGGCCTTCCTGATTTCCATACTGAATTCCAGATGATCTAGGGCTGCAAAGATATCCTGTCAGAATACAACAACAAAATAAGCTAGACAAAATTGATACAAATAAAGCATTATTTGTATAAATATACCAATAAAAATATTAATGCACCTATGTTGAAATATCATTTTTTAAAAAAAATAACTTGAACATAATAACTTAGAGAATAACCCAGATCAAACTGTTAGTCAAATAACTCTAGGTTAAAAACAATCCTCCAGAAAAGAAAAAAAAATGAATAAAGAACTATAAATATTCACATGTAATTACTTATTTTTCAGCCACTGATGATCCTAGAGAGCATATATTCTCTGGCAGAAGAAATGAAATACCCGAGAAAACAAAGGAGTTCATGTCATACTGGGCGAATCACTGAGAAATGAATAATCTGGACATGGGCTGGAGAAAGAGTTCAATTAATGGACATACATTGCATTAGAATCACTGGCGGCCATGATAGGAACACGGCAGTGGCAGTGACTTGAGGGTGGGATCTGTTGTATGTCCAGTACAGATGGAAACCCCGAGTGAGACCAGAAAAGCAAAGACCAGCTTTTTGATGAAGGAAGTAGAAAGAGCCCTATAATTTTCTGACTGGCTATAAGACATTTACAAGAGGTCAGGTGGGAGAGTGAGCAGGGCAGGCTTCAGTGAGGAGGCCTAATCTTGGATTGAGAACTGTGCTATGGAACCACAAAAGCTTAGTAAAAATAGAGTTGCCAATGGAAACAAGGGTATAAAAGTCATTAACATTGACTGAAATGCTTTGTGTGAAATATACAAAAATTCAATAAAAATTAACTATACCAGAGGTGGGGTATTGCTGGAATGGACCTGATCATATGTGCCTGAGAGGATTGTGAAAGCATTTGGAAATTTGATCTGAAAAAGCCATTGAGTGCAGAATTTATGAGATGTTGCTTTGGCATACAGAAAAATGCTGTACCTAAAGAGATGTAGACAATGGAGGCCTGGTTTCTGAAGCTTCAAAGGTAAGTACAGATTATCAGGACTGTTTGTATGATACTTTGAATTGAGAATCAGCTGTGTTTAAGAAGAGACCAGCACCATTCAAGTGAATCTGTTTTACTGACACAAATGACTCTGGTTATCTGGTCTTGAAAAATCAGCTGTAAGTAACAAGAGACCAACATCTTTGTGGGGAAATATGTAAAGTATTTCATTAGGGTCAACACACAGAAGCTGTGGTCCAGAGGGGCCTGATCCTGCTTCTCAAGCTGGAAGCAGGACTTGGTCATGTATAAGTCTCCTGCATGGTTCTGGTGTAGGAATTGCCAGTGGGAGGGTGGCAGTGGAGAAGGGAGTATTAAGGTAATATAGACTGATTGAGATGTTCTGTAAGAAACAAAAAAGGCGCACACCTTTAATCCTAGCACTCAGGAGGCAGAAGCAGGTGGATCTTTGTGAGTTCAAGGCCAGCCTGGTCTACAAAGTGAGTTCCAGGACAGCTGGGGCCACAGGGAGACCCTGTCTCGAAAAAGACCAAAAAAAAAAAATCACTCCAAGTGATCAAAGATCTCAACATAAAACACAAAACTCTGAAGTGATAGAAGAAAAAGTTGGCAACAACCTACAAGAATAGGCGTAGGAAATACTTTCCTAAATCAAGATAGCACCGTGGCGCAGGCAATAAGCAACTTACAAATGGGAGCTCACCACACTCAAAAGCTTCTGTACAAAAAAAAAAAAAAAAAAAAAAAAAAAAAAAAAAACCCACATAGTGGGAGGAAACCATCACTACTGATAATCACTACTGATACACTGCAAAACATTAACTTCCAGAATATATAGAAAAGTCTTATCCTGGGACACTCTACGGTAGTATTTATTATTCTCTACACTCTGCCTAGGTGTGGGTTTCTGCAAGCACAGTACCTATTCCAAAATAGTATTCTCTGATGAGAGTACTAAATGCATTGGTACTCTCCTCTACCCCTAATCTGAAACCTGTTCCATTATGGTTCCCATAAGACTAAGGTGCAGAGTTCCATTGTAGGTATATCAATGAAGCTGGAACTCACTCAAATCACTTGTTCTTGTGTGGGACCAATTGTTGAACTCTGATCCACAATGTTTATCCATTGCCAAAAGGAGTTTCTTTGAGGAGTAGTGGACTGAATACTTGCTGAAATATAAGGGTTCTGTATATGTACATAAAGCAAGAAATTTTGTGTTGTTCAGAGTTTTTACAGAGCAGGGTTTTGCCTAGGAATCTATGGCCTCTTAAAGCCATGTGTATTTAGTTGATGTTTACAGCGGGCCACACTGATATATGTTGTGGTGATGCAACCAGTAGGATATGCTGAAGAGCTATGGGCAAGATGATCATGTGAATTTGAGGCCACAGTCCTGGGCTATACAACATTTAAAGCTTTTATTTCTTCAATTAAGAATAAATTGAATTTTTAGGGAAGGAAGTTCAAAAACATTCATTTCTTAGAGGTCTAAATTTTAACTATATTGAGATATTTCAAGAGAAGGGCTTTTTATAAAATGTTACAGATCTCGATTAAGTAAGGGGTTTTTCCCCTCATGTATTAAATCAAATAATGTGAAAATATATCTTAATATGTAAAATAGCAAGTGCTACTAAGATGGCAAACCTAAACTATGGATTCTTTCTGAAGTATTTATATTCATGAAATTATAAATTACTTCATTTCACTCTTTCCATAGATTTATGTCTTTGCTTTTTCATTAAGTCTTATGTAATGACTTGGGAAGCAGTCAAAGAAGCCTAAGTAAAGGACGATATAGAGTAATAATTCCCTAAAAAAGAAACGTTAGCTGTCAAAAATGCAAAAAATTAAAAATAGATTTTTATATGAGTTGTATAACAGTAAATTACTCATAACATGTATTTCATTCACCTTGAATGAAGTCAATTTTTAACTTAAAATTTAATTGATAAACATTAATTTGTCGCTCTCCTTGTCCTCTCTGTTCCCAGGCCGGCAGGAAAAGAGGAGAGGGGACAACTCGTGTTCTTTTCCAGACGCTAGTTTATCAGGCAACTCTGCCACCACACAGGTCTCTCTCTCTCCTTTCCAGTGTCCCCTCTACATATCCTTCCCTCAAACCCCACCTCCTGCTAAGTGTGACGCCCGTGGCAGTCTCTCATTGGTGTGTAAGCGGTATGCACAATTACGGAAGTCAGCGGACACGCTAATGAGGGTTCAGGTTTTTGGCAGTTCCTCTTAATGGCTGGGGAATGAGCTGGGAAGCAGTCAGGCCACAATCAGGAGATAAGACCTGGCCAGGGTACCAAAGGCCAATTTGTTGCCAATGCCCCCGATCTCCACACATTATAGCATTTTTTGTAGTTTGAGTGAAAAATAAACACCAAGTATAGATTCTCACTAACTCTAGGAACCTGACCATCAATCAAAAATGTACAAAAAAAGAGAAACATTACTTGTAAATAAACCCAAAGACATGTGTGTCTTTCAAGCCGTCACCAGAGAACTTCTCCTTTCAGTAGAAAGCCCATAATACAAGACTCAGAATTGGTCAACAAAAGGAGAATATCAACTGTGGGGTTAACAGCGTCAAATAGCATATCCAAACCACACTACCTCCCCAAGGCTCGGACTTCATCTGAGAATAGGTGGGAAAGACTGCAAGAGGCTGATGCAGTGGACATCTGCAGCTGAAGTGTATTGCAGCACCATTGTCACATGCTTCAAAGCAGCAGTGGCAGCATATGATGAAGAATCTGCACAAGATACAGCCATCAAACTCCTGGCAAGGAACATGGAGGGACCCACAAAGACTCACCTCTAGCTGAGATTATTGGCAATTGATAACTACTAGAAAGGAGAGTCAGTTTTCTTCAGAAATGCAACTACTGATAAGCTATATGGGTTCCAGTGGATGACTGTACATCCATGTACATATTGAAAGTAGTAAATGACTCAAGAGGGTTGTCACTAAAGAGCACAGGAAAGTGAAAGGGGGATGATAATTCACAGAAGTTGAATGGTAAAAAATAAGAGGGTTGAGTTTTATCAAAACACATTGCAGCAGCATTAATAGAAGTTCATCTAACAAAAGTAATTTAACAATAAAAGAGAACCTCAGACTGCCATGAGTCACAGACCGGAGCATTGCTCTTGAATAATATTGGGGTTAACTGGTTTATAAGTGGGCCCTAACGAAGTTTTAACCTTCCCAGATACGAGAAACCTTCCTACCTCCCCGCTTTATAGAAAAAAGAAAAATATGATGGTAATGAAGTCATTCCCTAACTGTAAAAATTAGAGCCATACTGTTATAAGAGTAATTTTGCCTTATAAAACGGTATAAAACAGCTACCCTTTTTTAATTGACTGATAGGCATGGAAGTGTGAAAGGAAAATTCCTTTCAGAAAACAAATTCAATTAGTAAAGTGTTTATAAGCTGGGTAATGTAAGCAAAATATATTACTACAGGGAAAAGCTCTGACATCAGCAATAATTAGATTCTGCCTAGGAGATGTTGGCTAGGGATTAAACCCACCCTCCCCCTCCAAATTATAAAGGCATTGCCTATAAGTGGATATATCAAGGAGAAAGGCAGTAGTACCTGTTGTCGAAGACCTGGTGTGAGCACTGAAAAAATGTTTATAGAGTGTCACTTGCTTGCATACAACTGGCCTCTAATGCCAGAAGCATTACCAAAGGTCCAATAATAAGCAAATACTTGTCTGCCCTGATGCAAGACAAGACTCCCCATCAATATCAGCTACACCTCAAAGCCTGGAGATACGGTGCAACAGTGGCAGGCAGTGTCTAGATAATCCCAATCTAATTGGCTATGAGCTCCTCCTTGGAGGAATAACCACAGTGGATGCCATAAGCTTATCTCCTCTAGTGGGTTAGGAGATGTTAATAAGCCCAATAAGAACTTGTCACCCTTATAGAGAAACCACAATTTGCGGATTAGCAACACCACCAGCATCATTGTGTCAAATGCCACTATCTCACAGCGTTAGCTTGACATAAAATTAGTACTTGTTAAATTAGCATGTAGTCTTAAATACCTTCCAATTTGCTTGTGCTTTGTTAATTGACAAAAAGGTATCACTGGAAAAGCTGTCAACCATGAAGGGAAAACAACCTTGAGACAGACTAGTATCCAAAAATGACACCTCCAAAGAAAAGTAGACTGTTTCTCTCACCCACTTTGTGCCCCTGTTCCCAGAAGCCGAAGGGAACAAAATTGAAAGAGGAGGTGTGGGTAGATTGTAAGGGCTGTGGAGAGAAGGGGATGATCATAGACTACAGCAATATAGTCTGGACTCGCATTGTCAACACTGCCTGTGCAGACAAGCTTCTTGAACGGACTATGGGGGGGGGGGGGGGGAACCTGTGGTTGTTCAAAATTTGGGACATAGATGCTTGCAAAAAGCACCAATTACCCTAATTGTAATGGGCAACTGAGAAACATCAATGTTCATCTCGAAAACAGCTGGTGTTATTATATTGTAGAATCCTTAAAAATAACAAATTAATAATAATTAAAAAATGAATCAAATTATATAACTATAGTAGGAGCCTGCATATGATAAAGAGTTGTTAAGAGCCAGTGACCCAAGCATAGTTGAGAAAGAAAATATTAAAAATAAGAATGTGCCATTTTTTACAAATGTGCCCTCAAGTCATAGGCATCTAATTGTGGTGCTTTAAATGGGCGCAAGTCCATTAAATGATATTAGACAAAGGATGATCTAGCTATGCCAATTTTTAAAGAAAATGGATGCAAGGAAATTTTTTATATTATATTCAAACATTTGTATAATACTATATATATGACAAATTGTTTATATAATAATATAATTAATAATAGATATATAGATAGATATATTATAGAATATATGTAGTCGACTCTTCTGCAAGGCATTGAGAGGGCGGGTACAATATAGGGCATGTTTATTGCCAGCTCTGGGCGTGTCACATTAGGGTGTGGAAGAGGCGTGACCGCAACCAAAGGTGCCTCCTCAACACAACCAGTGAGATAACAAAAATTGGTACAGTCTACACCTAAGCCCAATTTATTTTCAGACTTTTTGGAATTTTTGGTATATGATGTGGGTTAATGTAATGCCATCTTTTAAGAATGATATCCCAATTCCAAATGGCCATAAAATGTGATCCAGCAAGATGTATGCACATCAACAATCACAGTTATTTTAACGGCCACGTTTTATCTCAGGTGTGCATGTATCAAGCTGGTATAACTTAGGTCTTTCTGGGTGCTTAACGTGACATACCTAAAAACCACATACCAATTGAGCTGAGGGACCTTAAGGATAACTTTGTTCCTTGCCCTCAGATGTCAACCAAGTCTTAGGGGACATGCATGAGGGCATCGCTTAAAATGTCCTTGCAAATGTGGGTCACAGCTTCCATTGTCAGGGAGGTCTTGGAGAAACCACTAATGACTTCATCCATCTATAAAGTGAAAGTCTGCTCATGCTTCACCAAAAAAGGATGCCTAGCCAAGACCTGATTTGATCTTCAAGTGGATGGAACATGGTAATGAAAAGCTGAACGGACACACGGGCTCCCCCCCCAAAAAAAAACAAAACAAAAAAAACAAAAAAAAACCTGAGAGTCCCTTGAGGACAGATTCTACAACTGACCTTAAGAAAAACAAACCTGGTTAATCTGGGGTAAGTGGTGGTGGCCTAAGAAACCAGAAATAAATAATCAAGTAAGGCTTGAGAAATGTGTACTTCAACATAAAACTACTTGAGATCTTAGTAAAAAGACAAAGAAAAAACAGAGAGCACGTGTTTGGCCTGTGCTTTATTTATTATATTTATGATTTATTGTATATTTATTTATTTATTTTTTTATTTATTTAGTTAGTTTATTTAGTTTATTTTATTTTGGGCTTTTCGAGAACAGGATCCCCTGTACCCCAGCTGTACCTAGGAATACTCGTCCCTGTAAACCAGCGCCTGAACTCATAAAAAATCCACTGCCTCGGCCGCCTCCCAAGTGCAGGTTATTTAATTCTTACTGGCAAGTGAATCGAACTCTGTGGTGCCGCTGCGTTTGCCTTCTCAAAGACATGAGACACAAGCTTGTTATTGGTTTTTTTTTAAACGTTTTTTTTTCTTTTTTTTTATTTCTTGTATTGTATGAATGTATAAGGTCTGCATGTAGGGTTGGCTCCAATGTCTGCAATTGTCGCTGAATCAGGGGGGTGTTTTCAGACCCCTGGAACTGGAGTTCTACTCTGGAATTGGAGTTTGTTTCACGATGGGTGTCTCAGCTGTCATGTGGGTGCAGGGGATGACCCAGGCCTCTGTAAGAGCGGTCGACACCTTAACCGCTAGGCCCATCTCTCTCTCCGGCCTGAGACACAAGCTTTTTAACCCCCAATATGGACTGAAGACTACTATGTCTTCCACGAGAATCCTCCAAACCTTCAATCCAGATGGGGGACTAACTGAGAAACCCAGCTTGTGGGCTGAGCACTATCGGGTTCACTTTTCAGACTTATAGATGCCAATTGTTGGATACCTGGGCTGTATTGTGGAGCCAGTAACAAGTAAAACAAAGACAGGATGACTTGCTTACTAACTTCATTGTTGGGCCACCATGGGAGGAAAATACTGCAGTGTGGTGGCACAAGGGCAGGACTGATGGTTTTGGGCTTGCCAAGGAAGAACCTTGGTCAAACACTTTCTTTAAAGGAAAACGTGACATCTAAATAACTGTAACTACAATGCTTCATAAATTATGGTGTATGTGTATGTAAATGTATATATTTATGTATATATTTAACTGATGATAATAAATAGTATTATATGCAATACAAGTTGGAGAGAACAACAAAACAAAAGAACTGGAAAAAAATCTGGAAAACTCAGAAAAAGATGCAAGACACAATGGCAGAGTGCAGAACTCAGGATGTTGGGGGCATGGAAAAGGGATGACTCAAATTTGATTGATAAATGATGTATAATGTATGGAAAAAAGTTTAATAACAATAAGAAAAACTTTGAAAAGTATCAGAAAATGATACAGGGCAGGAATGTCAGGTTGTATGAACTTGGGGGGTGGGGGGGGGCATGAAAGGGAATAGTCACTAGATTAGACTGAAGAAAACATTGTTGTGAAGTGAACAAAACTTCAATAAAAATATTAAAAACGAAATTGATGTACCAAAATAGATATAATATAATTATGTTTGTACAATAGATGAATGTTGTATCTTATATACTCTTCAGATGTTTCCTCCTCTTATGTTTTTTAAACACAATACAATGAGGTGGATTGAGAGGAATAAATGCAGGTTTGTTCCATTGGGTACCTAGACAGATCATTTAGTTTTCACATAAATGGAATATACCATTTATTATAAAATGCATTTGTGATCCTATATTCCTGATTATTCCTGTACTTACAAAGACATGAAAACCTAGGAGTAAATCTTAGAATAAAATAAGTTCCTAATTGTTGCAGAGAACATAATCCCATTAGAATTAGAAGCATAGGTTTATTTTGAAAAGTCACATGAAGTTGAATGCGTAATCAAGAGCACCTTGCATATATTTTTCCCTTAAAAATGTTCAGACAAATATATATTTTCAGTGTGATAAAAATGTTAGCACAAATATATTTTCAGTGTGAATTTTTTTTTAAGTAGCAAATAGCCCCAAAGGATTAAAGGGTCAAGATGATAAAATCTCTTGTCCTAGGATGTTGAACTTTTTAGATGTGTTCTTAGCCATCTTTACTTCCCTGAGAAGTCTCTGTTCAAACTTTAGCACTTCTTTCAATTGTGGTATTTGTTTGTACAGAAAGTTTGTAGCTTAATGAGGTCCCCCTTGTTGATGTTCTTGACCTTAATTCCTGTGCAAATGGCATACTGATTTAGAACATCAGTAATAATTAAGGAAATGCAATTAAAACCAATTTAACATTCCATTTATACTGGTTAGATTGGCTATGATCAAAAAACAAAATTTCAAAATCTGGAGAGGGCGTGGAGAAAAGTGGAGAACAGTCATTCACTGCTGGTTGGATTGAATGCTTGTACAACACATATGGAAAGCTGTGTGGGGAACTCTCCCTTTTTATATTTTTGCTATTTTGAGACAGGGTTGCCACTTATAGTCAGTCCTAGCTGGGCTGGAGCTCACTCTGTAGACCAGGCTGGTCTGAACTCATAGAGATCTGACTACCCTCTGACTCCCAAGTGCTGGGATTAAAGCTTCATACCATGCAAAAATCTTTAAAAAACTAAAAATGAATGTACCATTGAACCAATTATACCACTAACTAATAGCATAATAAGGACAATTCATCCTGTAAGAGAGATATGTGCACAGCCATATTATTGCTGTTCTTTTTTTTTTTTCTGGTGAAGTAAATTTTATTTTTCATAAAATATAATTGTGAATTCTCTCAGAGGAAAAAAAATCCTTCAATGCCCCCAAATACCATGTGGTTTAATAATCTCCCTTCTTTTAACACAAAATATGTAATCTGTAATAACATGCAGCTGATTTCTTGTGAAATATAGCATTTATTTTTGTTAATTTTACTTGCCTGTCACTAAAAGTTAACCTTAATTTAACTCTGTAATGTTCTTTAAAACGAGCCAAATCAAATCCATCACAGTTCAAAGATGATAGAATTCTAGCCAGGGATGCTGAGTGGAGTCTTGTGCCTGACAACAGTGACCTGGATTGCTGCAGTAAGGTGGTTCTGGTACAGGTAATCACACTAAGATTTCAGATAAACAGAAACAATGAAAACTTCAATTGCAGCCTTGAACTTGGCCTTAGCAGATCTGCTCCACACTGCACTAGTCGCTCCAGTGTGGGAAGTGGATGCTAAGATAATGGCAGCTATACTGGGTGGATTCACAAAAAATACCTCCCCCACTGTCTTGCTTTGAGATGAAAAGAAAAAGATCTCTCAGCGAGCTATCTACAAAGGGAGTTGGTGCTGTTCTTTTATACATAGTGAAGAACTGGAAGGAACACATATGTCCCTTCACTGAGGAGGTGGATAATGAAGATAAGGTACGTTGATACAATGGAGTTCTATGCAGTGGTAAAAAGACTACACTCATGAAATTTTATAGGCAATGGAATGGAAGGTTGCTGGGAACCGAACCTGAGCCTCTCCAAGAGCACTTGGACTACCAAGGACATGGGAAGTTTACACCAGCTGTGGAGATACAGGCAGGGTCAAAGACCCTCAGGAGTTATGAGGTGATCAGAGGTGTTAACAGTACAGTCTTTGTAATATAGCTAGCTGGAATATTTAAGGAAAATATTGTATTTTTAAACCCTCTTTTTTCACTCTGTCAAGAAATTTCAGCTGACAATTTTGTGGTTAGAATGCTGACAAAGCTAGCTAGAACCATTGACCTTGTGTCCTGATAGAACTTCCTCAGTTCTGTTTGTTTCACTCAGATGGGGACCTCTGCAATGAATTTAAGACAGAGGATTTTTTTTTTACATTCTATTAATCTTGAAGTTTTATGTTAACTTGTCTAAATGTTGAGACTGTAGGTAAGTTTCCTTCTCTCTGTAACTCTCTGCCTAAGGTAAAAAAAGATGAATGATGCTTCCTCCTTTCAGGGTTCTGATTTGGATCACACTGTAGTGTAAATAAACCTGCTCCATTCATCTCCTGTTATGTAGCAATCAGTCCATTTTAGTCTGAAAAAGCAATAATACATGGGATTCACAGAATTTGATCGGACCCAGTTCTGAAAGCTCATGCCATAGATGGAGGAAGCTTATTACTATGAGTGCAGGAATATAGGGTAATTTCTCTTGCCTTCTCATTTGTCTCCACTTGGTTCCAATTTTCACAGATGCACATCTTTCCTGACTCAGTTCACACAAGTCAGCCTACTCAAGCATTGAACACATAAAATGTATAAAGATATAAAGTACATGTAATTAATGGCAGTTACTTAGGGCATCATTGATTTATAAAACTCACACAGTGATGATGGCCTTCTTTTGACAGAGATTAAGTGAATTCATACTTCTTGTTAGTAATTGTTATATCATCATATACTTTTGAACAAAGTGAGTTACAAATTCAAGGAAATTTCTTATATACTGTCAAGAAAGTAAATCTATGGAACAGAGTTATAGTTATAAAGGATTACTTTATATCAAAAGCCTGACAGAACCAAGATGCCTCAAAAGCTTTTACAAGCATAAAAAGTCTGCTTCATTTCACAAGGTTAAACAAATCTGATATAATTTCTGTCAGATAGACTGAAAAATCTACAAAGACAATGCACAGTGTGGTGCTTAACTGAAGTGAAGTTAGGGGAACCCTTTGGAAATTCTGCCTGTGGTTGGTTAGGAACTTGGAAGTCAACAAAAATCCATAGCTTTTTGATATAGAAATACAATCTAAAGTTACAGGTAATCCTTTAGGAAAAAAATATTCATTGATGATGTGTGGTCATGTGACATAACTCATGTCTATAGTTTTTTTTACACACAAAGTTTTTCAAACTTATTTTCACAATATCAGGAGCCTTTGGTAATACCCAGAAATACACTTTAAGTTATCAATCAACTCATTTTACAAGAATGTGGTAAATGAATTCCATAATTAGCCATAGAAGGAATATCAAGGAGAAGATTTTCATGAAGGAACAAGTGCAGAATGAATAATGAACATATGCTGGGAATTTATCAGCTATTAGAAATAACTTAGTAATTATTTTTACATTATTCATATAAGTATACTGAACAAGTGCTCTCAGTCTTTCATGGCACAGAGAAGGAAAGTATCTTGATCTGGGTAACAAAGCTAATGATAAGAATCAAATACAAATGCAGCAGCTTAGTTTCAGAAACTTCTTGTTATCATTCTGCTTCAGGGACTCACACTTAAGTATTCATATACGGAATGGATTTAAAAATAAAGTTGTAAGTTTTCTTTTTTACTACCCTCAGTTTGTGTAGTGCCTGTAGAGGTCAGAATAGGGTGCACAGATCCCCTAGAACTGGATTATAGATGTTGTTAGTAGTCAGGTGAGGTGCTAGGATTCAAACTCAGGTCCTCTTCAAGACCAACCTGTAGGTTTTAACTGGCATCCTGTTTGTCACTATACTGGTTCAAGTGGGCACAAGCCTGAGATATAGCACATATACATTTTGAAGTACTATAATTCACACAAAATCCATAGAAGATAATAGACATCATTTATGGGCTACATATAATGGTGGTACTTTTATATAGATATTTTGCCAATGAAGTTGTTACTTTGTAAGCCACCAAATTCAGTATTTACTCAGTACTGAATATTTGCAATTAATCCAATTGTCTCTCCAGGCCCCAGAAGTTGTAAAAATTTAATGTTAATTCATACATACTTTGTAAAAGAGCAGACTCCCAATACGGTTTGAAACATGAAATAATTTACCTCAATTCTTGCCAGATTCTTATATACTAACTTCTTAGACTATGTCAGTAAGAATCAATCTTATTCCTGCTTTTATTTGGCTATTCTACTCCCAAGTAAGGCCATGAGATAGGAACTATAAATTTTTCCTTTTAGTCTATAATTAGCCATTGAGTTCCTATATAATATGGTCAAGACTTAAAACTTGATATTTTAAAAGTCAGGGATTTTGGACACAGATAAAGCTGAGATAATACTTGTTTCCCTAGATTGAAACTAACTTACAAGTGTAGCAACTAAGAAAGTAGTATATACCACAATATACAACCAAGAAATGGCACAGAATAAAAAAAAAAAAAAAAAAAACAACTCTTAGAGCCAGAATCTGTAATCCTGTCACTATACTGGTTCAAGTGGGCACAAGCCTGAGCTATAGCACATATCCATTTTGAAGTACTATAATTCATATAAAATGCATAGAAGAAAATAGACATCATTTATGGGCTACATATAATGGTGGTACTTATATATATTTTGCCAATCAATTTGTTACTTTGCTAGCCACCAAACTCAGTTTTTACTCAGTACTGAATATTTACATTTAATCCACATGTCATGAACATACTGTGTATAATATGTTTTTCTTATTTAACACTTCCCAGAATAAAGAAAGTTCAACAAACACTTTAACAGGATCCACATTAGCATCAGTGAACTGAAGATCTTCTCTCTTGTTTCTATTCCTGACATCATGACCATTCATTCTTGAGTCCCTTTGGTAAGCCTTGCCATGTTTCATGGCAGTAGCTAACTGACAAGTACAATGTGATGAAGTGGTGTAGTACATGTTTTAATATGTGGGTTTGCATGATAGCCAAACAATAGTTCTCTCATACTGCTAAGGTCTTGAGGTTTTGTTTCATTTTTGATGATCAGTGTTCAGATGCATCCCAAAAGCAGTAGATTAAAAGGAAAGGACTCCTTTTTACTTTCACCTAAGGTAATATAGCTTCTATCAGAACTCTATAACATACTCCATTTTGTCACCTCCGACATAAATTGAACTGGACCTAGTTGTTATAGGCAGCAAGAGGTAGAACAGTTTACCTATAGCCTGGGCTAATTATGGGCATGTGTTTCTCTGGGACTAAATCAAAACCTGGAAATAAATAAAACTGTACAAAGTATTATCACAAGCATTTACTTCAAAATCAGGATGCTCCAAATAATATTCCTATTTCTATAGGGGACTATTTCAGTTTAAAGCATAACAAATTGTTTAATTTGGTTTGCTACCTGAAAAATCATTTCATACTTAAGTACAGAGGTTCATAATTTTTCTTTAAGGTTTGTATAGTTTTATCCATCAAGTATCTAAACAAATAACCTAACTAATGTATATTTTTTCTAAGTACCATATTCCTTAAGATATTTTTTATAAAGAAGATTTGTTAATATGCTGAAAAGACTATGAGGGGACTTAAAACAGAGTTATATAAGCTTAATTTCACAAATAAATGTTGGTATGAGTACGATTAATTTCACCCTATGTTCTCACTGTTTAGTGACATGAAGGAGCCATTTTCAAGTCAAATTTATGCCAAGTATCCAGCATCAGTTTGTCTTAGTAAAAAGATACAGGTCTAATAAGTTTTAAACCGGGCGTGGTGGTGCACGCCTTTAATCCTAGCACTTGGGAGGCAGAGGCAGGCGGATCTTTGTGAGTTCACAAGGCCAGCCTGGTCTACAGAGTGAGTTCCAGGACAGCTGGGGCTACAGGGAGACCCTGTCTCAAAAAAGACAAAAAAAAAAAAAAAAAGACAGAATGCTGCAAGGTTTCAAATCATGCCTTCATTTGTGAAATAAAGAACTTCAGGCTATCATGTTCTTCTCTTCACTATCATTATTATAATTTAGATATGCTGTGTCTCCTCCAAAACTAATGTTGAAATGCAATCTCCATTATGAGTTCTTGAAAGGTGGAGCAGAGCAGTCATTCACTCTAGTACTTGTGGTCCCAGCTACTTGTGAAACTAAAGCAGACAGAATGCTTCATCCCATAACTGCCTAGCATACTGGACTAGCATTGATTACACAATCCCCACATCTATCAATCAATCAATAATAAAATAATAAATAAATAAATAAATGGCTGGTGAGGTGGTTCAAAAGGTTAAGAGCATCAGCTTCTCTTGGAGAAGACCTGGGTTTGAATCCCAGAACCACATATGGTGGTGGTTAACAACCATCTTGAGCTCAGTCCCCCAGGGTCCAATGCCTTTTTCTGACCTCCAGGTGCATTGCATGACATGGATGCAACTTACATACAATACAGGCAATACACTCATGCATATTAAAATAATAAACAAAATATTTTAAAAGTAAATATAATATTTTAAAATAGAAGTGAAGTTATGAGATACCTCTAAAGGTAATCCTCTGACTCCCTCAAGAGTAGAATGGTATTTTTCTACAGGCAATGGTTTAATGGTTTAATAATGGGTTAATATGCTATCTTTAGGATAGACATGAAATTGAAACACCTTGATTCTGGATCAGAATCATGAGCCTAAAAAAAATTACTTTCTATGGTCCTTTGGTCATTCTGTAGCATTTTATTGGCTAATTAGTAAATGGACTAAGGTGATCCTGCAATCTTTCAGTTTTCTCCATGCCTGAGCCATTTTTTTTGAAGATAGACTGATGTCATTGATTACAAAAGAATAACCATTAATAAGAACACTATATGAAATTGTTCTTTTTCTATTTACCTTAGTCAGAAATGAAATGTATTGTCAGAGAATTCAGTGAATTCAAAAACAGCAATGTTGCTGTAAATAGGCTTGAGAATATATTTTAAAAGAAACTAAGAAAGGACAATAGTGCCACAGATAGCATCTGAGAGCAACCCTAGCTAAGCAACAAGACAGGCTTTTCCACTTGGATCAGTGTCTGGCCAGGTACCCCTTTCTTGCTTGGTTCATTTTTAAGGGGACAGTCAGTGCTAAGCCATTAAGCTTCTTGCCATTTATTCTGCTATCCAGATTCTCTAAATGTCATGTCGTTTTTGCATTTACTCAAGATTCATCAACTTGAATGGTGGTAGGGAGAGAAGGCATGGGTTAGTTCAGGATATACACTGCCAGAGGGAAGGGATTATCTTCTCTTCTTTAGTTGCCACAGCAGATGGCTGGGTTGGCTTCCAACTATCATAAGATTCTCCTGATATCAGAGGGGTGCCCAGAACAGAAAAATGCCCAATGACCTTAATTTAAAAGTGTAAAACTGAATGAGGTTAAAAAAAAATAGATAAAAAGGAAAATTCATACAGCTCAAATCTTTATCGGGATCAGGGTCATGATGAATACATTTTCATCCTTGTTATTCTACTCAAGTATTCTCTTTTTCGTGGAATATGTTATGCACCATAAACAAAACATTGCCTTCACTAAAAGTGGTTAATGTTTTTAATATCCATCTCTAGCAATTACAAGTAAAAGAAGCCCTAAGACCCTTTCTGTAGAATCTATTGAGGCATTTATACAAACTACACTAGGCATACCATACTTTATGAAATAAAAATGAAGTAATTATAAAAATTAATGCAAAGGAATTCTTGCTACATTCTTAGTAACAGCAGGGGCTTATATGTGAGATGTCCAGGTTTCTCTTCAGGACTCTACAATATATGTGGCAGCTAAATGACAGTATACTTAAACTTTCACAGGCTCATACTGTGTGGATTTGGAAGATAGAAAAACTATCTCAACTTCTAGGTCCAATTAAAGGATTATTTTCAATGATTATTTTTTATTTGACTATGAGAGAGCATTATTTAAACAATAAATTTGATGATAGTGATTAGTGAGAAGTCTATAATATATCATATAATAAATTTTTAACCAATGAAATTTTTATTATTTTTTTGTAACTTTCACATAATATAGTTTGATGGTACTTAGATCCCCTCTACCAACTGCACCTCACCCCACTACCCCTTATAGCTAAAAAATGAAAAAAAAAACTGAGAGAAAGATGCAGGACAGTTATGGCAGAATGCGTGATCTGGGATGGGGTGGGGGTGGGGGGGAAGGGAAAGGGAAATATGCCTGAACTGAATTGGAAAATGATGTATGAAATGCACAAATCATCAATAAAAAATGTTAAAAAAAAAAGAAAAATTTAAAAATACACAAAAGTGGAACAACCAGGAACTGTGGGACACTATGAGAAGGTCAAACCTCCAAATCATAGGAATAGAGGAAGGAGAAGAATCCCAAGAGAATGGTATTGATCAGGTCTTCAACAGAATAATAGATGAAAACTTCCCCAAACTAAAAAAAGACAAACCAATACAAATACAAGAAGCACATAGAATGCCAAACAGACAAGATCAGAAAAGAAACTCTCCATGCCACATCATAGTTAAAATGCTAGACACCCAAAACAAAGACAAAATCCTTAAAGCCACAAGAGAAAAACAATAAGTGACGTATAAGGGGAAACCTATCAGAATTACAACTGACTTCTCTATGCAAACTATGAAAGCAAGAAGAACCTGGAGCAAAGCATTCCCAGTGTTAAAGGACAATAGATGCCAATCCAGGTGACTATACCCAGAAAAAATGTCGATTATAGTTGAAGGAGAGAGAAAAACTTTCCATGACAGAAACAAGATGAAAGAATACATGTCCGAAAAACCAATCTTTCAGAGAATACTTGAAGCAACTCAAAGGACAGAAGAAAGGAGCAACCATCAACAGGCACCTAGAAAGAGAAATCAATAAAAGCATAACTGCAGAAGTAGAAACCTAAACCAAAACCACAAATGGATAAGGCAAAAGGAAGCAACACAAAACTATCAGTCATAACCTTAAATATTAATGGACTAAATTCCCCAATCAAAAGACATAGACTGGTAGATTGGATTAGGAAACAGAATCTATCAATATGCTGTCTCCAAGAAACACATGTTACCTTCAAGGACAGGCACCATCTTAAAGTGAAAGGAAGGAAAAAATATTCCAAGCAAATGGTACTAAAAGGAAAGCAGGTGTTTCTATTTGAATATCAGACAAAATAGCCTTCAAAGTAAAAGAAATCAGAAGAGACAAAGAAAGCCATTACATTTTTATCAAAGGAACAATTCATTAAAAAGATTTCACAATTATGAATATATATGCCCCAAACTCTGGTGCACCATAATTTATAAAGACAATTCTCCAGGACCACAAGTCACACACTAACCCCAGTACACTCATAGTAGGGGAATTCAATACCCCACTGAGTCCTTTGGACAGGTCAACAGGACAAAGAATAAACAGAGAGACATCTGAACTGAACGATATGATACACCAAATGGACCTCATAGACCTCTACCGAATATTCTACCCTGATACCAGAGAATACACCTTCTACTCAGCACCCCACGGAACATTCTCCAAAATAGACTACCTACTGGGACACAAAAGAAACCTCCACAAATACAAAAAGATTGAAATAATATCATGCATTCTATCAGACCACAGTGCAATAAAGCTCAACATCAACACCAGGGTAAGCCTTACTGCCTAGAAGAACACATGGAAACTAAACAACACAGTCTTGAATAATGAATGGGTCAAGGAAGAGATAAAAAAAGAAATAAAAGCATTCCTGGAACTGAATGACAATGACAATACAACACAACAAAATCTATGGGATACCATAAAAGTAGTCATAAGAGGGAAGATTATAGCCCTAGGTGCCTACATTAGAAAAACAGAAAGAGCACAGTGAATGATCTAACACTTCAGCTAAAAGCACTTGATAGGCAACAACAAATGAACCATAAACGTGGCAGACAGGAATAAATAACAAAAATCAGAGCAGAAAACAATTAAATTGAAACAAATAAAACAATACAAAAAATCAATGAATATGAAAGTTGGTTCTTTGAAAGAATAAACAAGATAGACAGACCTCTAGCCCAGTTAACCAAAAGAAAGAAGGAACAACTCCAAATCAATACAATCCATGATGAAAAGGGAATTATCACAACAGACTAGGAAAAGATCCAGTAAATCATACGGGAATAATTCAAAAACCTATACTCTACCAAGTTTGAAAACCTAGAAGAAATGGATGAATATCTGAAATCCTGGGAATCACCAAAGCTCAGCCAAGAAGAGATCCATTAAACAGACCCACAATACATGAAGAAATTGAAGAGGTAATAAGAAAACTCCCAACTAAAAAAAGCCCAAGCCCAGATGGTTTCATGGCAGAATTCTATAAAACATTTCCAAAAGACTTACAACCATTATTACTGAAACTTTTTAGAAGGATACAAACAGAGGGAATTCTCCCAAATTCCTTCTGTGAAGCCAGCATCACTCTATTACCAAAACCAGGGAAAGATACAACCAAAAAGGAGAACTATAGATCCATCTACCTAATGAACACAGATGGTAAACTTCTAAACAGGATACTGGCAAATCGCATACAGACCCACATCAAGAAGATCATCCATCATGACCAAGTTGGATTCATACCAGAGATGGAAGGATGGTTCAACATATGAAAATCAATAAACATCATCAAACACATAAATGGAATGAAAGACAAAAACCACACCATCATCTTAATTGATGCAGAAAAAGCCTTCGACAAAATCCAGCATCCCTTCATGCTTAAAGTCCTAGAGGCAATTGGATTGGAGGGATCATTCCTCAATGTAACCAAAGCCATATACAGGAAACCCACAGCCAATATCATCCTAAATGGGGAAATGACAGAAACATTCCCTTTATTTATTTTTTATTTTTTATATTTTATTTACTTATTTTTGTGTATGAATGTATTGTCTACTTGTAGGTTTGTGCACCAGTGTCATGCAATGCCACGGAGGTCAGAAGAGGGCATCGAATTCCCCTGGAACTGGAGTTAAAATGGTTCTTAGCCACCATGTGGGTGCTGGGGATCGAACACGGGTCCTCTGAAAGAGCAGTCAGAGCTCTTGACTGCTGAGCCATCTCTCCAGCCTGAAACATTCCCTTTAAAGGTAGGAACTTGGCAAGGTTGCCCCCTGTCACCACTCCTCTTCAATATAGTGTTTGAAACACTTGCTAGAGCAATAAGGCAAGAAAAGGAAATTAAAGGAGTACTAATTGGAAAAGAGGAAGTCAAGCTAACCCTATTTGCTGATGATATGATTGTTTACTTAAGGGATGCTAAAAACTCCACCAGAAAACTCCTAGAAATGATTAACAGCTTCAGCAAAGTGGCAGGATACAAAATTAACCTAAANCTAAAACCTAAAGAAATCAATGGCCTTTTTTACACCAAGGAAACAAGCAACTGGAGAAGAGAAAGAATTCAAAAGAGACCGTCCCACTCACAAAGCCTCAAAAACAAATAAAAATACTAGAACAAACCTAACCAAAGACACCAAGATTTACCACAAAAATTTTACACCCTAAAGAAAAGAAATTGAAGAAGCTTATCAGGAGATGGAAAAAACCTCCCATGTTCATCAGTTGGGAAAACTAACATTGTAAATATGTCCATCTGGTGGCTGGAGAGATTGCCTGTGGTTAAGAGCGCCCTCCCCTGGATCCCTCTTACTACACGTATGTCCCTTCTCCCTTCCACCTCCTTTTTTTTTTCCCCCTCTCTCTTTTTCCCCCCTTTTCTCTTTTTCTCTTTTCCTTTTCATTTCGTTCTCGCTGTTTTGCTTATGATTCTCACCCCAGCACTTTTTTTCATTCATTCTATGGTATGGCTTCTATTTTGTTTATTGTTATCTAATTATGTAGCTGATATTCTTCTTCATATTCTTTTTTTTTCCTTCTTCTATAGCCGCTGACAATTTTACTACCTGCCACTTCTCTAATTAGTGAGGGCACACTATCTTCTGACCCTTCGGCATTGATGTGTTCTCATATCCTCTACCTGGGTTTTGCTCATACACGCACGTGGTCCAGACTCTTTCCTCTCTTCTCTCCCCTCCCCCCACAAACACACACAAAAAAAAAAAAAAAAAAAAAAAAAAAAAACAAACAAAAACAAAAAAACAATACCAAACAAAACAAAATGTCCATTCTACTGAAACTCTTGTATAGATTTAACACAATCCCAATTAAAATCCCCCAGGCGTTTCTTCACAGGCTTGGGAAAAAAAAAGTCAGCCTTAAATTCATTTGGAAAAACAAAAGACCCAAATAGCCAAAACAACCCTGACTGAAAGAGCTACACAAGGGGGATCCCTATACTAATTTCAAACTATACTACAGGGCCATAATCATAAAAACCGCCTGGTACTGGCAAAAATCAGACCTGTTGACAATGGAACAAAACCGAAGATCCAACCCTGAGCACATACAATTTCAGCAATCTCATATTTGAAAGGGACCAAGAACACAATGGAGAAAAGGCAGCAGCATCTTCAGCCATGGTGTTGGCAAAACTGGATCACCATTGTGGGATGAAATAAACCCCTACTTCTTGCCTTGTACAAAAAGTCAACTCCAGATGGATCAAAGCTTCAACGTGAAACCCCAAACTCTGAAAGTAGGTAATAGAAGACAAAGTTGGAACAGACTACAAGACACAAGACATAGGCATAGGCAAAAGACTCCTAAATCAGACAGCAGCTGCTCAAAGAATTGTCGACAATTGTTAAATGGACCTCATTAAACTCCAACGGTTCCGTACATCAAAAAAAAAAAAAAAAAAAAAAAACAAAAAAAAAACCAGGAAGTGAAGAGGAATTCCACAGAGTGGGAGGAAACCTCACGGCAGAAATAACACAAAGAAAAAAAAAATATAAAACTAAAAAACAAAGAAGAAAAACAAATTACCCATCAATAGATGGAGCAAAAGCTGAACAGGCCTTCACAATTGGGAGAATTAGAGATGGCTGAGAACACCTTAGAAGTGTTCAACCTCATTAATCATTAAGGAAATGTAAATCAAAACACTTTAAGATTCAGCTTACTCCAATAAGACTGGCTAGGATCAAGAAAAAAAAATGAACAAAGTGCTGGTAGGTGTGGGGAAAGGGGAACACTCATCCCATGCTGGTGGGAATGTAAACTTGTGCAGCACACTATGGACAGCAGTGTGGAGATCTGCTGGAAGACTTGGAATGAACTTTGCCACCCGACCCAGCCATACCAATCCTAGTCATGTACCCTCAAGAACTACCCCACCACCAGAGATACCTGGCCCGGCCATGTTTTTCAGCTATCTTCACGATAGCAAGGGAGGCTGGAACCAACCCAAATGCCCTCCAACTGAGAGTGAGATGAAAAAATGTGGTACATCTACACTCCCGGAGTTCTATGCAGCAGTAAAAAAAAAAAAAAAAAAAAAAAAAAAAAGGACATCATGCTGAGTGAAGTCAACACAGCACCCAGAAAAACACACTATGAATGGTATCCCTTCATCTGTGGATGTTAGTGCCAATTAACTATTGTAGAGTAGTTTCTTGTGCATGATCCCTTGAGCTTTTGTTCAAAGTAGTTGGGAGTGAGCATTGAAAACAACAAATAAAACAACAAACAACAACAACAACAAACAGAAAGGACTGCATCAAAAATACTGACTGAAAACAAACCAACAGTCTAACTTCCATGGAGAATAGGAAAGACTGAGAAAGAGCTGAAAAGCATGTTTGGCAGAATGCATGAGCTTCGGTGGGGTGGGGGGATGGGAAGGAGCACGGGGGGGGTCTTTATATTGATTAAATAAATATAAATAAAAAAGAAATATATAAAATAAAGGAACTTTGGAGACTCCAAAAAAACAGCAAAAATTTTAGTAAAATATCTATAAGGCTTTTCAAAAAGACTTTAAACTGGAAAGTGTTTGGATATTTTAAGTAACTATGACACTTTAAAATTTCCATTTCTATAATGTGATATTAATAGTTATATATACATTGGGGATAATAAATGGAAAGCTGTGGTTTATGTGGTTTAATATTGTGGTTTGTGTCAAGTTGACAAGGGGTCATTGTAATAGTTATCTTTAGTATCACCTTGACACACCTAAGTGATGTAGCCTCAGTTGGGGAATTGCCACTCTGCACTCCCCTTTGATCATGTCTACAGGGCATTTTCTTGAATACAGTGCCATCCCTGGGCAGTAGTCCTATATTGTACAAGAAAGCAGTTGAGCCACAGACCAGGGGACAAGCTTGTAAGCAGTGTTCCTCCCAGGCCAGTGCTTCAACTACTGCACCCAGGTTCCTGCCCTGAATTCTGCTTGGCTTTCGCAGATGATAATATTTGACCTTGGAGATGTAAGTAATATGAACCCTTTTTTCCACAAGATGGTGTTGGTCAGCGTCTTTAGAAACTAAGTTAAATATATAGATGAATCTATTAATAGATTGATAGATGAATCAATATATAGATCAATACTGAGAGATAGATGATGGATAGATAGACTAGATAGAATAGATAGTGATAGATAGATAGATAGATGGCAGATAGGTTAGAAAGATAGATACATAGATGATAGATGGGTCATGACAGAAGTTATGAAAGATGCAGTCTTAACACTGCAATCCTAGGCTAACATAAACAGCACCAATTGTCCAGAGGAAATTATTTTTCAGTTACCATGTGATGTTAGTTTTCTGGCCAGAAGTCATGAAAAATTTGGACACAGTGGATATAGTACTGAATCTTGTTAGATTAACAATTACTTTAGGAAGATAGGAATGTGGCAAAGAAATGGAGTATTGAAGTGTACTAAGGACTGATATAACCACAGAAAGTGAGGAAAATGGGAAATTTATTCTAAATTATTTTTCAACTTGCATTAGCAATGTTCTAGCAGGCTTCTGTTGCATTTTGCCCAAGCAACAGGAATATCCAAGTGTAATTTAGAGTCAATGTTTCTTTAAAAACTGAGTTATACTTCTATGAAATGCATCCAGAGTTTATGTATGAAATACTGATATATGGATTAAAGATTTTTTTTGTTGCTTGCTTATTAACACTAGCCAATAAAAATAAATTCCCTAATGTTCATTCGTATAGTTTCTTACTTTTGTGCATCACATGTAAGATTTGCATGAAGTTTACTCCCCAGTTATGATCTTGAGTTGTTACATAACGAAAGCAGATACCTCAAATATCAGAATTATCCAAATAATCCACCCTGTGAATACATAGAAAGAAGCTGACCTCTAAGAAACAGAAGTGGACCTCGACAGGCATTTCATTAAATTATTAAAATCTGCCTAACAATTTGGTTTTTGGGGTATCCCACCTCCCCAAACTGTAAAAATAATTTTATGGTGTGAAAAAATACATAGTTTAAGTTATTTCACAACATCAATCCAAAGAGACTAGCTCCCTGTCATATACTGAATAAAAGTCTTCAAAGTTAGCATATTGGCAAACATTATCAAATTAGCAAGATAGTCTGGCATGTACTTATTGGACTTGAATTAAAATGGCCAGTAGAACTACAGGAATATACAAATTCTATTTAATAGAAAAAGAACCACTCTGATCTATTCATACTTTCTCTGGATGGATATCTTTGCATTCAGAAACTGAACTCCAAATTCCTTTTCCAATGGAAAATTCATTTTATTAAAGTATTTAATTCCTCACTAAATGCACTCTTCTTAATCACGCAAGTGATATTTCGCAGTAAACACATGATAGAAATATAAAAAACAATTTTTACAAAATGTAGCAATTTGATCCACTTTAAGCCACAGTAATTATGAAAAGAAAAACAAGATTTTTTAAAGGTCAAGGCAATAGCCATCTGCTCAACAACCTGACCATCTGTGAAAGATAATTCTGGCCAGTTAAGAACTCGGGGCACTGTCACACAGAAAGTAGCTGTTCTACACATGAACTCAAAAAAACAAGGAGAAAAAATTATGTGAGCATTCATATGTTTTAGGTTTATTTTCAAATAAACTTAGATTTCCAGGTTAATTAAATTGTTGTTTCATTATAACCAAAAAGTGTTCTATTGTGGAAGGTATTTTAATAAAAACAGACCTTTGCAAAATAAGATTTTTTCAAATATATAGTGAGGTTTTATTTGTAAGTTATTTTTTCATATAAAATAGATAAATGCACTCATGAAAAATCAATATAGTGGCTTAGTAATAAAATTATAGGTCCCTGTCATAACCTTTTTATACTTCACAGAAGATAAATGTCTAAATTCGTAAATAAAATATAAATTTAATAATAATGTATGTATCTTCTATTTTATTTTGAGGATTTGAATTATAAGATACTTTCATTTGAGATTTTCCAAAACATAAACAAGCTATATTCTTCCACTGAATATTGCTATTACTGTATTAGAGATAATTCATTAAAAATACGTTGCTGGGCTGGAGAGATGGCCTACCTAGCAGTTAAGAGAGCAGACTGCTCTTGCAGAGGACCTGGGATTCAATTCCAGCACCCACATGACGGCTGAGACCATCTTAACTCCATTTCCGGGGAATCTGACGCCCTCTTCTGACCTCTGCCAGCACTGCTCGACATAGGTGCCAAAACTACATGCAGGACAATACATGCAACCACATAAAAATAAGCAAAGAAATATAAATAAAATAAAATATAAAAAAGTAAAATAAGAAATGTTGCTACAAAGCTTCAAACATTGCAGTATTTAGGCATTATCTTTCGTATTATTATTATTAATATTACTTAATCCCATCCTTATATTTTATAGAAGAGTAATTTGTTTATTGGAGAGTAGTTAGTATCACAAAATTTATAATGATTTATTTTATATATCCTTGTAGTCGTGGATGAATTTTCTCAAAAATAAAATTACACCATGGAAAACTGCACTTTAAAGCAAACATTAAGTGTAACTTCATCTTAGGATGTAGCACTCATTATTGAGGATCCAGAAATAAAACAACAACAACAAACAACAACAATAACAACAACAACAACAAACAAAGTTCATTTCATTGAGCTGCATTTCAAAAGACAGTCTTGAGAAAGCAATGAATGGGGCTGGAGAGATGGCACAGCCGTTAAGAGCACTGGTTTGCTCTAGCAGGACCGGTTCATTCCTAGCACCCACATGCCAGCTAAACAACCATTTGTTTATCCAGTTCCAAGGGATTCCATCTTCTTTCACTCCATCTGCATTGCCGACACGGGTGCATTACATACATGTAGGCAGTACACTCATGCCTGTAAAAATAAACATTAAAGTAGATTTAACAAAACAATGAATACTTTATTATTACACGAAAATCAGCACGTTTAATCATTATGATTCATAACCTGAGAATGAACTGTAAATTTGTATCATGATATCTTGCATTTTCCCATTAAGCACAACCACACATCAATCTTTCCTTCAAATAATTTTTTCACTTTTTTAAAAATCTTTATTTGGTCTCTCTTTACGGATAAATATTACTTCAACAGTTGGTTCCAACTACTAGCTGGTTAGGAGATGTTATAAGCCACAATAAGAAACTTGTCACCCTTTATAGAGAGACACCACAGTTTGCGGATTAGCAACCATCCAAACATCTGTGTTATGCTCACTGCTTAGCTTGACATAATAATAGTACTGTTAAATGCCTGTAATCCAATTCTGTGTGCTTTGTTAGTATGACTAAAAAGGTATCACGAAAAGCTGTCCACCATGAAGGGGACAACCTGAACAGACTAGAGTCCAAAATGACAACTCCAAAGAAGTTAGACTTTTTTTCTCACCCACTTGTGCCCCTTTCCCAAAGCCCAACAAATTGCGGAAGAGGAGAGGGTCTGGTAGAATGTAAGGGCTGCAGACAGGTAGGGGTGAATCATGAGGATACAGCCAATATAGTCTGGACTCCTAATGGTTCAACATGCCTGTGCATACGAAGTTTCTGCGAACTGGATCTGGGAACCTTGGGTTGTTCAAAATTGAACATAGATACTTCAAAATGCACCAAAGCCTAATTGGCGGCAAAACCGCAACATCAATGTGTCTATTATTGTCGAAGTCCCTTAAAAATAAACAAATATAATAATTAAAAAAATAATAGCTACTGGGGATAGAGAGATGGGCTCCAGTGGTTCATGCGATTGGCTATTCTTGCAAGGGGACACATACATAGTTTCCAGGCCAGGGGATCCACTCCATCTTCCGACCTCTGTGGGCATTGTATGACACAGATGCATTTACATCATGCAGGAAATATCCCACATAAAAACAATATTTAAAATAATAATGCTATTAATTCTTTTTAAAATTGGTCAGTGTATTTAGGTAATATTCCTCCTCCCTGAAACCTGTGCCCAGAGCTATCCAACTCCCATTTGTAAAGTTCATAAACTATAATTAGTGTTTTTATCCATTAATCAAATATAATTTCAATGCCCTCAAATATCAAGGATAAAATTGTTTTCTAGTAAGGACTTCACATTTTTTACAGCTAACATCTCCCATCTGAAGTTGAAATTTGTGTTTGAGAGGCATATTCTGTTTAATTGAATCTGTTTTTTCACTTTATCTTGATTATTGATTCCACATTTTCACACTGGCCTTTCTTCCTCACAAATCTGACAACCAACTCTGTTATTTTACTAAAATTGCCTATAGATGGGACAGTATCACTATTCTGCTCCATAACTTCTGCCAGAGTCAGTGCCACTCCATCAACATCCACACTACAATGACAGGTTGCCTCTTGTCCCCTCTCAAAACTAACTTGGTTACACAGTAGCTTATGTTCTTAAGGAATTTCTTTGTTTTAAAAATCCTTTACTTTATTATTTTTTTATGTTATAAGTATATTGTCTTCCATGTCTATGTAATGCACCCGCATTGTTCTTTGCCAGTGGAGTATGAGAAGAATCTGAGTGCCTGGAACGGGAGTAACACAGCTGTGATTATCCAGTGGTAGAGCAGCAGTGCGCTTAACAACTGAAGCCCTCTTTCCAGACCCTTGAAGATTTTCTTATTCAATCCCATGAACACTACCACCAAGAAACAATATACTTACTAATTTGGGTGTAAATCTTCAGCCTCAATTATTATAGAGTTTTTAATAAATTTTCTGATATATTTCCTAGAATTTCCACAATGTCTTAAAGCTTAACAGATGAATTGAAATGGCAAGAAAATATGTATCTATGCTCTCCTGGTCATCTTAATTTATATTCGTTATGTAATTTGTGGAAATCTTCAAGTGATGAGTTAGTAGGTCAATAAATATTCAGACATTGTAAACTTCAGTGCTGTAGCTATTAATATTTTGAACATGCCCGTCGATTTTTACTAATACCTTCTCCTATATAACTCTGCAAATCTAAAATATTGAGTTGCTGATTCATTGATACATATTTATGTTAGTAATATCACTCATTTGTTAAATAATATTCATTAATAAACTGCTGTGCACTTAATGCCCTTTTAAGTAGGACAAGAGCGATGTATTGACATACTGGAATTCAGACGTAACTTCTTCTCTTAAAATAAATTATAATTATACTCATCATTTAAATAAAAACAACTGGGTAGAAGTGTAACTCAAATAGTTGGTTGTGAAATATTTCTCATCTCTGTTTTGTGAAGGAGTTTGTATGAGTATGTGTCCATGTGTGCACGGTGTCTGTGTTTGTATACATGCAAGTTTGTGAATTTAGATAAACAAGTTGGATTATATTTGTATCCAAGGAAAGACTTAGGCTCATTGTTAGGAATTAGGAGTTTTCCTTTTAACTCTCTCCTAGCAAGCTGAGAATTATCTCCCTGATTTCAGCACCAAAATATTAGGAATTGGAGTTTTAAGCAGAGAGCTCCCAACTAGATTAGAATGTTCTCACTGGAGAGATAGCCTAGCGGTTAAGGCACCGACTGCTCTTGCAGGGACCCGTTTCGATCCCCAGCACCCACATGGCGGCGAGAACTGTCCTGTAACTCCAATTCCAGGAGCAACTCCAGTTTCCAGGGGAATCGACACTGCCTCTTCTGCTCCGCGGCATTGCACGACACGGTGCACAAACATACAGTGCAGACGTATCTCGAGACACATACGAAATAAATAAAAATTAAAAAAACAAGAATTTCTCCCAGTAAAATGTTAGATTAAGGTAGAGAAAGAGTCACAGGAAAGAAAGCAACCAACTTCATACAATCCATACAAACATTTATTAATCAGCAAGGTCTGACTACTGAGCAATGGGGATCTGCAATTGCCACACAGGCCAAAAGGCAAAGTAGCTTAGGTATGTTGAGTATGTAAACAGAGTCTGGGACTTGGGTAGAAGATCTGCATTCTTTCTTCTTCAATAGGGGCCATAAGCATCTAGACTTGGGAGGGGCTTTTGAGAGAAGATTTGGGATTTGTATCCTTCTTCATAACTGTTTCATCTCAGAAAAGTCTTGTTTATGGCGTATCTCAATGGGATTTGTTTGAAAAGCAAGATTTATGAGTTGGGAATAATAGAGGTCCCATTCACTCACATAGTTTCAGATCTCTC
The DNA here is from genome assembly GCA_009823505.1 of Rhizomys pruinosus. Classification (NCBI taxonomy): domain Eukaryota; kingdom Metazoa; phylum Chordata; class Mammalia; order Rodentia; family Spalacidae; genus Rhizomys; species Rhizomys pruinosus. The sequence goes on from VZQC01010902.1 coordinate 2,489,143, forward strand.
ATGCTGTGGTGGTGTGAATGAGTGCCCCCCATAGGCTGTAAGTCTTCAGCACATTTGTCTCCCAGTTGATGTGCTGTGTTTTTGGAGGTCTTAGAGGTGTGGCAGTGTTGGGGGGAGGTATGTCACTGGGGGCTAGGCTTAATGAGGTTTATAACAAGCCCGTGGCTCCAGCCACTCTCTCTGCTTCTGGGCTCATTGCTAGATGGACACCTGGCTCTCCTGCTCCAGCTCCCAGCGTCCATGCTCCTCCACAATGGACTCTAATTTCCCTGGAACGCATCAATCTTAAGCTCAAATAAACTCTTCCTTTTATAAGGTTTCCTTTTGTACATGGTGGTTTCTACAACAACAGAAAAGTGAACTTATACAGTTTATTGTGTATCAGGAGGTGGGTGGGCTGTGAAGACTGACCATGTGGATGTTTGGAGGAAAATGGTGGAAACTTTGGAACTTTGGGCTAGAAAGTTTGCTACTGTAATGCGAGCTTAATGGGGTCATGTCTAGTAGAAGCCTGGACAGAATGCATTGCTGCAAAAATGTAGCTCCAGAGGGGGAAACGGGGATAAAGTGAAAAGCTTAGGCACGAACTGGGATATTTTGATGGCCGAGTGTCTGGCAGCAGTTTGCCACAGCCCAAATGCTTGCCTGATGCTAAGTTGAAAAGCGGTGGACTGATGTTCTTTGGCAGAGGATATTAGGATATCAGACCCTATGTGAGTGAAATGGTGTTGCCATGCTGTTATTGTGAATGGATTGAGCCATGTACAGTGAAAGAACAAAAGGAGCAGAAGGGAACAGATGAGTAGAATGTACAGTTCTGGATAGATTAATGCACTAGGAAGATTAAAGTTGTGGCTAAGGCTGTGAGGAGAGGCTCCCTTTCTTTTTTTTTTTTTTACAGAACAATAGGTGTATCCACTTTATTTGTGAGATTTTTATTGTACATACCTATGCAAATCAAAACGACTGATAAACATGTTTCGTAATGTCAATCAGTCAGAAAAAAATATTTACAGCCTTATATTATCCCAAATCTAGAATACCTACAAGTATATGTAAGGATGAAAAGAGAGCCCCTGATAAATATTTGTATCCACTCATTCTAAGAATTTTACTTTGGCAATCATAAATTTTCTCTAAGGACTAACAAAAAGACAAAGGAAGTAGTAACATCAAAAGCGACTCCTAAAGTGATTAAGGAGGAGGGCCTGGAGATTTACAGGTAGTTAGTAAACAAAAGAATCAGTTGCCTTCAGGGCAAGACCCCCCCAGCTAATCCTCCAACAAGTCCAGGCAGAAAAAAATTGCAAATGTGGTTAAATAGGAGAGATTCCCATCCGAACTTGCAGCCGTATTCGGCATTTCATTCACGGTGATGCTGGCTTTAGAGGCTATGATGTTTGCAAGAGTGAAGGGTCACATTCCTCTCCTCCTGGTTTCAGAGAGCCACTACAGCGGCTAAGGCAGAGGCAGCAGGGGTGTCTTTTGGCATGGTGTTTTATCACAACAAAGAAAGAGTCGACTAATACACAGCCTTGCTTCCTGTCCCCTTATTTTGAGGCTGACATGAGACCCAGCATAGCAAGTCAGTGCACGTTACATGTAACAGAGGAGACTGATTACCTCATAGCAATCAGAAAAAGAGAGTGAAAGAGCTAAAGTAGCACTGGGTGTGCATGTGTGTATGGGTTCGGGTAGAGGAGAGATCAAGATATACCCTCAAAGGGACTGGGTCCACTACAGCTTCTGACTGCTACAGTTCCTTCCACTTCTCAGAAGCCCCAATTAAATATAGATTTGTCAGTGAACTAATATATTGATCAAATTAAGGCCCCAATGATTCAGTCACTGCTGAACATTACTGCATGAAGCCTTCATTGTGTGCCTTTTGGGTTATGCCAGATATATATTATGGTAAGAGCACACTCTAAAAAAGGTGGAGAGAAGCAAAGTCATTACAAAGAAGATTTATTCAGCAAATAGAAGTCAATGGCTGATGTGGAAGTAAGCCAACATTTGAAGGTGCTTCAGGGAAAAAATTAAATATGTTTTTGAATGTATCAGATATATGTTTAGTTTAGTAACTACAATAGCTTTATGAGTTTTTTTTTTTTTTGGAGAAAAATAGTAGCATAGTGTGAAAGAGAGTCTCAAGTCTCTTTGGAAAAAAAAATATTAACTGACAAAGCACGTTTATGACCTAGAAATGACACTGCCACATGTGATTAAGTCCTACAAGTGAGGCCAGCCCATGCCTGTAATTTGAAACTTGCTTGAGCATCAGATACCTTTTATGTGTGTAGAACAGACAGGAATAGTAATTGGTTCTCCTTATAGCAAAAGCAAGTTCAAGCATTTTGAGATTTTTTTTTTCTTATCCTAACTGTGTTCATTTTATCTCCACTCAGCTGAGACAAATAAAAAAAAAAAAAAAAAGCCAGGGTTTGACGCAGCATTCTATTGGTTAGATTCATTAGTAATTTGAGAAGGGGGAAAATCTCAATATTTCTCCCCTAGTTTCTACTTAAATGAACATAAAACAGAACAAAGTCTTTATCGAAAAGGAAATTTTGTCCCATTATTAATTCAGTGCTTTAAAATGAGATAACTGGGTCCTCTTAAGATTTAAGGAATGTCTTGGAAAGTTTTGAATCACCTCGGGGTTTTGTTAGAACACACTATCCCTGGGATATACTCCTGGAGATATGCTTCTGATCCGTCTGTTATGGAGATTGGAGATTGGTACTGCAATTCTACCAGTGGCCAGCTCATTTCCCCCGTGCAGAGAAAGATGAGCTCAGCTGATCTAATACAGCCCCCACTGCTCTGACTTAATTTTGGAAGTCATTAATTTCCTTAGGCCACCAGAGCCAACTGTAGATTTTCTAAACCCACATGCCTAATCTCTGATAATGAATAAGTAAAAGATTTATTTACTTTGGATTTTAAATTTGAGATTCATATTCAAACAGGGACATCCTCTAGAGCCCTGGTATAAAAGCAATCAAAGGATAATCTGCCTTCCTCTCCTGACTCAACCCTACTGGCAGACAAGGAGCTACATTTTGATGACAAGAAACAAGGTGTAACTGGCCTACAAAAATGTTATCAGAAACAAGCCCTACCCAGAGTTGTTGCATTGTCTTTCTCATTCAGGGAAAAATGGACAATGTGGGAGAAAAAGGCATGAATTTCCCTCTTACTTGCCGATATCATTTAACCCTTAAATATTATCTGCATTCTTCAGACACAAAGAGTTTCTAATTTTCTACAGTTTGTCCAGTTATGGTATTCTATGTTATTAGTTGAGAGAGGCATTAATAGTCAGTCTGTCTCCTGTTCCAATATGTTCTGTAAGGGTTACATGTTCAGGTTTAGTTGTAAACGTTGTAACTTAGTGCTGGGCATCTCTCAAATTCTCCGTGTTGACCCAGTTCTGTAACTCTGTAATAGCCTTCATGTGTTGCAAATAGAAGCTTCCTTGATGGGTGGTGAATGTGGGAGCCCCAAAACCTTAGGCTAAGGAGCTATTGAGTTCACTGGTAAGTGAGAAGATTGATCGTCGCTAGTGACGTGACATTAGTCAGGCGAACAAAGCTGCCACGGATATAAATTCAATTGAGGACTATCTATGGACACCTCTTCAATTGATAGGCCCCTTAACATTATATGATGAATTGTAATGAAATCCTGTGGGACGGCTTAAGGTGGTGCGCAGGAAAGGGAGTTACGTTAAATATGATGAGGATCTGACGTAGATGAAAAGCATCAAAACACTCAAGAAGAACTCACAAAAAATGGATCATTTGTTTTGGAGTCACCAGGGAAGCTAGAGGGTTATCTAAATTCATTCTGCCTATAATATAATATAAGGAGTAAAGATTTTTAAAAGACCTTCCATTAAATGGCAATAGTAAGGAAAGGAAAACCCACAAATATTTAAAGCATTTGCTGCATTAATGACTACTGTTATTGTCAAACTGACAGAATATAGGAACACTTTCAAGGCAGGCCTACCTTTGGGAGATGATCCTGATTGAGTTGTGGAGAGGTTAGATTTGCCCCCTCTGGTGGTTGCAATGCTTTCCTGCTGAATATAGGTTGGACAAATGTTTATAAACAACTGATGTAATCAGATCTGCTCATTTCCTAGTTTCTGATCTGTGATTTATGTTGACCCAATGCTTCAAGTTCCTGCTACCTCGGGTTCCTTGCAACAGTGAACTGTACTGAATCTATGAGATAAAAGAAAGCCTTCTATTCTTAAGTAGCTTTTGTAAGGGTATTTAATCAGAGCTACAAGCTGTAACAAAGACATCCTGAGGAATGAAATCAAAGAACATTATAAAATTATGTATTTTAAAAAATATACGAACGAAAGGGAGATAAGAAACAGAACAGGTAGCATACTTTAAACTAATGCAAATTATTAGATTGTTGATATTCCTTGAAGATGTCTTTGCAGGTGTTTGTGATGGATTACTTTCTCTTCAGAAGCCAAAATTAATCCACAATTCAGTAAGAGTTATTAGATCTAATTAAATGTTAAGTATATATATGCAAAACCAAGGAAGTGAAGAGAATTCCCACAGAGTGGGAGGAAACCTTCACTGCAGAAATATCTGACAAAGCATTGATTTCCAGAATATATAAACTACTCAAATAACAAAGAAGAAAACAAATTACCCACTCAATAGATGGAGCAAAGAGCTGAACAGAGACTTCACAAGTGAGGAATTAGAGATGGCTGAGAAACACCTTAAGAAGTGTTCAACATCATTAATCATTAAGGAAATGTAAATCAAAACCACTTTAAGATATCAGCTTACTCCAATAAGACTGGCTAGGATCAAGAAAACAAATGATACCAAGTGCTGGATAGGTTGTGGGGAAAGGGGAACACTCATCCACTGCTGGTGGGAATGTAAACTCGTGCAGCCACTATGGAAAGCAGTGTGGAGATCTGCTGGAAGACTTGGAATGAACTTGCCACCCGACCCAGCCATACCACTCCTAGTCATGTACCCTCAAGACTTACCCCACCACAGAGATACATGCCCGGCCATGTTTATTTCAGCTATCTTCACGATAGCAAGGGGCTGGAACCAACCCAAATGCCTCTCAACTGATGAGTAGATAGAAAAAAATGTGGTACATCTACACTCCGGAGTTCTATGCAGCAGTAAAGAAAGACGACATTATGAGCTTTGCAGGAAAATGGCTGGAACTAGAGGACATCATGCTGAGTGAAGTAACACAGTCCCAGAAAAACAAACGACGAATGGTATCCCTCATCTGTGGATGCTAGTGCCAATTATCTAGTTGTAAGTATTTCTTGTGCATGATCCCTTGAGCTTTTGTTCAAAGTAGTTGGGAGTGATGCATATTGAAAACAACAAAAACAACAACAACAACAACAACAACAGAAAGGACTGCATCAAAATACTGACTGAAACAAAGCAGTCAACTTCCACATGGAGAATATTGAGAAAGACTGAGAAAGAGATGAAAAGCATGTTTGGCAGAATGCATGAGCTCTGGTGGGGTGGGGGGATGGGAAGGAGCACGGGGGGGTCTTGATCTGATTAAAAATATAAATAAAAAAAGAAAATATATAAATAAAGGAACTTTGGAGACTCCAAAAAAAACAGCAAAAATTTTAGTAAAATATCTATAAGGCTTTTCAAAAAGACTTTAAACTGTGAAAGTGTTTGGATATTTTAAGTAACTATGACACTTTTAAAATTTCAGTTTTATAATGTGATATTAATAGTAATATCACATTTGGGGGATAATAAATGGAAAGCTGTGGTTTAATATTGATGTGTTTGTGTCAAGTTGACAAGGGGTCCATTGTAATAGTTATCTTTAGTATCACCTTGACACACCTAAGTAGAGGTAGCCTCAGTTGGGGAATTGCCACTACTGCACTCCCCTTTGATCATGTCTACAGGGCATTTTCTTGAATACAGTGCCATCCCTGGGCAGATAGTCCTATATTGTACAAGAAAGCAGGTTGAGCACAGACCAGGGGAGCAAGCCTGTAAGCAGTGTTCCTCCATGGCCAGTGCTTCAACTACTGCACCCAGGTTCCTGCCCTGAATTCTTGCTATGGGCTTTCGAGATGATAATATTTGACCTTGGAGATGTAAGTAATATGAACCCTTTTTTCCACAAGATGGTGTTGGTCAGCGTCTTTAGAAACTAAGTTAAATATATAGATGAATCTATTAATAGATTGATAGATGAATCAATATATAGATCAATACATGATAGATAGATGATGGATAGATAGATAGATAGATAGATAGATAGATAGATAGATAGATAGATGGCAGATAGGTTAGAAAGATAGATACATAGATGATAGATGGGTCATGACAGAAGTTATGAAAGATGCAGTCTTAACACTGCAATCCTAGGCTAACATAAACAGCACCAATTGTCCAGAGGAAATTATTTTTCAGTTACCATGTGATGTTAGTTTTCTGGCCAGAAGTCATGAAAAATTTGGACACAGTGGATATAGTACTGAATCTTGTTAGATTAACAATTACTTTAGGAAGATAGGAATGTGGCAAAGAAATGGAGTATTGAAGTGTACTAAGGACTGATATAACCACAGAAAGTGAGGAAAATGGGAAATTTATTCTAAATTATTTTTCAACTTGCATTAGCAATGTTCTAGCAGGCTTCTGTTGCATTTTGCCCAAGCAACAGGAATATCCAAGTGTAATTTAGAGTCAATGTTTCTTTAAAAACTGAGTTATACTTCTATGAAATGCATCCAGAGTTTATGTATGAAATACTGATATATGGATTACAAGATTTTGTTGTCTTGCTTATTAACACTAGCAAATAAAAAATAATTCCAATAAATGTTCATTCGTATAGTTTCTTACTTTTGTGCATCACATTGTAAGATTATTGCATGAAGTTTACTCCCCAGTTATGATCTTGAGTTGTTACATAACGAAAGCAGATACCTCAAATATCAGAATTATCCAAATAAAGCCACCCTGTGAATACATAGAAAGAAGCTGCCCTCTAAGAAACAGAAAGTGGACCCTCGACAGGCATTAAATTATTAAATCTGCTAACAATTTGGTTTTGGGGTATCCACCTCCCCAAACTGTAAAAATAATTTTATGGTGTGAAAAAATACATAGTTTAAGTTATTTCACAACATCAATCCAAAGAGACTAGCTCCCTGTCATATACTGAATAAAAGTCTTCAAAGTTAGCATATTGGCAAACATTATCAAATTAGCAAGATAGTCTGGCATGTACTTATTGGACTTGAATTAAAATGGCCAGTAGAACTACAGGAATATACAAATTCCTATTTAATAGAAAAAGAACCACTCTGATCTATTCATACACTGTTCTATGGATGGATATCTTTGCATTCAGAAACTGAACTCCAAATTCCTTTTCCAATGGAAAATTCATTTTATTAAAGTATTTAATTCCTCACTAAATGCACTCTTCTTAATCACGCAAGTGATATTTCGCAGTAAACACATGATAGAAATATAAAAAACAATTTTACAAAATGTAGAATTTGATCCACTTTAAGCCACAGGTAATTATGAAAAGAAAAACAAAGATTTTAAAGGTCAAGGCAATAGCCATCTGCTCAACAACCTGACCATCTGTGAAAGATAATTCTGGCCAGTTAAGAACTCGGGGCACTGTCACACAGAAAGTAGCTGTTCTACACATGAACTCAAAAAAACAAGGAGAAAAGTATGTGAGCATTCATATGTTCTAGTTTTATTTTCAAATAAACTTAGATTTCCAGGTTAATTAAATTGTTGTTTCATTATAACCAAAAAGTGTTCTATTGTGGAAGGTATTTTAATAAAAACAGACCTTTGCAAAATAAGATTTTTTCAAATATATAGTGAGGTTTTATTTGTAAGTTATTTTTTCATATAAAATAGATAAATGCACTCATGAAAAATCAATATAGTGGCTTAGTAATAAAATTATAGGTCCCTGTCATAACCTTTTTATACTTCACAGAAGATAAATGTCTAAATTCTTAAATAAAATATAAATTTAATAATAATGTATGTATCTTCTATTTTATTTTGAGGATTTGAATTATAAGATACTTTCATTTGAGATTTTCCAAAACATAAACAAGCTATATTCTTCCACTGAATATTGCTATTACTGTATTAGAGATAATTTCATTAAAAATACGTTGCTGGGGCTGGAGAGATGGCCTAGCAGTTAAGAGAGCAGACTGCTCTTGCAGAGGACCTGGGATTCAATCTCCAGCACCCACATGACGGCTGAGATCCATCTTTAACTCCATTTCCAGGGGAATCTGACGCCCTCTTCTGACCTCTGCAGCATTGCTCGACATAGGTGCACAAACCTACATGCAGACATTACATTCATACACATAAAAATAAGCAAATAAAATAAAATAAAATAAATATTAAAAAATAAAATAAAAATATGTTGCTACAAGTTTCCTAAACATTGTCAGTATTTATGGCATTTATCTTTCTGTAATTATTATTATTAATAATTACTTAATCCCATCCTATATTTTATAGAAGAGTAATTGTTATTTGAGGAGTAGTTAGTATCACAAAATTATATAATGAATTTATTTTATATATCCTTGTAGTCGTGGATGAATTTTCTCAAAAATAAAATTACACCATGGAAAACTGCACTTTAAAGCAAACATTAAGTGTAACTTCATCTTAGGATGTAGCACTCATTATTGAGGATCCAGAAATAAAACAACAACAACAACAACAACAATAACAACAACAACAACAACAAAGTTCATTTCATTGAGCTGCATTTCAAAAGACAGTCTTGAGAAAGCAATGAATGGGGCTGGAGAGATGGCACAGCAGTTAAGAGCACTGGTTGCTCTTGCAGAGGACCAGGTTTCATTCCTAGCACCCACATGCCAGCTAACAACCATTTGTTATTCCAGTTCCAAGGGATTCCATCTTTCTTCACTCCATCTGCATTGCAGGACACGGGTGCATTTACATACATGTAGGCAGTACACTCATGCCTGTAAAATAAACATAATAAAAGTAGATTTTAAAAACAATGAATAATTTTATGATTACAGAAAATCAGCACGTTTAAATCATTATGATTCATAACCTGAGAATGAACTGTAAATTTGTATCATGATATCTTGCATTTTCCCATTAAGCACAACCACACATCAATCTTTCCTTCAAAATAATTTTTTCACTTTTTTAAAAATCTAATTGGCTATTAGCTCTCTCCTTGGAGGAATAACTCACAGTGGATGCCACAAGCCTATGTCCTCTAGTGGTTAGGAGATGTTATAAGCCACAATAAGAACTTGTCACCCTTTATAGAGAAACCACAGTTTGCGGATTAGCATACCATCCAAGCATCTGTGTCTATGCTCACTGCTTAGCTTGACATAATAATTAGTACTGATTAAATGCCTGTATATCCAATTGCTTGTGCTTTGTTAGTATGACTAAAAAGGTATCACTGGAAAAGTTGTCAACCCATGAAGGGAAACAACCTGAACAGACTAGAGTCCAAAATGACAACTCCAAAGAAAGTAGACTCTTTTCTTCTCACCCACTTGTGCCCCTTTCCCAAAGCCCAACAAATTGCGGAAGAGGAGGCGTGGTAGAATGTAAGGGCTGCAGACAGGTAGGGGTGAATCATGAGACTACAGCAATATAGTCTGGACTCCTAATTGGTCAACATGCCTGTGCATACAAGTTTCTCGAACTGGACTATGGGAACCTTGGGTTGTTCAAAATTTGGACATATATACTTACAAAATGCACCAAATGCCTAATTGTACGGCAAACAGCAACATCAATGTTATTATATTGTAGAATCCCTTAAAAATAAACAAATAATAATAATTAAAAAAATAATAGCACTGGGGATAGAGAGATGGCTCCAGTGGTTCAGAGCATTGGCTATTCTTGCAAGGGACACCATACATAGTTCCAGTTCCAGGGGATCCACTCCATCTTCTGACCTCTGTGGGCATTGTATGACACAGATGCATTTACATACATGCAGGAAATATACTCATACACATAAAATACAATATTTAAAATAATAATGCTATTAATTCTTTGAAAATTTGGTACAGTGTATTTAGGTAATATTCATCCTCCCTGAAACCTGTGCCCAGAGCTATCCAACTCCCATTTGTAAAGTTCATAAACTATAATTAGTGTTTTTATCCATTAATCAAATATAATTTCAATGCCCTCAAATATCAAGGATAAAATTGTTTTCTAGTAAGGACTTCACATTTTTTACAGCTAACATCTCCCATCTGAAGTTGAAATTTGTGTTTGAGAGGCATTCTGTTTAATTGAATCTGTTTTTTCACATTGATTTTGATGATCCACATTTTCAACTGGCCTTTCTTTCCTCACAAATCTGACAACCAACTCTGTCATTTACTAAAATTGCCTATAGATGGGAAGTATCACTATTCTGCTCCATAACTTCTGCCAGAGTCAGTGCCACTCCATCAACATCCACACTACAATGACAGGTTGCCTCTTGTCCCCTCTCAAAACTAACTTGGTTACACAGTAGCTTATGTTCTTAAGGAATTTCTTTGTTAAAAATCCTTTAATTTATTATTTTTTATGTGTATAAGTATATTGCTTCCATGTATGTAATGCACCGCATTGTTCTTTGCCAGTGGAAGTATGAAGAAGCATCTGAGTGCCCTGGAACTGGAGTTATTACACAGTGATTATCCAGTTGTTAAGAGCAGCCAGTGCTCTTAACAACTGAGCCCTCTTTCCAGACCCTTGAAGATTTTCTTATTCAATCCCATGAACACTACCACCAAGAAACAATATACTTACTAATTTGGGTGTAAATCTTCAGCCTCAAATTATTATAGAGTTTTTAATAAATTTTCTGATATATTTCCTAGAATTTCCACAATGTCTTAAAGCTTAACAGATGAATTGAAATGGCAAGAAAATATGTATCTATGCTCTCCTGGTCATCTTAATTTATATTCGTTATGTAATTTGTGGAAATCTTCAAGTGATGAGTTAGTAGGTCAATAAATATTCAGACATTGTAAACTTCAGTGCTGTAGCTATTAATATTTTGAACATGCCCGTCGATTTTTACTAATACCTTCTCCTATATAACTCTGCAAATCTAAAATATTGAGTTGCTGATTCATTGATACATATTTATGTTAGTAATATCACTCATTTGTTAAATAATATTCATTAATAAACTGCTGTGCACTTAATGCCCTTTTAAGTAGGACAAGAGCGATGTATTGACATACTGGAATTCAGACGTAACTTCTTCTCTTAAAATAAATTATAATTATACTCATCATTTAAATAAAAACAACTGGGTAGAAGTGTAACTCAAATAGTTGGTTGTGAAATATTTCTCATCTCTGTTTTGTGAAGGAGTTTGTATGAGTATGTGTCCATGTGTGCACGTGTCTGTGTTTGTATACATGCAAGTTTGTGAATTTAGATAAACAAGTTGGATTATATTTGTATCCAAGGAAAGACTTAGGCTCATTGTTAGGAATTAGGAGTTTTCCTTTTAACTCTCTCCTAGCAAGCTGAGAATTATCTCCCTGATTTCAGCACCAAAATATTAGGAATTGGAGTTTTAAGCAGAGAGCTCCCCCTAGATTAGAATGTTCTCCTGGAGAGATAGCCTAGCGGTTAAGAGCACCGACTGCTCTTGCAGAGGACCCGTGTTCGATCCCCAGCACCCACATGGCGGCTGAGAACTGTCTGTAACTCCAATTCCAGGAGAACTCCAGTTCCAGGGGAATCCGACACCCTCTTCTGACCTCCGCGGCATTGCACGACACGGGTGCACAAACCTACATGCAGACAGTATATTCATACACATACGAAAATAAATAAAATTAAAAAAAAAGAATGTTCTCCCATGTAAATGTTAGGATTAAGAGTTGAAAGAGTCACAGGAAAGAAAGCAACCAACTTCATACAATCCATACAAACATTTATTAATCAGCAAGGTCTGACTACTGAGCAATGGGGATCTGCAATTGCCACACAGGCCAAAAGGCAAAGTAGCTTAGGTATGTTGAGTATGTAAACAGAGTCTGGGACTTGGGTAGAAGATCTGCATTCTTTCTTCTTCAATAGGGGCCATAAGCATCTAGACTTGGGAGGGGCTTTTGAGAGAAGATTTGGGATTTGTATCCTTCTTCATAAATGTTTCATCTCAGAAAGTCTTGTTTATGGGTATCTCAATGGGATTGTTTGAAAAGCAAGATTTATGAGTTGGGAATAATAGAGGTCCCCCTTCACTCACATAGTTTCAGATATCTCATGCTGTGGTGGTTTGAATGAGTGCCCCCCATAGGCTGTAAGTATTCAGACATTTGTCTCCAGTTGATGGCGCTGTTTTTGGAGGTCTTAGAAGGTGTGGCCGTGTTGGGGGAGGTATGTCACTGGGGGCAGGCTTAATGAGTTTAACAAGCCTCGTGGTCTCCAGCCACTCTCTCTGCTTCCTGTGCTCATTGCTAGATGTGACCCTGGACTTCCTGCTCCAGCTCCAGCCGCCATGCCTCCCACCACAATGGACTCTAATTCCCTGGAACCATCAATCTTAAGCTCAAATAAACTCTTCCTTTTATAAGTTCCTTTTGTCATGGTGGTTTTATCATAGCAACAGAAAAGTGACTAATACAGTTATTTGGTATCAGGAGTGAGGTGTGGGCTGTGAAGAACCTGACCATGTGGATGTTTGGAGAAATGTGGAAGACTTTGGAACTTTGGGCTAGCAAAGGTGTTGACTACTGTAATCAGAGCTTAAGGGGTCATTCTAGTAGAAGCCTGGAAGAAAGCATTGCTGCAAAAAATGTAGTTCCAGACGAGGATAATGACTTNATAAAATAAAATAAAAAATTAATTAAAGAGTTCAACATGTAAGGAAACTAGCCAAATTTTATAAGGACCACTATCTACCAATATAAAGTTATGGGTAAGCACCTGGATCTTGAAATCAGTCTGATGGTCATGATCTTTATTTTTTTAATTAGAAAGAAATTGAAACAGGTAGAGACAGGATCTCATGTAGCCCAAGCAGGCCCTGGACTCACTATTTACAAGAAGCTGGCTTTGAACTCCTGATCTTCCTGCCTCCATCTCCCAAAATGCTGAAAGTATAAGTATGTGCCACTATTTAACTTTTTTTTTAATGAAAAAGAATAGAGTACAACAGAATACAGAACAAGAGTGTATCACTTTATTGTGAGATTTTTATGTACATACCTATGCAATATAAAACGACATATAACATTTTTCTTATTGTCAATCAGTCAGAAAAAAATATTTACAGCCTTATATTATCCCAAATCTAGAATACCTACAACTATATGTAAGGATGAAAAGAGAGCCCCTGATAAATATTTGTATCCACTCATTCTAAGAATTTTACTTTGGCAATCATAAATTTTCTCTAAGGACTAACAAAAAGACAAAGGAAGTAGTAACATCAAAAGCGACTAAAGTGATTAAGGAGAGGCCTGGAGATTTACAAGTAAACAAAAGAATCAGTGCCTTCAGGGCAAGACCACACCCAGCTAATCCTCCAACAAGTCCAGGGCAGAGAAAAATTGCAAATGTGGTTAAAGTAGGAGAGAGTCCATCCCGAACTTGCAGCCGGATTCGGCAATTTCATTCACGTGATGCTGGCTTTAGAGGCATGATGTTTGCAAGAGTGAAGGGGTCATCAATTCTTCCTCCATGGTTTCAGAGAGCCACAGAGGCTAGGCAGAGTGCAGCAGGGGTGTCTTTTGGTCATGGTGTTTTATCACAACAACAGAAAAGTGACTAATACACATGCCTTGCTTCCTGCCCCTTATTTTGAGGCTGACATGAGACCCAGCATAGCAAGTCAGTGCACGTTACATGTAACAGAGGAGACTGATTACCTCATAGCAATCAGAAAAAGAGAGTGAAAGAGCTAAAGTGAGACTGGGTGTGCATGTGTGTATGGGTTCGGGTAGAGGAGAGATCAAGATATACCCTCAAAGGGACTGGGTCCACTACAGCTTCTGACTGCTACAGTTCCTTCCACTTCTCAGAAGCCCCAATTAAATATAGATTTGTCAGTGAACTAATATATTGATCAAATTAAGGCCCCAATGATTCAGTCACTGCTGAACATTACTGCATGAAGCCTTCATTGTGTGCCTTTTGGGTTATGCCAGATATAATTTATGGTAAGAGCACATCTCTAAAAAATGTGGAGAGAAGCAAAGTCATTACAAAGAAGATTTATTCAGCAAATAGAAGTCAATGGCTGATGTGGAAGTAAGCCAACATTTGAAGGTGCTTCAGGGAAAAAATTAAATATGTTTTTGAATGTATCAGATATATGTTTAGTTTAGTAACTACAATAGCTTTATGAGTTTGGAGAAAAATAGTAGCATAGTGTGAAAGAGAGTCTCAAGTCTCTTTGGAAAAAAAAATATTAACTGACAAAGCACGTTTATGACCTAGAAATGACACTGCCACATGTGATTAAGTCCTACAAGTGAGGCCAGCCCATGCCTGTAATTTGAAACTTGCTTGAGCATCAGATACCTTTTATGTGTGTAGAACAGACAGGAAAGTAATTGGTTCTACTTATAGCAAAAGCAAGTTCAGCATTTTGAGATTTTTTTTTTCTTTCCCTAACTGATGTTCATTTTATCTCCACTCAGCTGAGACAAATGAAAAAAAAAAAAAAAAAGCCAGGGTTTGACGCAGCATTTATGGTTAGATTCATTAGTAATTTGAGAAGGGGGAAAATCTAAATATTTCTCCCCTAGTTTCTACTTAAATGAAATAAAACAGAACAAAGTACTTTATCAAGGAAATTTTGTCCCATTATTAATTCAGTGCTTTAAAATGAGATAACTGGGTCCTCTTAAGATTTAAGGAATGTCTTGGAAAGTTTTGAATCACCTCGGGGTTTTGTTAGAACACACTATCCCTGGGATATACTCCTGGAGATATGCTTCTGATCCGTCTGTTATGGAGATTGGAGATTGGTACTGCAATTCTACCAGTGGCCAGCTCATTTCCCCCGTGCAGAGAAAGATGAGCTCAGCTGATCTAATACAGCCCCCACTGCTCTGACTTAATTTTGGAAGTCATTAATTTCCTTAGGCCACCAGAGCCAACTGTAGATTTTCTAAACCCACATGCCTAATCTCTGATAATGAATAAGTAAAAGATTTATTTACTTTGGATTTTAAATTTGAGATTCATATTCAAACAGGGACATCCTCTAGAGCCCTGGTATAAAAGCAATCAAAGGATAATCTGCCTTCCTCTCCTGACTCAACCCTACTGGCAGACAAGGAGCTACATTTTGATGACAAGAAACAAGGTGTAACTGGCCTACAAAAATGTTATCAGAAACAAGCCCTACCCAGAGTTGTTGCATTGTCTTTCTCATTCAGGGAAAAATGGACAATGTGGGAGAAAAAGGCATGAATTTCCCTCTTACTTGCCGATATCATTTAACCCTTAAATATTATCTGCATTCTTCAGACACAAAGAGTTTCTAATTTTCTACAGTTTGTCCAGTTATGGTATTCTATGTTATTCAGTTGAGAGAGGCATTAATAGTCAGTCTGTCTCCTGTTCCAATATGTTCTGTAAGGGTTACATGTTCAGGTTTAGTTGTAAATGTGTCACTGAGGGCTGGGCATCTCTCAGATACTTCTCTGTGTGTGACCAGTTGTAGAGCTCTGTAACAGCTTCTGTCTGTTGCAAATAGAAGCTTCCTTGATGGGTGGTGATGTGGAGTCCCAAACCTTAGGCAAGGAGCTATTGGCAGATCATCACTGGTTAGTGAGGAAGATTTGATCTTCGTTAAGTGAGTGACATTAGTCAGGCAGAACAAGCTGCAATGGATAAATTCACACTGAGGAATATCTATGTACACATACTTCAATTGATAGGCCTTAACATATATGATGAATGTATGAAATCCTGTGGACAGGCTAAAAGGTGGTGCAGAAATGTAAAGGGAGTTAAATATGATTAGTATCGAGTATATGAAAAGCACAAAAACTCAATAAGAAACTCACAAAAATGGATCATTGTTTTGGAGTCACCAGAGAAGCTAGAGGTTATCTAAATTCATCTGCCTCATAATTGATAACTAAGGAGTAAAAGATTTTAAAATGACCTTCAATTAAATGGAAAGTAGAAGGAAACACAATATTACAGCATTTGCTGCAGTAATGACTAATGATTATTGTCAAACTGACAGAATATAGGAACACTTTCAAGGCAGGCCTACCTTTGGGAGATGATCCTGATTGAGTTGACTGGAGAGGTTAGATTTGCCCACTCTGGGTTGCACTGCTTTCTGCCTGGAATATTAGGTTGGACAAAGGTATAAACAACTGAGTAATAAGATCTGCTCATCTTCCTAGTTTCTGATTGTGGATGTGATGTGACCAACTGCTTCAAGTTCCTGCTACCTCGGGTTCCTTGCAACAGTGAACTGTACTGAATCTATGAGATAAAAGAAAGCCTTCTATTCTTAAGTAGCTTTTGTAAGGGTATTTAATCAGAGCTACAAGAATAGTAACAAAGACATCTGAGGAATGAATAAAAGAACATTATAAAATATGTATTTTAAAAAATATATAAGAAAGGGATAAGAAACAGAAAGGATAGCATACTTTAAACTTAATGCAAATTATTATGATTGTTGATATTTCTTGAAGATGTCTTTGCAGGTGTTTGTGATGGATTACTTTCTCTTCAGAAGCCAAAATTAATCCACAATTAATATGTAAGAGTTATATATATAATTAATATGTAAGTATATATATGCATATATAATCCCATATACATGTTTGTAGCATTCTTCTCTCCAGTCATATTCTTGCCTTAGGAGCAATGAGTCCTTTTCTTCTGTGTCACTTTAGCCGCAAGATGGGACTAGGATCAGAACCAGTAAGTAAATAATTCCTCTCTACTGATAGATAAGCTACCAGAATGTTCCTTTGTTTTAGACACTAATTTCGATGTATTCTCTGATCTTGAAATGTTCCTTACAAGGTAAATCCATCTCTGTGTATTGACTATTTTAACTGAGATTCTATTATTTGGAAATAAATAAGGATTAACCTTACAGTACTGAAGGTATATTCTGCCATTTAATATTCTATTTTTGTCTTTAGTGTATTTGATCTTTAGTGCAATGGATGATGTCTAAATAAAAGTTGCATTGTTTATCACTTAGGAAAAGCATTTTAGGTATAATATTTAGTAGCTTCTAAGCCTGTATGTTTCATCTTTAAAATTAGATACTACGGGGGCTGGAGAGATGGCCTAGTGGTTAAGAGTGCCGACTTCTCTTACAGAGGACCCTAGTTTGATCCCCAGCACCCACATGGCAGCCGAGAACCATCTGAAACTCCAATTCCAGGAGAACTCGAGGCCTCTTCTGACCTCCGCGGCATTGCATGACACGGGTGCACAAACTTGCATGCAGACAGTACATTCATACACATACAGAAATAAATAAATTCTGGGCGTGGTGGCGCACGCCTTTAATCCTAGCACTTGGGAGGCAGAGGCATGTGGATCTCTGTGAGTTTGAGGCCAGCCTGGTCTACAGAGTGAGTTCCAGGACAGCCAGAGCTACAGGGAGACCCTGTCTCAAAATAAAATAAAATAAAATAAAATAAAATAAAATAAAATAAAATAAAATAAAATAAAATACTACATATAAGAACTACTGTGTGAGATGGAATTCTATAGACAATTCTTTTGTATCATTTCATGGAATGATGTAAAGAAATATCCATTCCAAAAAATAAACCACCCAAATCTAGCTTTGGGAAGTTATGAGATTAGTGATGTTACTTATAGGAATAAGTGTGTTCAAAGATAAATATATCAGGGGCTGGAGAGATGGCCTTGTGATGAGTGCTGACTGCGCTTACAGAGGACCCACATGGTGGTTGAGAACCATATTTAACTCTAGTTACAGAGGAATCTGACACCCTCTTCTGACCTCCACAGCACTGCATGGCACAAATCTGCATGCAGAAAGTACATTCATACACATAAAAAATAAATAAATAAAAATTAAAAAAAGATAAATATATCAACAAAAGTCCATTCTGCTCCAGGTGCTGATTCTTGAAATCCACATCTCTAGGGCTCTCCTGTTTAAGTTGCATGCAGTAAGCAATTGTTTTCTGATTATATAAAGTTAGAGAGTGATCTCAGGAGGTTTATAACTTTCTGAGCTTTGTTGCTATTGTAAAAATCTTAAGCTTCTTGAGATCTATAAGCTTCATTAGGTTTCTGAGTCTATAAGTCTCCACTTGGAGGGGATCTTTAAATTTACTGTAAATAGCTATAAAACCATAATGGACAAGGTGTTGAAATAGAGCAATCATTTTGTTTTTTTAATAATTTTTAAAATTTTATTTATTTCTGTATGTGTATGAATGTACTGTCTGCATGCAAGTCTGTGCACCTGTGTCGTGCAATGCCGCGGAGGTCAGAAGAGGGTGTCTGATTCGCCTGGAACTGGAGTTCTCCTGGAATTGGAGTTTCAGACGGTTCTCAGTCGCCATGTGGGTGCTGGGGATCAAACCCCGGTCCTCTGTAAGAGTGGTCGACGCTCTTAACCGCTAGGCCATCTCTCCAGCCCATCATTTTGTTTTTTAAGTATGCATTTTCTTTTGGGAGAGTATTTAATATTACTTCACCTGCTTCTTGGTGTGTGTGCATAGCTGAAGGTTACATAACAAGAACCATTGCCAGACTGGTTCCTTTGAGTTATTGGCCAAGTTAGTCTAAGAAACTCCTCAAATTACACAGGCTATTGCCACAGCCCTTGACTGCCTCCCAGAACTTGAAGAGGACCCTATTGCTGAAGACAGGACATAGTTTGGAGGTTGGATTTGGAACAAAGTTGTTGTGGCCTGAAAGCCACCTCTGCTGAAGGCTAACTCTCTAGCTTAGGAGAACACTACACAAGCTGCTAATGGAAAATAGCAATCAATGATCCAATACCAGCTTTAAGACCAAGTATCCACATCTATGTCTATCCACAGCATATGACATTGTTGTAGTAGAGTCCCTTTTATCTTGGAGGGGATTTATGTTTCTATAATTGGATATAAATCATACTCAATGGGAGGAAACTCATATGTGTCACTGTAAACATACCCAAATATACATGGATGGAAAGGTCATAGATCTTAAAGAAAGTCCCAAGACTATCATATCCCCAGGCCAATGCAATTTCTTGCTAAATGTAAAATATGTATCATTATATTACAGACAAATATCCAAGAAACCACTCATCAAAGAAATTTCTTTTGCAACATATGAAGACTATTACTGAGTAGCATAACTACACACAGACACAGACACAGACACAGACACAGACACAGACACAGACACACACACACACACACACACACACACACACACACACACACACACACAGGCATTGTCGGAGAAGTTCCCAAGCCTAAGCTGCACATCTACAATGCAACCTCAATAACTAAGGCCTATGTAACAGAGAAAAAGGGACCTAGAGGACACTAATCTCTTAACTTTCTTAAGGAAGCTCCTTTATGCAACAAGGGGCCCAGAAATCAAAAGGTCAACAATGGCCAAACTGTGTGTGTGGACAGGTCTCCTATATTTAGCTTCACTCACCCAGGACTCACGGACCATTGTGGAAGGGGGGAGGGTACTGGAATGATTCTAAAATCCAGGGAGGTTCTATGACCACATGGACATAGAATCCTACATAATTCCAGGACCCTGCTCCTATGAACCTAGATCAATGGCGTCAACATGCACAAGATACGTGGAAACTCTAGCAGACAAATCCCAGCATGGAACAAGAGAAAAGGGTAGCAGATCCCAATCTCAGCTGAAGAAACATTGTAGCTGATTACTCTTGGGTAAAGAAGAACTGGTCTTTTTAAAGTGAAGGACTCAAGCCGGGCTTGGTGCACGCTTTTAATCCTAGCACTTCAGAGGTAAAGGCAGGTGGATCTCTGTGAGTTCAAGGCCAGCCTGGTCCACATAGGGAGCTCCAGGACAACTAAAGGGACTAAAGGGAGGCCTCAAAAAGATAAATAAATAAATAAATAAATAAATAAATAAATAAATAGAGGGACTCAGGATAGGATGTTTAGAGCTCAGTGAATGAACTTGCAGTGAGGCACAGCCTGAAGATTAATTTGACAAAATAAGCCTTAACACAAATGAAATAATGTGTGAATTACATTGCATATCTGTGGAAGAGCTCCAGTGTAGAAGGGGTCTAATGGGATTAAGACTGAAATGCTACGCATGAAATGTACAAAATTCAATAAAAAATCTTATTTGAAACTCATAGTAATACATCACTAATATCTTAAGTAATAGCAGAGAGAAAAATCTAATAGTTTTTCTTTAATTAATTATTAAACCCGATTCACAATACATGCCTTCTTTTCAACTGTTATGTCAGAAACTTAATTTTTGAAACATTATTATTCATTGTTCTCCATTTATTTTTCAGAATATGAGTCAGGAGCATTCTGATGGAAGAGACATGAATGAAGAGAAATGAGGAAAGAGTCCCAGAAATTTCTCAGGCAGCACATGCCTCAGAAGTTTGTGGTTCTCACCAATCAGGCTATAAGAAGGTTCAAATTTTCTTCAGTATTTTACCTTTAACCAAGCAGAGTACAATAATTTATGAATCCTGAGAGAGTAAATTCATGGTTTTATTCTAATTCCTTGTTTTTCAATGGTACAGCATAGGGAAAATTTATAGGGGAATCTTCAAAAATTTGATTAAGATGAATAATCATAAAATAATATTTTATTAATGTCTTTATTTAACACATGAATCAGAACTTAGCAAACAAAAATACAAAGGTGCTGATGTATTGTACTTTTGCACAAATGTTGCTTAAAACTTTCCTCAAAGCATGTGACTACCATAGCTGTGTAATATGCAATCCTGTAAGAAGATGCATTTACTTGATCCATGGGCAAGTCTTTGTGTTCTAGATGCCAATTCTAAAGTTGAAGTATAGATGTAAAATACTCAGACAAGAAAAGAATATAGGGGGCTGGAGAGATGGCCTAGTGGTTAAGAGCACCGACCGCTCTTGCAGAGGACCCGGGTTTGATCCCCAGCACCCACATGGCGGCCGAGAACCGTCCGAAACTCCAATTCCAGGAGAATTCCAGTTCCAGGGGAATCCAACGCCCTCTTCTGACCTCCGCGGCATTGCACGACACGGGTGCACAGACCTGCATGCAGACAGTACATTCATACACATATAGAAATAAATAAAAAAATTAAAAGAAAATAAAAGAAAAGAATATAGGTCACAGATCTAAGAATAAAGTATTCAACTTCAGTTGATTGACTTCAGATTAGACCAATATTTCTTTAAACATTCTGGTTTTATAGTTTCATATCACATATAAACAAATATACACAGTATAGACAAAATGTAGACAGAATCACTCTCCTAAATACATCCAAATCTTAATCTTTTAATATTTTGAATTCTTACAACATGGATAAAATGCACTTTGAGGATATAATTAAGATTAGAGAATTGAAAAAACAGAAATATTATGCAGGATTATCTAAGTTAGTTCAATTTAATCACAAAAGCATTTAACAAGAGGAATATTTCTGCCACTAGTCACAAGAAGGTTTAAAATTATAGAAAAAGACTTGCCTTTATTGAGTGAGCAGATGATGGAGACAATAAGGCAGAAGTTATAGGTAACTTCTACAAACTAAGGTTAAAAGTGTACTGTCACCCTGTCAACACAGGGGCCTCAGTCCTCTAAACACTATCTTCTTGGGCAGTTTGATATGCTTATAAAATATTTTTGATACGTAAATACTTTCTTATGACATTTTGATAGTTGCTTACTGTTCAGATTATTATAGACTTTTTGTTCTTGGTGCCTGCTTTTATTTCATATATTTTTGTATTGCAATACTTATATTCCTTTATAATTTTTGTTTGTATATTTTCTCTAGGATTTTTAGGTATCAAAACTTGTGTACAAAGTATCTTACCATTATAATGGTTCATTTTAAATCGAAAGATCTTCATTTCAGTCACATGCGAAACTCTTAATTTTATTTATACCAGTTACATTTTGTTCTTTAGACTAATATTAAAGGTGATAGAACTTATTATAATTTTAATATTATAATATTTTATGTATTCTTATAAAACTGATTCTATAAAATATTTTTTCACAGCTTCATACATGTACCCAAAGGATTATGATTATATTCACCTCTATTATCCTCTGAAATCCCTTTTCTTTAGCCTCTGAACCTCTTCTTCTCAGAAGTCTCTTAGTAGCTATACCATTGCAATTATGACACCTTCTCTAACAGCAAACATTAAGAGTATTAACTAATGAAGAGTTGGGGCCTCTTGGACATCTCCCGCATGCATTGCCCAGTATTACAGGGCCCAATCTTAAGCAGGTATCCATTGTCCTTATGTGTTCTTCATTGCAATGGCAATTTTGTATCTGGATGGCAGGATTTCATGACCCTCCTCCCTATCCTCCTTCTCTTACACTCTTTCCATAACTTTGCAATGTTTCCTGAGACTTAGCTGTGGTGGAAGAAGTAATGTAGGCGCCATATTTGGGGATGAACATGCAACAGTCTATTATTCTCTGCACTTTGACAAAATATGTGAGCTCTACCTCAACTCTCATTCTGCCAGTGAAGAACATATCTGCTTCAAGCTGAGAGTGGTGATATTGTAATAATAATAAACCAATATTTAGAAGGAAGTTTGAAAGCATCTGTTTATGGAAACAGGAGTATTTTGTTACAACCATTGGACCATGAAACTCCTAGCTGTATGCTATTTTAAAGGTTTATAGTATATTCATTCCCATGGAACAGACCTTCAGTCTAATCACAAAGCAGTTTTGTTTTGAGACTGTAAAGGTATTGGAAGAATGTAAAACAAAGGGAGACTGAATTTAAGGGAGGAAGACTAGGGATGAAAAAGTTTAAACTAAGTTTGGTATGGTGATAAGGAAAATGTAGGATTTAGTGAGAATATTACAAAAACTGAAGATGCATAAACCAGCATCCCAAACCCTACTACTTTGCAAAAATCTATATGATTTTTTTTTTTGGTCTTTTTAAGACAGGGTCTCCCTGTAGCCCCAGCTGTCCTGGAACTCACTCTGTAGACCAGGCTGGCCTTGAACTCACAAAGATCCGCCTGTCTCTGCCTCCCAAGTGCTAGGATTAAAGGCGTGCGCCATGATTTTTTTTTAATTAAAAATAATAAAATGATCTTGAATGGAGGTAGCCCTGATGGTTGAATAATGTTGCTCCCAGAAATCACAGTCCTTTAAGTAACCTCCATTGTCAGACTTAACTTCCTGTGAATCATTTACCCAAGAAGTCTCAGAGGCCTCTAGAAGAGTATTAGTAATTACCATGATTCTTAGATGCTCACTAAAATTGATGAGTAGATTCAGTTGATGAGGGTACCACACACAGTTTACAAGAAGCAGAGAAATCTACTTGGAACTTAGGTAGAAACTTGTTACAGCCTGGCTAACACTTGGTGCCAGAAGGCACGACACAGCTCTCATCAATGTTCTCATTGAGCTGCAGACCATACTTGCTTCAATACAAACCTGCCAGGCAATACATGTCCACTGGAATAATGGTGATATTGTTCCATTGGGGGTAACTCTACCAGGAAATTTGTATTTCTGTATGCTTTACAGTGGTCCTTAGACTTTTTGTTTCAACTTAAAGAACTCCTTTAATCATTTCTTAGAAGGCAACTATAGTGTTGATTAACTAAATTTTACTTGGTTTCAGAAGGGTTCATCTATATTCCAGTATTGCAGGGGAATTTTAATGGTATGATAGTCTGATTTAATGTAGAGGGAGAGTGGTTGATTTGATCTGGTACTTCCTTTTAGCACTCTGAGTATATCGTCTACTCATTCATGACTTGTGAATTTATGTTGATGATAGTGTACTTACAGTTTTAAAGAGTTTCTCTTGTTCACAGGGAGCCACTTTTCTCTTGATGACTTCAAAATTCTATATTCCTCTTTGGCTTTAGAAATTTGATTATGATGTATGGTATGTTCTTTTTTGTAGTTCTCTTTCTATTGAATTTGTGGAAAACTGAAAGTAGAAAACACAGATTAGGGGGTTATAGACTCTGATTCATTGACTCAGTTTTTGCCATTTTATTTTCACCAAAGAATCTATAATGAGTTCATATATTGTAATAGTCTATGAAGCTTTACCTTGTCAATATTTCTGGTTTGATCCTTTGATTGGATGCTTTGTTTTTTTTTTTAATTTTTATTTATTTTGGTATGTGTATGAATGTACTGTCTGCATGCAGATGTGTGCACCCGTGTTGTGCAATGCCGCGGAGGTCAGAAGAGGGTCTAGGATTCCCCTGGAACTGGAGTTCTCCTGGAATTGGAGTTTCAGACGGTTCTCGGCCGCCATGTGGGTGCTGGGGATCGAACCCGGGTCCTCTGCAAGAGCGGTCGGCGCTCTTAACTGCTAGGCCATCTCTCCAGCCCTGATTGGATGCTTTCTAATGATTAGGTACTAAGTTCATCAAGTCAGTAATTATAATCCTCAGGTGCAAGGATTCCATTTTGGCACATTTTAATGTCAATTTAGTAAACGTCAAATTTTACTCATTTACTCTCATCCTGATTTCTTTCACATTTTTCTCATACTTGTTCTGTCTTCTCTGTCAGGTGATTCACATACTTCTGTTTGGCTACGGTCATCTTACAGAGATTTGTTGCTTTGTTTATAACATGTTTTCCTGTGTCCTTTCTTTGCTTATTTTTCTTCATTCTGTATACTGGCATAAACAGATTCCTCTTTTAGAGTTTGTGGACAGACATTGTGCAGGAAATAACTTGCCCCACTCAGGCTACTCAGAGAACTTGGGTGTTCCAAACGACCATCTTCGTATCCATTGGCTCATTATTCTACAGTGATTATAGTTATTAATTTAATTTCCCCATACCAGGCAAAATAGAAGACAGTCCTTTGAACATCCCTAGAAAAGTTGAAACATTTAATGTGGGGTACAATTATCCCAAGAAAAGTTAACATAGGAGCTGAAAGATTCCTTCTAATAATGGAACAGTATCCTGGTAGTGCTGGGTATTTTGAGCTACAGGGGAACAATCTAAATTATATTATTAGGCAATTGTGATAAATTCTTGCTCACCCAAAATAAGAAACCTTTCTTGTGCTCCATATTTTTCCAAAAGGACATGTGTCTGTATATTCTTGTTCATTGGTTATCAGAGGAGGTGAGCCAGGACTTCTTACTCAACTGACTCACAGATATTACTCCTTTCATCAGGCTTCCTGTTCTTCACTTAGGCTTTATATAATCCTGGTAAGGGAATATACTCTTTTATTGGCCTTCTTTAATCTTCACATTCATGAGGAAGAGTATTCATCCAGGAGAACTTACCTCTAATGTCTGTATTGATAAAGACCAACTTTTGTTTTATAAGTGTTTGATACATTTTTTTATGTATGAGTTTTTTGCCTGCACATAGGTAAGTCCACAAAGTGCATAAAATGCCCTTGGAGACCAGAAAATTGTGTTATCTACCCTGGAACTGGAGTCATGGCCGACTGTTAGCTACAGTGAGGGTGCTTGTAACTGAATCCAGGTCCTCTGCAAGAACAGCTAGTGTTCTTAAATGCTGAGCCATCTCTGCAGTTTCAGTACAAACTTGCATTCCCTTAGTGAATATTCATTTCCATTTTAATTCATTGAATTTATAAACAAGTTTCAAGCAAGAGTTGAAATTTGATTTGAGTTAATGATTTATTACTATGCATCTCATGAGCTGTATTTTTTTCATAATAATACATAAAACATTGTGCAATGTTTAAAATACATGGAATCTTATAATTGATGGGATGCATGAAATGCACTACTATATTTAATAGAAAACAAATTGATACATGAATATATACACACATATATATACATATATATAATATACATATATATACATGCTTGTGATTTTGCAACTAAATTTTTATTCAAGGTATTGTCTTATATTGATAACAAGTAACAGAATTTTTTTCTTTCTGAATATACAAGAATTACTGTTTTGCAAGTGAACTAGAATGACAAAGACAAAATGTTAGTGTTGTAGATGTTACATTTTCTAGGACTTTCTGTAACAAATGTTCTCTCTGGAGAATTAGACTTCCAGTTTCTGAACAAGAATTACTATCACATGAAGCACAGAACAATGTTCTGAAATGAGCTGGGGCCCTGTTATTTCTGTTATTGCTAAAATAGTTTTCTATACACATAAAGATGATTGTTACATATGAGCAAAAATATAGTTTCTAGAGATAGGAATAATGCAGCAAATAAGAGATAGGTAAAATAAGCTCCAATCTTAATTCATAGCAACCTTTAAGAAGAGGGAAAAATAAATGAGTCAGGAAACGCATGTTTTCTACCTATAAGGGAATCACAGATGTGTAGTAAAAAAATGTATGTAGCAGAGAATAAAAAATAACATTTTTTATTATCAATGCCAATCAAAAGCTATATCTAAATTTAATTGGCAGTGATGATATTTCTAATAATAATTAAGATGTCAATAATTGTTTTTATCCTCTACACTGAGCATAAATGTATAATAGAAACCTAGAAATTATCAAGGTAAGAAAACTGAACTAATATGTAAGCTATGAAAAAAAGTTATGATAGTATCTCTGGCTTTTGATCACTGTAGTTTCTGAAAATAAAACTGATAGATTAAGCAAAGAGCATTATCTGTAAATTTCTAAAATATGTCATTTCCTGTGGGGAATAACCCAACCTCAAAACACTTTAGACAAAAATCTTTATTATAATAAACTTGTTTAAATATGCCATTTATCCATTAGGCTGTCAGACAATACTCCCACGCAAAGTAAAATGTCTGCTTTCTGACAGGTTTCTGAAATTTTTCTGTACTGGAGATAAAATAGATGTCCTACATACATTACACAGAGAGTACTGGCAGTTAAGGTTGATACAAGGTGGGAGAGAGTCTAGGAGATAGCTCAGTGGTAAAGAGTGTTTCACGCTGTTTCAGAGGACTGGATTGCAGTTTCCTGCACACTTGCTGAGAGGCTCACACCACCTGTGACTCTAAATCCAGGGGCTTTCATACCCTCATCTATCCTCTAGGGGCACACACATATATGTGTACATGTACACACAAACACATACACATATATAAATAATAAATGTATTTTAAAAAGTGAAACATAAGTTTAAGGTATATGAGCTCTGAACCTAAAATTACTGATAAAATTTAGTAATAACATAATTTTAAGTAGTTTGTTAGTAATAGCCTAACCGTAATCTAAATCAGGTAGCAGGAATATAGTTGGGAATAATACTGTAGAACAAATACATAGCATATGAGGGCCTGGAGAGATGGCTTAGTGAGTAAGAACACTTCCTGTTCTTCCAGAGGATCCAAATTCCATTGGCAGCAACCACATGGTAGTTAACTCCAGTTCAAAGGGAGCTGACACCTACTTTGACCTTCACAAGCATTACACAACACAGTTGCACTTACATACATGCAGGCAAGTCACTAATACACGTAAATTAAAAATAATAAATACAATATAAAATATACATGGCATAAGATTCAAGTGAAAATATACTTGATTAAAATATTCACAGATAATTTTATTTAGAGCCTGTCTTGTTTACAATACACATTGTTGTGACAGATATCTTACAATACATATTATTTTGAAAAATAACGAAATCAACTTAAGAAAAGAATGTTTTGTTTTGTTCTTTTAATCAGAGGCTGAACCTATAGAGTACTGGTGGCCTGGATCCCCAGCCTAGGGAATGGAGTGGTCTGTGTTATGGGTGGGTCTTCTGACTTCCTCTAACCTCATCTAGAAAAGCTAAAAAAAGATGTCCAGAGGTTTGTTTCCATGGTGATTCTAAATCTTATCAAATCAGCAATATTAACCATTCACAGATCCAAATGCAGTTTTTATGACATAAAAATGCAAGTAGTTGATAACAATGCAGAAATTGTAATTCCTATGATTCATACCATGCAATCCTGGAACAATTTTACATGACAACCATGCCGAAATATATGTTCTGTCATGACATAACCAATTGTTGAAAATTAATTTCCTATTTCAAATGACAAACCCCTTGGGCAAAAAATTCTGCAGACGATATAAAATGTTATAAGCTTACTAACTTCACCACAGAAATATTCATTTAATTATTAATGATATATGTATATTTATTATGTCTTCCATTACAGAATTCATTATTTGCTAAAAATTTGCAAAAGAAATATTATTGTTGCCCCTTAATAGATTAAATTACTGAGACTCAAATATTTGGGTTATGTGACAGAAAATTTTGGTGGTCAATTTGATTGACTTAAGAAACCTCACAGGACATTAATGAAGAACACATTTGCATATCTCTGTGAAGATGTTTTCAGAGAGGCTTTACTGAAAAGGGAAGTCCTACCATGAATGTGGGTGGTACCTTCCTATGGCCTGGGTCAAGGGCTGAACTAAAAAGGAGAAATAAAATACCAGGTCATTCCTGATGCATTCCTTTCTCTGCTCTCTCTTGAGCTTAGACATGAGCAATTTACATGTCATAAATTCCCTTGTGTGATAGACTCAATCACTGACCTAAAATCGTTCTTGCCTCCTTTAAATTTCTACTTCTCAGATACCTGATGACAGCAAGGGGAAAAGTAACTGGTGACCTCTCCAAATATCACAGCGCTTTTACAAATAGAGTAATGAGATTTAATAAAGAATATGCCCACCTCAGACAGTAGCCTATTGTATTTCCACGTAATAGATAAGGTAGACAGTCAGACGGAGACATCACTCCATTAATACCTAGTTTGTGCTGGGTAGCTTCATTTATTAACTTGATACACTGAGGATGAGCAGACCTTACTTGGGAAATTTCCACTATCTTTGTGGCCTGTAAGCATGTGTTAGAAACATTTTCCTTATTTTTCTGTAATATGAAAGGACATAGCTCAATGGGGGTGGTCCCAACCCTAGGCACTTAGTCCTCGATTGCATAAGAAAGCAACCATGGCACAGGCCATAGAAGCAAGCCAGTAAGCAGTATTTCTCCTTGTTCTCTGTCACTTCTTATCACTGGGTTCCTGCCCTGAGTTCCTGTCTAGATTCCCTCAATGATGAACTGTTATTGAAAGATATAAAAGAAAACATTTCCTCCCTAAGTTAGTTTTGGTCAAGGGGGTTTTAGCAAAGCAATATAAAGGTAACTAGGGCATACTATCTGGCTAAAGAGACAATCAAAATCTCAGATGTTGAGTTATTCAACTATTGAAGTAAAGAAAGAAATACATAGCAAAACATGTATGTATGTAACATAGATGCATGCATATATATGTGTATGCATGTGAAATATGCTATATATTTAATTTCTACTTGCCACCTATATAAAATCCAATTAAAAATAAAGATTGTGACTAATGAGGAGCTAATACATGACAATGATATTTCAACAAACAGTAATGATGTAAGCTTACACCCAGCTGAAGGCTGGGGGGTGTGCTTAAGGGTGAATTTATAGCAAATGAAAATCATTTAATGTTTGTACCTCAGAAATATTGGCAACTGATAACTACTGGGAGAAGGGGTATTGATTTTCTTTAAATGTGGGATGCTAGATAGGTTAACCAGGCTCTAGTGGATAGACACATACCTAAGGATATTTGGGGATCCAAATTTGATTCACTATCTCTCAATATACATAACATAGTCATGAAATTGGGCTGGGGAGCTATATGAGTGTCAGGGATAGGGGAGAGTTCTAAATATCATTAACTGAGAATCATTAGGTTTGTTTCCATTCATTAGCTATTGTTAAAAGAGCTGCAACCACTTAAATGTCTCTCTACTGATGAATAAACTATGAAAATGTAGCACGTTTACACAAAGGAGCTCTACTCAGCAGTAAGAAAAGCTAAAATTTTAAAATTTGCAGGTAAATACATGGAACTAAAAAGTGCTACACTAAGAGAAGTATCACAGACTCAGAAAAGCAAGTGATATATATCCCCCCTCATTTGCAGATCATAGTAACAATCCCTTATATGTGAGTATGCATCTTGATGTAACAGCAGGAGCCAGGAATATGGAAAGTAAGCACAGAGGTAAAGGGAAAGAAAGAGACAAAAAGAGGGGGATAGTAGAGAACAGATGTACCAAGGAGGAAAGCAGATAGTTATCTGGGAGGAGAGAAGGAAAAGACACACAAAGAACCTTTTGGGTTAAAGAGGAAGAAGGAACTCAAGAGAAGTGGGTATAATAGGAGGCAGGAATTATCAGAAGAAAATAGGAGCACTTAACCTGAGGATGGATGAGGAAGGTTAGACAGGGAGAGAAAAGGGAAAGATAAATTAAACTTAGGTAGATTAAAACATAGTAGAAAAATGTATTAGCTCAAAATACCCTGAACACATACAATATCTGAATATAAGTGCGTGTGTACACTAGAAGGCCATATAACAAGGGACACAGTGGCAGACAGGATTAATCTCCCCTGTATTTGTTTTACAGAGGAGTACAAGAGATTCTCCAAATAACATAAGGAATTGCCACCGCCCTTTATTACCTCCTAGAACTTGAAAGTAAGACCCTACTGCTGAAGACAGGACATAATTCGGATACAGGACTTGGAGCAATGGAAGAAGAACTGAGCTGGAAGCCTTCTCCCTGAAGAATAGATTTCATAGCACTGGAAGATACTATTCAACCTGTTAAGGGAGAATCAATCAATAATCCAGCCCAGCTCTAAAGCCTAATGACCACAATGACTGACACAACATACCTCCTCTATTGGTGCATTAATGGCACTGTTGTCTAGGGTATAATTGAGACCTAATTGGGTTTAAAACCTTCTCAGTGGGAGGGAACTCATGGGTGGCACTGTAAACAAAGCCAAATGAACATGGCTGCGGAGGTATTAGATCCTAGAGAAAAACTGTATTGCTGCTATCTCTCTAGACAAATGAAATTTCTTACTCTATGCTAAATATGGATCCTTATATTTACAGACAAATGTATGATACATTACTCATCAAAGAAACATCTTTTTGGAACATATGGAGGCTGGTACAGAGTTAACCAACTGGTCATACATAAAGATATGCCTGAGAGATGCCAAGCCCTAAGTCATACAACTACAGTGGAACCTTTTCACCTAATGCTCATGTAACATAACGAAACAGGGGGTAGAGAGAATAGTAATACTCCTTCAACTGTCACTAGCAAAACTTCTTCATATAACAGTGTGATGCACACAAAATGCCACAATGACTAAGTTTTAGGAAATAAAAGATTGCAGAGTAAATATCCCTGAATTAGATTCCTGTCTTGAACTTCACCCACCCATGGCTCAGGGAAAATTGAAAAGAATGGGTGAAAACCTTGTAAGAACAAGTGTTGGTACCTGAACATAAGGAAACATGAGCTTTCTGGTCACTAGAAACTTGTTCAGAGGAACATAAAGAAATGCTGACAGCATGCAAAATCAGAAAAAAACAAAAAATAAACAACAACGACAACAACAAAAAAAAAAAAAAAAAACAAGCACAGAATGTGGGAAATGGGCATCAGGCCCAACCCCAGGCCCAACCCCAAACAAGGAACCATCAGCAAATTAGTGTGAAGTAAGAGAAAGAAAACTTCTTTAAGGGAGTGACTCTAGAAAGGTTGACTAGACTCCAGTGAACAAACTTGAACTAAGATAGAAATGCTTGACTGTATGGGACTAAAGATATATGACAGAATACCTGAAATCTAGAGTAAGGAGGAGTGCACTAAATTTGATTAAGATATATTATATGAAATGCAAAATAATAAAATATTTTATTTTATGGTAACATATTTTATAAATTTTTAATATTTGAATATAATATTAAAATTAAAAATAAGATCAAATTTCATATATTGTATGAAATTCACAAAAATTCATTAATAATTAACGTGAACAAATAAGTAAGCTGAAACATAGAAAAGTGTGTACCTCAGATTTTAGAGTCAGCAAAAATTTCTGTGAGTACATTTTAGGAGAAATTTACTGAAGAGTAAACTTCCTTTTTCTCCTCCACTGCAATCACCAGAGGGTCTTATGGTATTTCTTTGCTGTGATGTTGAAGTAACTTCCTATTTTATTCTTCTTGCTCCATTTTTCAAGAATATTTCTTGCACACTAATTATAGAAGTGTTCTCATTCTACTATTTAAAAATTGCCACTGAACACTATATTCAGACAAAATACAAAGAACATTGTGAACTAAACCCTTCTTGAGCATAATTATTTTAAGAGATCTGACAGTCATCTACGATGTGTGAGAGAAGAGCAGATTCAAAGAAGGCGGTCAGACCTTTACCTGATTGAAAAACAAAGATGGCATTTGATGATATGGAAGATCAAGATTCCTTAGAGAATAAATATACATTTGCAAGATGATGTAGAGAAACTACTACTTGAAAGCAATTAATTGTAATCCAAGTGGACTTGTAGAGAGGGAGAGGTCATAACAGTAAATAAGTGAGTGAATGCTTTACCAAAGAGGAAAGTTTCTTGGAAATATGTGTCCATTAGTGGTATAAGAGAATAGTGTGTGCCTCTGTGTCTCTGCGTGTGTGTGTGTGTGTGTGTGTGTGTGTGTGTGGGTATGTGTGTGTGTGTGTGTTTGCCTGTGTGTGCCTGTGTGGTTTTGTACCTGTGTAGTTGTGTGTCAGTGAGTGGTTGTATGCCTGTGTGCAAGAATGTATTAGTTTCTCTGCCTGTGTACATGTGAGTTTGCCTATGAGTCCCTGAGTTTGTGCCTGTTTGTCTGTCTGACTGTGTATGCCCGTGTAGTAAACTCCTCTGGTCCTGCCGGAGAAGTTCGGGTCACAGTGGAGAAATGGGGGTGAGTAGGTGGTGAAGTCAACACACAGACACTGGGAGTCGGGTGAAAAGCAGGCAGATTGCGAGCTCCTGCAGACTCATTTAATCGGGGAAAATGGGTATATATATATATTATATATATTATATATATATATATATATATTATATATATTATATATATATATATATATGTGTGTGTGTGTGTGTGTGTGTGTGTGTGTGCGTGTGTGTGCTGTGGTTTCAATAACTCATTCCTAGCCAGGTAAAAGTGGAGCAGGCACCTGAGGAGAAGAAGACAGAGGCCGGTGGTGGTGGTACATACCAGCAGGATTTGCTGAAGGGGCAGAGGAGGGCAAAAAGGCTGAGAAGGCCCCAAGTGACAAGGGGCAAGGGGTCGAGGATGGCCCACATCTTGGACCAGACCTAGATAACAAAAAGTCATTTAAATAGACCAGTCATGAATTCAACTGCCTAGGACTTTAGTTGAGTGTGAAAAACAAGTAATAAATACTTGATAAAAAGATATCTACAGTATCCAAATTTTTGGCCTGTAAATTCATTTTTAAATATGGATATTTTAAAGTTTGCACATATGCATATGCATGCATATGACCTGGTATGCCAAAACAAATAATTCTATGCACATAAAGGATGGAAAATTAAAGTGGCCACTTTGTTTTACAGAAACAACATGAGACAATTACAATGACTGACAAACACACACAAAGACTTAGACCAAGAGTACACTGGACACACTTTACATACAAAAACTTAGAGGCATGAAGAACATGACTACATGAATCATTTTTTAAAATGTATTTATTTATATTTTTTATCAAATCTAGACCCATGTCCCCCCCATCATCCCACCCCACAAGACCTCATGCATTTCGCAAAATATGCTTTTCATCTCTTGGTCTTTCTCAATATTTTCCATGTGGAAGTTGACTGTTTTGAGCAGAAGTTCACTGTTTCAGTCAGTTCTTTGATGAAGTCCTTTCTGTTGTTGTTGTTGTTGTTTCCAATATGCATCACTCCCAACTGCTTTGGATAAAAGCACAAGAGTCCGTGCACAAGAAATACTTACAACTAGATAATTGGCACTAGCATCCACAGATGAGAGATACCATTCGTCGTTTGTTTTTCTGGGACTGTGTTACTTCACTCAGCATGATGTCCTCTAGCTCCAGCCATTTTCCTGCAAAGCTCATGATGTCATCTTTCTTTACTGCTGCATAGAACACCATTGTGTAGATGTGCCACATTTTCTCTATCCGCTCATCAGTTGAGGGGCATTTGGGTTGGTTCCAGCTCCTTGTTATTGTGAAGAGAGCTGAAATAAACATGGCCATGCATATATCTCTGAGGTAGGGTGAGTCTTGAGGGTACATGCCTAGGAGTGGTATGGCTGGGTCTGGTGGCAAGTTCATTCAAAGTCTTCCAAGGGTTCTCCACACTGCTTTCCATAGTGGCTGCATGAGTTTACAATCCCACCAGCAGTGGCTGAGTGTTCCCCTTTCCCCACAACCTCTCCAGCACTTGGTATCATTTGTTTTCTTGATCCTAGCCATTCTTATTGGAGTAAGATGATATCTTAAAATGATTTTGATTTGCATTTCCTTAATGATTAGTGATGTTGAACACTTCTTAAGGTGTTTCTCAGCCATCTCTAATTCCTCACTTGTGAAGTCTCTGTTCAGCTCTTTGCTCCATCTATTGAGTGGGTCATTTGTTTTCTTTCTTCTTTGTTTTTTGAGTAGTTTATATATTCTGGAAATCAATGCTTTGTCAGATGTATCTGCAGTGAAGGTTTCCTCCCACTCTGTGGGATTTCTCTTCACTTCCTTGATTGTTTCTTTTGATGTACAGAAGCTTTTGAGTTTAATGAGGTCCCATTTGTCAATTGTCGACCTTAATTCTTGTGCAGCTGCTGGCTTTAGTAAGTTTTTCTTATGCTTATGTCTTGTGGGTTGCTGCCCACTTTTTCTTCTATCCCTCGGAGTTTGGGGTTTCACTTTGCGGTCTTGATCCATCTGGAGTTGGACTTTTTTTTTTTTGTACCGGGCGACGCTAGGGGTTTAATTTTTTTCTTATACAAGTGGTGATCAGTTTTGCCAAACACCACTTGCTGACGATGCTTGTCTTTTCTCCATTGTGTCTTCTTGGCACCCTTGTCAAATATGAGATGGCTAAAATTGTATGTGCTCAGATTTGGATATTCGGTTTTGTTCTACTGGTCAACAGGGCTGTTTTTTGCCAGTACCAGGCTGTTTTTATGACTATAGCCCTGTAGTATAGTTTGAAGTCTCGTATAGAAATCCCCCCCTGTGTAGCTCTTTTCAGTCAGGGTTGTTTTGGCTATTCGGGGACTTTTGTTTTTCCAAATCAATTTAAGGACTTTTTTTCCAAGCCTGTGAAGAAACTCTTGGGGATTTTGATTGGAATTGCATTAAATCTATACAAGAGATTCAATAGAATGGACATTTTTACAATGTTAATTTTCCCAATCCATGATCATGGGAGGTTTTTCCATCTTCTGATGTCTTCTTCAATTTCTCTCTTTAAAAGTTTAAAATTTTTGTTGTAGAGATCTTTGGTGTCTTTGGTTAGGTTTGTTCCTAGGTATTTTGTTGTTTTTGAGGTTATTGAGAGTGAGAAGGTCTCTTTGAATTCTTTCTCCAGTTGCTTGTTCTTGATGTAAAAAAGGCCATTGCTTTCTTTAGGTTAATTTTGTATCCTGCCACTTTGCTGATGCTGTTAATCGTTTCTAGCAGTTTTCTGGTGGAGTTTTTAGCATCCCTTAAGTAAACAATCATATCATCAGCAAATAGGGATAGCTTGACTTCCTCTTTTCCAATTAGTACTCCTTTAAATTCCTTTTCTTGCCTATTGCTCTAGCAAGTGTTTCAAGCACTATATTGAAGAGGAGTGGTGACAGGGGGCAGCCTTGCTGAGTTCCTACCTTTAAAGGGAATGTTTCTGTCATTTCCCCATTTAGGATGATATTGGCTGTGTGTTTACTGTATATGTGTATATGGCTTTGATTACATTGAGGAATGATCCCCCCCAATCCAATTCCCTCTAGGACGTTAAGCATGAAGGGATGCTGGATTTTGTCAAAGGCTTTTTCAGGATCAATTGAGATGATGGTGTGGTTTTTGTCTTTCATTCCATTTTTGTATTTGATGATGTTTATTGATTTTCATATGTTGAACCCTGCATCTCTGGTATGAATCCAACTTGGTCATGATGGATGATCTTCTTGATGTGGGTCTGTATGCGATTTACCAGTATTCTGTTTAGAATTTTGGCATCAGTGTTCATTAGGGAGATGGGTCTATAATTCTCCCTTTTAGTTGTATCTTTGCCTGGTTTGGAAATAGAGTGATGTTAGCTTCATAGAAGGAGTTTGGGAGAATTCCCTCTGTTTGTATCCTTCTAAACCCTTTCAGTAATAATGGTTGTAGGTCCTTTTGAAATGTTTTATAGAATTCTTCTGTGAAACCATCTGGCCCTGGGCTTTTTTTAGTTGGGAGGTTTCTTATTATATCTTCAATTTCTTCTTGTATTATGGGTCTGTTTAAGCTGTGGATCTTTTCTTGGTTGAGCTTTGATGATTCTCAGGATTTCACATATTCATCCATTTCTTCTAGTTTTTCAAACTTGGTAGAGTATTGGTTTTTGATATATTCCCGTTTGATTTTCTGGATCTTTTCCTTGTCCGTTGTGATAGTTCCCTTTTCATCACAGATTGTACTGATTTGGAGTTGTTCCTTCTTTCTTTTGGTTAACTGGGCTAGAGGTCTGTCTATCTTGTTTATTCGTTCAAAGAACCAACTGTTGAATTCATTGATTTTGGGTATAAATTTCTTTGTTTCTATTTCATTGATTTCTGCTCTGATTTTTGTTATTTCTTCCTGTTTGTTGCATTTAGGGTTCATCTGTTGTTGCCTCTCAAGTGCTTTTATCTGTAGTGTTAGATCATCCACTTGTGCTCTTTTTGTTTTTCTAATGTAGGCACCCATGGCTATAAAATTCCCTCTTAGGACTGCTTTTAAGGTATCCCATATGTTTTGTTTTGTTGTATTGTCATTGTCATTCAGTTCCAGGAATGTTTTTATTTCTTTCTTTATCTCTTCCTTGACCCATTCATTATTCAAGAGTGTGTTGTTTAGTCTCCATGTGTTCTTGTAGATAGTAGGGCTTATCCTGGTGTTGATATTGAGCTTTATTGCACTGTGGTCTGATAGAATGCATGAAATTATTTCAATCTTTTTGTATTTGTGGAGGTTTCTTCTGTGTCCCAGTATGTGGTCGATTTGGGAGAATGTTCCGTGGGGTGCTGAGTAGAAAGTGTATTCTCTGGTATTAGGGTGGAATCTTCAGTAGAGGTTGATGAGGTCCATTTGGTGTATCATATCGTTCAGTTCAGATGTCTCTCTGTTTATTCTTTGTCCCATTGACCTGTCCAAAGGACTCAGTGGGGTACTGAAGTCCCCTACTATGAGTGTACTGGGGTTAGTGTGTCACTTGTGGTCCTGGAGAATTGTCTTTATAAAGTTTGTTGCACCAGAGTTTGGGGCATATATATTCATATTTGTGAAATCTTCTTGGTGAATTGTTCCTTTGATAAAAATATAATGGCCTTCTTTGTCTCTTTTGATTCCTTTTACTTTGAAGTCTATTTGGTCTGATATTAAAATAGCAACACCTGCTTTCTTTTTGGTACCATTTGCTTGGAATATTTTTTTCCATCCTTTCACTTTAAGGTGTTGCCTGTCCTTGAAGGTAAGATGTGTTTCTTATAGACAGCATATTGATGGTTTCTGTTTCCTAATCCAATCTCCCAGTCTATGTCTTTTGATTGGGGAATTTAGTCCATTAATATTTAAGGTTATGACTGATAGGTTTGTGTTGCTGCCTTTTGTCTTATTATCCATTTGTGGTTTTGGTTTAGGTTTCTACTTTTGCAGTTATGCTTTTATTGATTTCTCTTTCTAGGTTCCTGGGGATGGTTGCTCCTTTCTTCTGTCCTTTGAATTGCTTCAAGTATTCTCTGAAAGGTTGGTTTTCTGGACATGTATCCTTTCAACTTGTTTATGTCATGTACGGTTTTGGTCTCTCCTATTATAATCAAAATTTTTGCTGTGTATAATAACCTGGGTTGGCATCTATTATCCTTTAATGCTGGGAATGCTTTGCTCCAGGTTCTTCTTACTTTCATAGTTTTCATTGAGAAGTAAGTTGTAATTCTGATAGGTTTCCCCTTATTGGTCACTTCTTTCTCTCTTGTGGCTTTAAGGATTTTGTCTTTGTTTTGAGAGTCTAGCATTTTAACCATGATGTGGCATGGAGAATTTTTTTTCTGATCTTGTCTGTTTGGAGTTCTATGTGCTTCTTGTATTTGTATTGGTTTGTCCTTTACTGGGGGGGAAGTTTTCATCTATTATTCTCTTGAAGATCTGATTAATACCAGTCTCTTGGGATTCTTCTCCTTCTTCTATTCCTATGATGCAGAGGTTTGATCTTTTTATAGT
The DNA here is from genome assembly GCA_009823505.1 of Rhizomys pruinosus. Taxonomy (NCBI): domain Eukaryota; kingdom Metazoa; phylum Chordata; class Mammalia; order Rodentia; family Spalacidae; genus Rhizomys; species Rhizomys pruinosus. The sequence goes on from VZQC01010902.1 coordinate 2,527,735, forward strand.
GTCCCGCAATTCCTGGTTGTTGCACTTTTGTGTATATTTAAATTTTTCATAATCTTTACTTGAGGTTTTTATTTGTTCTGTGTTGTCTTCCAGGTCTGATATTCTTTGTTCTGCTTCCTCCATTCTGCTTCTGAGACTTTTTCCATTCCTTTCCTCTTGATTGGATGAGTGTTTGATTTCCTTTTTCATTTCCTCTTCTGATTTCTTTAGTGTTTCTACTTCCTTTTGGAGCTTCTCAATCTCTTCCTGTAGCTCTTTGCTTCGCTGGTTGGTTTCCTTATCTTTTTCAGCATGGGATATTTTCAGTGTTTCTACTTTCTTCTGGAGTTTGTCATTCTCTCTCTCTAGGTTCTTCTTGAGTTCTTCATCCTCTTTTCTTAGTTCTTTGATTTGCTGTTTATAATCTTGTAGTTCTTTAAATGACTTCCCAATTGTGTTTCTGATATCTATGTTCTGGGCCCTCCCCAGGGGGATCCCACTGTAGGAATTTCCCATAGGGTTGGTAGAGCTTGGTGCGGAATTATCCTGCCCCTTTTCCGTGTTGTCTTTTCTTTGTGTTCCTGGCATATGGGCTTCTCCTTGCCTTCCTGAGCTTCAGCTGGTCTCAGGATATCTCAGATCATGAGTGTGTGAATCTTAGACACACGGAAAGACAGTCACCATAAATATAAAGCATGAAAAGATTGGATTCCCTCTTTCTGGAATGTTTTTTAGGGCACCCCTAGAGGCTCCCTGGAGGATCCCTTTTTTCTCCTGTAGCAAACCATAGCTGCTACCAGGATCAAATTTCCATGTCCACACAGGGTCGAATGTCTTTCAAGAGTACTCACAGCATCTTCCCGGAGTATTCTGGAAAGATACAAGCAAATCCTTGGACTTTTGTTAATAGGGGGTTCATGCCCTTCCATTGTGAGGACAAAGGATCCCTCCATCTGATGAGAGGGAGGAGGTGGGGTGGGGAAGGGAACCCCAGTGTTTATAAGCTGGTGAAATTCCATGCCATTCCAAAGGAAGGAAGTTGAGCATAAGAGGGTCTCTGTAAGGAGGAGGTGGGGATCCAGGCCGAGTGGCAACAGTGGCACCCACATTAACAGGGAAGGCATGCAAATGTGAGGGTGAATGAAGGAATAGGTTCTGAGAGGAATGGAATAAGGGAAAGCTGAGGGAAAAAGGGGAACATGGGACAGAACTTCCTGGACCTCCCTCTGAGGGTATATTGACTTAGCAGGGATAGCTGAAGGTAGTTTTTGTGAGTCGGAAGCAGGAGGGGAATTCTCTTCATTGGATTTGAAATCAAGTACACATGGGAGGGCCGGTTATTTTGTAATAGCATAGATCGTCCTCTGCTGAGGAGCCTTTAAAAGGCTTACAATTAAGGCGAGAAGGTTGCCCATGACAGCAAGGATGTGGTTGGGCAGGAAAGTGCTTGGATCGAACTAGGACAAACAAAGAGTGTGTGTCGGATAAGTGTCCTGTGCTTAGCAGAAGACTTCCAGGGGAAGTTACTCCCTTACAGTTATGGCGAGGATGTTGCTTATGACAGCAAGGATGAGGGTGGGCAGGCAAGTGCTTGGACCGAACGAGGACAAAGAGTGTGTGTTGGATAAGTGTCCTATGCTTAGCAGTAGACTTCCAGGGGATGTTACTCCCTAGGCCTTATGTCTGCTTGGTGTGTCTGGAGTGGCTAAGGTCAGAGTCCTGAGTGGATCAGCTCTTACAGGGACTAAGGAAGAGGTGGAGCAGCCAATGCTGTTCAGGGCAGCACTGAGTGGCAGTATGTATTTCCGGAGAGCAATGAACAAAGAGGATAAGAAACACATTGAAAGAAGATAATAAACATATTGGAAGGGTGGCCATAAACACATAAAACGAAAAGGGGTCTATTCACCAGAATGGCAGAAAGGGAGTCTCATAACACAAGGTGGGGGGCACTTTATAAAGGGGGGTTCGCAGACTACATGAGCATCAGATGCAGTTAACTCCTCTGGTCCAGCCTCCAGTTGGTGTGCGGGTCTGGAGGGTCCTCCTCCTTCCAGAGGCAGGTTCCAGCGCCCCAGAGCCGCACCCCCAAGACGGACCTCGGGCCCCAGAGAGCGGTGGAGGCCTGGCATTGCTGACTTCCTTTGGGTGGCGCTTGCTAGTGCTTGTGCCCTGTACCTGGCAGGGGTCCAGCAAAGTGGCATTTGTACTGTTCAGCCTTTCCCTCTGCCCGGGCTGGCACCGGGTGTGCAACCAGAAAGAACACAGCCTGTGGGTGGAGGTCAAGGAAAGGATCACTGCCCAAACCCTGTACATGAGCTAGCAGAGTTACCTGCCTGGGTCAGCTTTCTAGACGTGGAAAAAGCTGAGTGCCTAAACAAGATTGTGGCCCAGGTGTAGCCCTTCCTAGGTCAGTACATGGAAAAACTTCTGGCTGAAACTGTGCCCCCAGCTGTTTTGGGATCTAACCCCCATCTGCAAACATTCACATTTACACGAGTGGAACTGGGAGAAAAGCCCTTATGTATCATAAGGGCCAAGTTTCACCCCAGTCGGAGAAAAGATCAGATCCTCCTGGACATGAACATCAGCTATGTAGGTGACTTTCAGATTGATGTGCAAGTAAATATTTCTGCAAAGCAGGAGTCAAGGGTATGCAGCTATATGCAGTCTTGCAGGTGATTCTTGAGCTAGTCACCGGGGACCCTCCTATTGTGGGGGCTGTGTCCGTGTTCTTTATCAAACGCCTGACACTCGACATCAACTGGACAGGGATGACCAACCTGCTGGATATCCCAGGACTTAGCTCTCTCTCTCTGACACCATGATCATGGATTCTATTGCTGCCTTCCTCGTATTGCCCAATTGCCTGTTAGTGCCGCTTGTACCTGACCTTCAAGATGTGGCCTAGCTGCATCCCCCTCTACCCAGAGGCATCATTCTGATTCACCTTCTGGCAGCTCAGGGGCTAAGTTCCAAGGACAAATATGTGAAAGGCCTGATTGAGGGAAATTCAGACCCTTATAGACTTGTGCGTGTGGATACCCAGACATTCTGCAGTCAAGTCATAGATGAGGAACTCAACCCTCGCCCCCAATGGGGCGAGACTCATGATGTGATAGTACATGAGGTCCCAGGACAGGAGATCTAGGTAGAGACGTTTGACAAAGATCCAGATAAAGATAACTTTCTCGGGAGTATGAAGCTGGAAACAGCGAAGGTATTCCAAGTTGGAGAACTGGGTGCTTGGTACCCTCTACAAGGTGACCAAGGCCAGGTTCACTTGAGGCTGGAATGGTTGTCACTTTTGCCAAATGCAGGAAAACTAGAGCAGGTTATGCAGTGGAAGCCGGGCATCTCCTCTCGACCAGACCCGCCATCAGCTGCCATCCTAGTTGTCTACTTGGATTGGGCCCAGGATCTTCCTTTGAAGAAGAACAAGGAACCTAACCTCATGGTGCAGCTATCAGTTCAGGACGTGACCCAAGAGAGCAAGACCACCTATAGCACCAACAGCCCAGTGTGGGAAGCCGCTTTCCTGTTTCCTGGAAGCCAGGATCTCGATGTGCAGGTGAAGAATGACTCCAGGACCCTGAGTCTAGGGGCACTGACCCTGCCTCTGGCTCGCCTGTTGACTGTTCTAGAACTTACCCCGCAGTGGTTCCAGCTCAGCAGCTCGGGTCCCAAACTGCAGGAAGTTGATATGCGTGTCAGAAGGAGGGAAGGATGTGCCTATGAGAAGTCAAATGCATGCCTAAAAAGCATTTCCTTCAGTTGACCCGATTACTTTCACACCACAGAGAACACAAACATCAATTATCTTTCAAAAATATGGGTATTTAAGGCACAATAAGCAGAAAATGTCGTAACTGAAAATTAATATTGAACCCAATATGATATTCAATTTATAAATATATCATTCAGTGTGCATGGAATATTCCACCTCTTGATTCCTTCTTTGTGCATTTTCCGTTACTATAGAAACTTCTGTGGAACCATGTATCTGTGTTAACCGTGTCATGCCATTCCACATGTACAAATGATTTTAAAAGTATTCAGTGATAAACAACTTGCATAGTTACAAAGAGCATCTAATTAAGAAGTTGTCTTATTTATAAACTGGTTTATTTATCAGACTATGTATTTGCTGAATGGATGAACAGTGAACACTCAGTATTTCTGTGGCATTGATGAATTTTTGATATTCTTTCCTTTTCTAAATAAGTTGGACCATGGATTTTTAATATAACTTTTATTATTTTTTGACAAAATCATAATTTTGGAGAAGATTTGAACTCCCCCCTCAACTTTCATATCACCTCTAACTAGTCTCTTCCCTCCACTCATGTACTTTTGTTTTATGTTGTAACTCTCTGAGTCCAACCAATGGTATCTGACCATAGGTTTGGAACTTCCTTTTGAGCCAGGTGGGCTCATCTGTGTGTACTTGGCTTCAGACAGTATCTTCCCCTCACCCAGTATCTATCATTAGCCTGTGGTAGGGAACAATGATCCAGGACTGACTATTGATAAGCCCTGTCTTGTATAATCCCACTGCAGTCATTCCTGATGGGAAATAATGATCTTACTGGCTGTGTCAGTCCAGCATTGCCTAGCCTTTCACCATGCATTCTGGTTCCTGGATTATTTCAATGCCTCTCCATGGTGTTCTCTGAGTCTGTGAAGGGGTTGTATAAATGTCCTGTACAGCTGAATACTCATTCATAACTTATTCTTACCATCCTGAGCAGCCTGGAATTTCTGCATTCACTGTTTGGTGTTCATTACACAGAGAAAGATTAACTAAGCAAGGCTGAGAGTTATTATTTGTCTGCCAATTTAAATCTTCTTTTTCTAACATGGGATTTTCAAAAGGGATTTAACACACTAGTTAATTGTGTTCTGTATGCTACCACACAGTGGAAAAAAATCATGACTTAGGATCAGATATGTATATATATTTCCCAGATCATTCTAAATAATGCTCACATGAATTATAATTCCCCAAAGCCTCAATGACTGTATTTGTTAATTAAAACAATCTTAATGGCAACCTCAATTACATATATGTGTGAACTAAAATGATAGATTAATATCAAATACCTTGGAATCTCAAGTACTGTGAGATCTGTTTTCTATTATCAAACTATTACTTCCCATTTTCCAACTCCCTTGCTTTATAGCTAATGCAAATTTGGTTCTATTTGCTCAATAAATCATGTAAAATAGCACTACTTACAGTTAGGTTTCATACAATGGCTAAAAATGTAAAGATACACAAGGCCTTATGATAAATACTAATAGCTAATAAGTATGTTATATTAATCTATTTATGTACTCAGCTCAATTTGGAATTTAAAAAGTAATAAGGAAAAGAAAGATAAGGGAAAGGCTTTAAAGGAAAAGATAATGAGAAGAAAGAATCACAAAAAGATGATTGTTTTTAAAGCTATTGTACGTAAGGCAAAATGTATATTTTGATACATATATCAGTTTTCCCAAATTGAATGCAGTAAAATAGTCACATTTAGAATATTTAGTAAAGTTCCAAGGTTTAAATTATTGTCAAAACACTGGAAGATAGAATGAAAGGCAGGGGAGATAGGAGAGTGAAAGGAGAGAGAGAGAGAGAGAGAGAGAGAGAGAGAGAGAGAGAGAGAGAGAGAGAGAACAAAGACAGAGACTGGGACAAAGAAATAGAAAGAGAACAAAATAAGTTTATAGAAAGAGAAAAGAGTGAGAGAAAAGAAAATAAGAAAAGAAAAGATGAATCACTTTCTGAATGAGAAGACTTGTAGTTTTCAAAACGCCACATATTTTCAAATGGCCAAATGACACTGAATGAATAGTCTTGTTACCTCATTGGAACACACATCATCACCATTAAGATAAAAATCTAAAAATTAGAGATGAGCTGTGAAGGGCCGCATGAAATTTTGAAGGAACAATTTTAAAAATAGTCCCTTCTGATAGAAAGTAAGTAAATCAAAAGAAAATAGCAGCAGCTAACAGCTTATAAATAACCACAAAATCATAGTGCATCTTCAGCCAGAGGTGCTAATGTGGGAATCATACTTTAGCCACAGCTTTCAGGATTTTATACAAGTTATAAATTACCAGTTTAGACTTAAACATATAGTTGTCTTGTTACTTCACAGGACTGGATGATTTTCAAGTCTTTTACTGTCTAAACTTTCATCAAAAATAAGGAAGAGTGGTGGAAAGATGCTGCAGCAGCTATGAGTACTTGGTGCTCTGAAAAAAAATAGTCATTTGTTCCCGCATTCACACATCCTGTGGCTCACAACTGCCTGTAATTCCAGTTCCTCTTTTGGCCTCTGGGGGCATATGTGTGCCATGACACGCCTCTTCAAGCATACACACACACAGACACACACACAAACACACACACACACACAAATAAATATATAAATAAAAATAAAATAAATTTTGAATATAGGAAAGTGGAAATTTTCCATCACTTTTATATGCAAACAAAACACATACAAAAATAAATTCCTTTAAAAAATAACTGTGATAGATAGCTTTAGTTGTACACTTGACACCCTTGAGTGGAGAGGACCTCAACTGGGAAATTGCCACTATTGGGCTGACCAGTGGCTATGTCTGTGAGACATCTTCTTGATTGTTGAGCGATGTGGGAGGACCCAGCCCACTGTGGATGGTACCATCCCTGGGCAAGTGCTCCTTTATTGTAGAAGTAAAGAGACTGAGCACAGATCAGAAGAGCAAGCCAGGGGCTGGAGAGATGGCCTAGCGGTTAAGAGCGCCGACCGCTCTTACAGAGGACCCGGGTTCGATCCCCAGCACCCACATGGCGGCTGAGAACCGTCTGAAACTCCAATTCCAGGAGAACTCCAGTTCCGGGGGAATCCGACACCCTCTTCTGACCTCCGCGGCATTGCACGACACGGGTGCACAGACTTGCATGCAGACAGTACATTCATACACATACGGAAATAAATAAAATAAAAAAAAAAAAAAAAAAGAAGAAGAGCAAGCCAGTAAGCAGTGTTTCTCCATGACCTGTGTTTCAGCGTCTGCTTCCAGGTTTCTGCCCTGAGTTCATACCTTGGACTCTTTCATTGATGAACTGTGACCTGGGAGGTGAAAACAAATAAACCCTTTTCTTCACAATTTGATATTGGTCAGAGGGTTTGGTGACTGCAATAGAGCAGCTAACTAGAACAATATCTCTCTGTCAATCTATGGTTTAAGAAAGGTATATCCAGGGGGCTGGAGAGATGGCCTAGAGGATAAGAGCACTGACTGCTCTTGCAGAGGACCTGGGTTCAATCCCCAGCACCCACATGGTGGCTGAGAACCGTCTGTTACTCCAATTCCAGGAGAACTCCAGTTCCAGGGGAATGTTATACCCTCTTCTGACCTCCGTGGCATTGCACGACACGGGTGCACAGACCTACATGCAGACAGTACACTCATACACATACAAAAATAAATTAAAAATTAAAAAAAAGAAAGGTATATCCATATGTGAAATATTTTGATTTCAACTTTTGATCTTTACTTTTAAGTATTCCTAGCATACTTTAAAAATAGAAAAGTCCCCTCCAATTCAGGTGATATGTGTGCATATATATATATATATATATATATATATATGCAATACAATTTAGAGAGAACAACAATAACAACAACAAAAGAACTGGAAAAAGAAAAAAAATAACTCTGGAAAGACTCAGAAAAAGATTCAAGACATGTATAACAGAGTGCCAGAACTCAGGGGTGGGGGCATGGAAAGGGAAATGACTCTAAATTCAATTGAGAAATGATGTATGATGTATGGAAAAAGTTTAGTAACAATAAAATTAAATAAAATAATAAAAAATAAAGTAAAAATAGAAAACTCCATATCATTTTGGGATGTGTGTGTGTGTGTGTGTGTGTGTGTGTGTGTCTTTAAAATATAGAAAACAGGGACCGTTGAATTTGTTCTATGGGTTAAGATATTAGATACAAAGCCTGAAAACCTGGATTTGATTCTAGGAACCCACATAATCGTGGTGGGAGAGAAACAGCTCTACAGTCCTGGCCTCCATGTACACACTGTGGCACATGTGCACAATACTTGATGCATGCATGTATAGTGAGGCGTTCAGGCTAATGACCAGATATGCTTGGACTAAAAAGTCTTAGGTTTTGTTTACCTATTTAGTTGTATGTGTTCATGTGTGCATATGTGTGTATGTGTGTGTTTTTACAAGGACACTATGAAAAGACAGTGTACAAATAATAGTTTCTTTGATAAATGAAGACTGGGGAAAACACAGTCCAATGAAGAACACTGAATCATTACTTCACGCCATGTATAAAAATAATGAACACATAATTTACTAAAACCCAAAATTGAAATTTTAATATTGGTTGTTGGGGAGAAGATCTTAAAGTAATTGGATTTGATAATAGGCAATGATAATTGGGAAGTCATTCTAAAAGTTAGGCAACAAAAGCAAAAATAAATAAATTAAAGTGACTTTGAAAAAGAAACTGAAATCAACAAAATGCAAAATTTAGCATATAGCTCAGAAAAAATGATTTTAAGACACTTATTTCATTAATATTTCATATTCCAAATATATATTTACACATATATGTATATTTCAATAATAAACCAAATCAGAAAACACAATTTCAGAAACTGGAGAGATATCTCTAAGCTTAAGAGGACTTAACGCTCTTTTAGAGGACCTGGGTTCTGCTCCTAGCAGCTATGTGTCAGCTAATAACTGTCCATAATTCCAGTTCCAGGGGCTCTAATGTTCTCCTCTAACTTCCATGGCCACTGCACAACACCATGCACATTAAATGAAAATAAATGAATAACAAATAAAAAAGAAAACACTATTTGAAATATGAGAAAGAGCACTATAATTTTTTAAAAAGATGGCCAAGAAAATTTATTCAAAGGATACATGAAAAGGTGTCCCACTCCAGTAACCAAGAGGGAAAATGCAAAATACATTGAAAATAAACTGCCATTTCACACCCATAAGAATGGCTGTCCTCAGAAAGACAACAATAAATGTTGGTGAAAAGGGGGCAAAAGAAGAACAGCTAAATATTTTTAATATGCTGCTGGTGACTAAGCTGGAAGATACAAAACTAAAATATGGCTAAGGTATAAACCAGAAACTTCTCTGGTTATGACCCTAAAGAAAATGAGTTCTATCCTGTTGGGAGCTCCCTGAGGGGCTATCCACTCCAAAATTTTCAGCCATAGCACATGTACACACAAGCACGGAAACCAATTGGACTCAGTAGATTACACACACACACACACACACACACACACACACACAGATTTATATATATATATATATATATATAATATATTATAAAACTTTTTTCAAGAAGCAGTCAAAATTGACAGGGAGTGGAGGGGACATGGAGCAGTTTGAGGGGGAGAGAGTGGGGTCTAGATAATATAAATACAGTGCTCAGGTATGCAATTACAAAAAATTTTTAAACATTAAAAAATGCATACCACAAAATATATTTGCATTCCTATGTTCAGCATCATTCACAATAGCCAAGGTATCAAGATGAAATATCTGTGAAATGATTTTTTTTTATTGATACAAACTCAAAATGGAGCACTATTCATTCTTTCACTGTTATAGAAAGAAGTTCTGCTGGTTTGGAGAACAGTGAGAATCCTGGAAAACTGCACTAAGGGAAATATGTCCAAACCAGAAAGCCAAATAGAACATAATCTCTTTTGAGAAGCTAAAAATTTGGAACTTGTGTCAAATTCATAGAAACCCAGGATAAAGGATTTGATTGTCAAGGATGATGAGGACAGGAGAAATGCGGAGATTTGGGTCAGTAAATATAATTTTAGTTATGCAAGGGAAATTCCACGTGGAGATTACATTGATCACAATGTAATTCTAGTCAACAATATTATGTGTATGCTTGAAGTATGTCACCCCTTACATGTTCCCAGCATATAAACCACACTAAATGGATGCGCTAGCTTGTTTATTTATGAGGCTTTTGTACAATGTCTGTATATACAAAATCATTAACTTGTACAACCTGAATATAGGTAAATCAGCTAGAGAGTGCACTGAGGTAAATTTGAGCATAAAAGTTGCAAAGTAACAAGGAAAGTTTATTGCAGAGACCCTAGCCTGAAATAGCAAGTAAAGATGAGCAAAGATCTTCACCCTGGGCCTTTTGAATGCTAGCGGAAACGTAGAAACTTAGAAATTTCATGAATTTAATCTCTTCCTGTAGCTCTTATTTAAATATCCTGTAAACCCTTCTTGTGAAGCCACTCAGCAAAGGATGAGTTTTTCACAGGATAATAAAGCTTGAGTGAAATTCTCATGTAGGGGAATGAATAAGCAAACAAAAATGAATGCATCAGGAGCACTGTGTCAAAATGTCATTCAATTGATATTCACAGGATTACCGGGCAATTGTCAGCAATGATATATCATTAATATCCAGGTCACAAAATGGCTTTGTAGGTTGCTAGGATATTCTCATTGTGTAAAATTTTAGTAAAAGTCTGTTCCACTCATCCCACATTTTGGCTAAGGACAGAGGGATTTCAATATTTTTCATGTACAAAATTGAATATAATATTATTATGTTTTAAATTGAACTCTGATTAAAAATAAAAAAGTTGTTTAATGTATCTTTTATTTTTATTCAGTATTTGTTCACGTGTGTGTGTGTGTGTGTGTGTGTGTGTGTATTTGCATGAAAGGTGTGTGAGTGTTAGTACACTCACCCCGTGGAGATCAGAGAACAGCTTTCTGGAATTTGTTCTCCTCATCCACTTTGAGTTCTACCAATTGAGTTCAGGTAACAGTAGTTACGCTTTCACTCAGGTGATTTTAAACACACAGCAGCTCTCTTGCCCTCCCTTGTCGATGTATCTTATATTGCTCTAGAGAAAGCTATATGCTAAATGGAAATGTATATGTAGACACAAACATCCATTGCTATTCTTTAACTTTTTAAAGAAATGATAGATCATGCATTTTCACTTGTGCTATACGAAAAGCAAGTAAAATTTTATTGCCCTGCCATAGCGGAATCTGATTTCTTTTTATTTTTTTTTTAATTTTATTTATTTTTGTATGTGCATGAATGTACTGTCTTCATGTAGGTTTGTGCACCCGTGTCGTGAAGTGCCGCGGAGGTCAGAAGAGGGTCTCGGATTCCCCTGGAACTGAAGTTCTCCTGGAATTGGAGTTGCAGACGGTTCTTAGCCGCCATGCGGGTGCTGGGGATCCAACCCGGATCCTCTGCAAGAGCAGTCGGTGCTCTTAACTGCTTAGCTATCTCTCCAGCCCCGGAATCTGATTTCTTAAGGAACACGAGGGAGTCTGACTGTAATGCTTCTTCAGTTTTCTGTCCGGAAAAGTGTGAGCAGGATAAAAAGAGCACTAAACATGAACTGAAGATCGATGTCAGCGTGGTATCCATATTCGCTCCTCTGTGGTTTCAGCTTGTCTCTGGTTCACAGTTATCAGAAGGAGGGTCTTTGAGAATCTTTCTGGTGTCCGTTTCTTGCATACAACAAATCTCCGAAAGACTTCAAACTTCAAAAAAATAAATAATGTGCTTGTGGACATTACCTTTACAGGTTCTGACTCAGCCTTTCTATTTGATGTATGAGACAGTGATAATAAGAGATCTATGAAGCAATCACTGTAACAAATAAGCTTAATAAGACCTGAAAAACTATCTCGTTTTTAAGTTTCCATTAGTTTCTTCTGCTGTCATCACTCAAATCTATTCCACAGAGCATAGGAAATGTCATTTCTGGATTGCTTAGCTCTTCATAAACACAAGCACCCAGCCAGTGATCTTTATTTTTTCTCCTGGAGAAAAATTAATTAAAAGATTTATAGAAAGTTAGAGGTTGTTTTTACTTGTTAACAGATGAATGCACATCATGCCTGTGTAAGGTCCAAGTGATTCACGGAGATGTGGTCTGCAGAGTTCAAGAGTATATCAACAAGTAAACAAACCACTGCTCCTTCCCAGCACAGTGCCTCCTTTCCAAGGTCTTTAAAACAAATGTCCATGTATCATATGATTTGTTCAACATGACATTTGATTTGGAAAATAATGTGAAAGGAGTATAGAGGACAATTGCTATATTGTAATGAAAAATAATATCTGTGAAATATGAAATATATAGGCTGTGATTAGACAATGACTAATGTGTTTCTTACCATTCACTTCAGTGGAAACATGAACATATATATGTCGGTCACTGAAACCATCAATATTTGGAACCACTGACACGGACACAAAAATAATACCAGTAAATTTAAAATAACAAAATATCTAATGCAGTATATCCTAATAAATAAATTATTTACAGAAGACTTTGCTGATTGACTGATCTATTAATTATGTCAAATATGGTCACTAACAACTCACTTGTATTCTACTGAAGATGCAGAAATCAAATCCCGTTGCGACTGTTCAAGCAAAGCTAAATACACCTCTGCCTTCACAGGCATTGAAGAGAAAGCATGCATTCTTCTGAAGTCCCCCTAGAAAACTTCTTCTTATGTTTTATAGGTCAGATTCCTGAATCATCTTCAATAACTCTGGCCCACATAATCACAGTATTAAGAAACAGAGCATCCAGTGGTGAGGTGATAAAAGTGAAATTATTTCTTTTTAATCTAAGTCTTCTTATTCTCCAGCTCAATTCACAAAGATTCAAAGAACTACAATAACAGCATGGGGACTAGGGTCTCCAAAAGTTTTGGAGTTAATAGATGAGGTATTAAAATAAAAACAATAGGGGTTGGAGAGATAGCCTAGGGGTTAAGAGCACCGACGCTCTTACAGAGGACCCGGGTTCGATCCCCAGCACCCACATGGCGGCTAAGAACCGTCTGTAACTCCAATTCCAGGAGAACTCCAGTTCCAGGGGAATCTGACACCCTCTTCTGACCTTCGCGGCATTGCACGACACGGGTGCACAGACCTGCATGCAGACAGTACATTCATACACATACAAAAATAAATAAATTTAAAAAAAAATAAAAACAATAATGTAATATACCAAAACAAAAGAAAGGCAACAAACTGAATTAGCATACAGTAATCTCCCAAACCTTCCTCCAGTAAGTATCAGTTATTCACCTTCAGGGAGTAAGATAGCTTTTTCTTCCATTATTTGTCCTTCCTCACTATCTGCATTTCAATGTCTGAGCACCAGGCATGAAATATCCTTGTTCAAACAATTTTCTTGCATTGAAGCAACAAGCCACAGGGATTTTTATCATCTAGGAAAAGGGAAGTGGATTCAATGTGATGATAATGAGTGACTCATACCCCCTCCTGCAGGTGTAATGAGGTCTCCACCCTAAAATTGTTAAAATATAGGAGGGGTGATTATGTCCCCTTGAGGGTCAAATACCTATTCAGATTTGAGCTATTCCAACATAATTTAAAGAAATTTCAGATTTTCATAATAACTGCTAAAAATTAAAGAAAATTTAAAGTCAGATAAAAAGGAGACCAAAAATAGGGAAAAAAACCAAAACATGCTGATAATCATATAGAGTCCGTTGTTTGATATCTTAGGACCTGATGCACAACAACTTATAAATGAGATAATGGGGCTGCAGAGGTGGCTCAATGATTAAGAGAATGGGCTGCTCTTGCAGAGGACCAATGTTCAATTCCTGGAATCCAGATAGCAGCTAACGACCATCTGTAACTTCAATTCCGGTGGAATCTGGTGCTCTCTTCTAACCTTTGCAGGCATTGCACGATATGTAGGCAGTACACTTATATACATACAATAAAAATAGTAGATAAAATATTAAAATATGAGATAATGTACAAATTATGAAACATTTATATTCAAAATAATAAAAATATAAATGATAGGATAGATTTCAAAATTATTTCTGTTTTTGTGTATTCATATGTATTTATGTCTGCACTTATAAAGAAATAGAATATTGAATTACATGTCTGGAGTTCAAATTATTCATCTTCTATATCTCTACACATTTATATCACATTTTCTTTCATATTTTGAATCATGTGTGTTCAGTAATAGAGGAGTAATAATAAAAGTTCCTTCTGAAGAAGTGCAAATGTCTCTTGTTCTACTTAAATATGGCTTTTAGTTTTTAATCTTTGGATTTGTATCTTCAACTTAGAGTGCCTGTAGATAGCAGGAAACTGGACAGATACCATTTGGGAAAGTAGCAGGATATAGCACACAGGTGATGTGAAGGGAAAGGTAATGATGGAATGATGACCTTTAAGTGGGAAAGTGTTATGGGAAGGTAGGAAAAGGAGGGAGCGGGGAGAGAGAAGGAACAGTAAGGACATCTGAAAGACAGACCTGTCAGAAAGATAGGTGCATGGGCTCAACAGTGCATGAACATAGCGGGGTAACCAGCTTCTTCAACCTGGAATGAAAAAAAAATGCTATTCTACATTTGCCCTATAACTCATCTGGAGGACGCTTAGGCCACAGAGGAACACCTTTCCCTATTATCTTTCTGAATGGATAGGTAAATAATCAACATGCCTTTTTATAATTTTATTTATTTTTTATGTGTATGAATGTACTGTCTGCGTGTAGGTATGTGCACCTGTGTCGTGCAGTGCCACGGAGGTCTGAAGAGGGTGTCGGATTCCCGTGGAACTGGAGTTAAAGACAGTTCTTAGCCGCCATGTGGGTTCTGGGAATGGAACCCGGGTCCTCTGCAAGAGCAGTCGGCACTCTTAACTGCTGAGCCATCTCCCAGCCCCTCAACATGCCTTTTAAATATGTTTCTCTTCCATAGATTGGTTAAGCTGTCAGTTCTTTTCACAGAATCTACTATTTGTAACAGTTGGGAGCTAGTAGAGACCCCCAAATGCTGAAAGAGCTGGGGCGGATACCACAGCATTAGATTCTACTTGTTTGCTATCAAATTTTTAAAACAGAAAGAAGGAAGCACAGCTGAGGAATTCACGGGGTCAGATTGGTTGTGACTGATGGCTGTTGTGAGAGGGCTAAGTGAGCTGTGGGTAGCCTTGTCCCTAGGCAGGTGCATTTGCCCTCTATAGGAAAGCTAGGTGAAGGAAAGTCAGAGGGAACATTCTTCCATGGTTTTTGCTTCAGTTGACTGTCAAGTTGTACACTGACTTTCCCAGTTTAGGATTATGAACTAGACATGCAAGATAAAACAAATGTGTCCTCTCAAGTGGATTGTCATCATGATGTTCATCCTAAACTCAAAAAGCAAATTGCATGGTATCATTTCAGTTGCTTTTTATCAAAGTTACAGAATAATTGATCAAAACTTTAAGGTAAAAGTTTTATATTTTTTTTTTGTTTTTTATTTGTTTGTTTGTTTGTTTCTTTGTTTCAGAATGAAAGCTCTGATCCTCTGGGTGGAGAGAAAATGATAGGAATTCTAAGTGGAGGCAGAGGCGTTGACCTGAAGCTTCTCACACACTGGGGAAATCATGAACAGCAAATTTAGTCCATGACTGGAGGAATTATAACCTGCAAAAACTTGACTCTACATCTTCAGCTAGGCCCATGTCCCAGATAGCAGAACCTCCCTAGACAATGGTATCCACTGGTGATCAAGTGATCAAAGTATTCTCCGTATGACAGACATTTCACACTCAAACCAGAACAGTCATATTTTATTCAACAAGAGAATAAAATGTCCATGGCATGATAGTAAACAGGAAAATAAAATAACCAACAGATTAGGATCCCTCTAAACGTCACTAATGATACTTACTAAGAGTATAAATCATCTGAAGTTTATTACCTATCTATCTATAATATATCATCTATTGATAATCAGTATTCTGTCATACACACACACACACACACACACACACACACACATATATATATATATATATATATATATATTGTCTATAACCTGTCATTAATTTGTCTACATATCATCTACTTAACACACTAAAAAAGGGCAAATATTTCAGGATACAAATACCTACTGCTGTTGACTATATTAATATGAGAGTAATAGCTTACTTTTTAGTCTGTGCTAAGGAATTCCCACCAACATGTATACAATGCACTATTTATAGCCATATGTTGATAGGATTAGTTTTCCTGAACAAGTTAGTACAAAAAAGTATAGCTCATCTCTGTTTCTAAAGGCCGTCCCAGAGACTCGTGGTTAAGCCCTTTTCTCACTTGCAGGTGGTTTCTAGAAATGGTGTTTTGAAACCATTTATTACCTCCAATGGGGCAGAAACAGCAGATCATAAGGCCATCTCAAATCATAACTCTAGTAGATCACTTGAGGCAGGTTCAGTGGACAGGTCAGACACTGTACTCTAAAATAAGTAGCAAGTGACAGGGGAAAAATTCTCAACAAAGTAATTATTAACAGGAATTTTAAAAACTGTTTTTATCTAGATTCATTATCTAGATTACTCTTCCTATAACTGTGATGTTAGACATGGTGTTAAATAATACCTTCTTGTTTAGTAAAGAAAAAAATATTATGCAGCTATTGTCTCAAGGGGCTGTCTTGGACATCTGACTGAGGTCACTGGTATTTTAAATGTGTGTAACCACAGAAAGGGATAGACACATCTTTAAAATGAGGTATTTTGCCAGGCGTGGTGGCCCACACCTTTAATCCTAGCACTTGGGAGGCAGAGGCAGGAGGATCATTGTGAGTTCAAGGCCGGCCTGGTCTACAGAGTGAGTTCCAGGACAGCTGGGGCTACAGGGAGACCCTGTCTCGAAAAGGAGCGGAAAAAAAAAAAAAGAAATGAGGTATTTTATGAGAAACATTAGCCTTAATATTTGATGGAATTCAAAACATTTATAAAACTGTCAAATATTTTTTTCAGCTGTGGTACTGGGATCATGCAAACATTATTTGCAATTTATTTAATTGAATAAAGTAGTACTAATGTAAGTTAAAATATTTCTCATAAAACATAGCTTTCACTTTGTGAGTGTAATTAAAAGAAAAACAAAATATAAGCAATGCTTGCATCAGAAAGACACAGGAGTCTTTTACTTTGTGGCAAAGTTTTTGCAGAGGCTTATTACGAAATTAAATGCTATTCTATTAGAAAGATAAAGCTGATCTGAATTTTAGAGTGACCTCACTACATATTCAGTATGTATTGTGGTAAATACACAAACTAGCAATTTTGAAATGAAAGTTGGTGCGGCTTTTCAGGATCATGTGGGTGTTTTCATCAGTTGACTATGACACAGTTAATGATAAAGTTAAGACACTAAGCATGTCACATATTGCAATCTTTAATATTGTTGGCTGTTTCTGAAATATTGTCTACAGATTTTTGTCCTCCAGCCATTGTCCAGATTACAAATCTTAAATAAATAACTCATTTAACCTAGGGATATTGCTTCTAGTTTGAGTGTCTCTGTTAATCACATGACAAAATAGTAAGCTAGGACATGGTTTTATTTATTTTTGAAATATTTTTATTTATTAAAGTCCAATTCTGAAGTTACATCTTCAATTACAGAAATGTTGTATTGATATGTAAAAACTATACAGAGGACTCCTATCCCATAGAAAGTTGACCCCAAAGATGAAAATTTCATGGAATCATGGACATTATATTAGGTTGCATTCTATTCCAACTTATTCATTTTGACATAATGAAGGGAAGATAGAAATATGTTCACCTGATCATTGAAGTCATAAGAAAGAAGAAAATACAGCAGAAAAAAGCACTTGCAAATCAATTGTCAAGATTTGATATGAGGAGTGCTCTTCATACACCCACTGGAAATCAAAATACCTACACTTACTCTTTACCACCCTCCCACTCTGATTTGACCCTGTATAATTTTGAGGACTAATCATAACTACTGTGTTTTCATTGCATGTTGGATGTCTTTTATTCCCTCATTTGCAGTTGTAGGTGTGTTGGGAATCAAACACAAGCATACCACTGAGCTACATCTCCATTTGTTTTTGTGAGTATGTGTGTGTGTGTGTGTGTGTGTGAGAGAGAGAGAGAGAGAGAGAGAGAGAGAGAGAGAGAGAGAGAGATTCATGTAGCATAGTAGTTGTGCTTGGAACTCAACTTGTTTTGTCTCTACCTCAAGAGATAGGATTACAGATGTGTACCAAATATCCAGATGTACATGATTTTGAAGAGTAGAATTCTGTGATTGGGATTACCATTCTGATTTTATACCAAACACTCAAATCTAACCATTGCTGTAAAATTATCTATCTTGAGCAATTTAACACCATAGTAATCAGTTGTCAAAGTCTTTGAATTTGCACAGCTTTATGAAAGTATTTCATAAACATAAAAAAAAAAAAAAAACCTCTCAGCTCTGAGAAGTGGTCCCTCTTTTGGTTCTTCTTGTGTACAAGCCTACACACTGCTTTGCTCTCTCACAGTCCTTTGCTGGATCAGGTTCCCACTCTTGAGTGAATGATTTAATTTTCTTATGGCCATCCTCCTTAGCCATCATTCTCTTTGTCTTGTGCAGCTATAGGTTTTCAGTTGTTCCCCAATTCTTTTGTTTTTTGAAAAAATTCATTCAATAACCAAATGAGAAGTATAACTCACTGAGCTATTTTAATAGTATTTGCTATTATGCTGTAATTAAAGGAATAAAATATACAATTTATTAATATTTTCCTTTATTACTAGTCCTTGAGTAGTTTAGATTCCTTTGAAAAACTGACATCATGAATTTGCAGTGAAATTTGGGCATTTATTTGGGAGGAGTGATGAGGAAGGAATGTGATAAATATTTCCAAATAATTTTATGTTTATAAAATTCAAGGAATTAAGAAAATACAATTTAAAACCATTTGTTTTAAAAATATTTCTGCCCAAATAAAGTTAAAGAAAAATTATATTTGAATGTATTAGTGCAATCATTACCTATAAGTGAGTGAAAATTCAGAAACCAGTTTCAGAGTCCGCATAGTATGAGGAACTAACAGGTACTATACTGCTAACCACATTGTTTTAGGATTATGGATCCATTGGCCTTGTTGCTAGTTTGTTGTCAAAGGGAAGAAAGGCATTTGAAGTTTTAGGACGAGAGGATGGAGTCAAAATCCAGCTTGATTCTAACTGGAAAATCAGACTCTAAACTTCCTTGTGGGTGTCAGCTGGGGGCTTCAGTTCTTCACTTTTCTTTTTTTTTTTTTTATTGATGTTTTGTGTATTTCATACATCATTTTCCAATTCAGTTCAGGCATATATCCCCTTCCCTTCCCCCCACCTCACCCCTACCCGTCCCAGATCATGCATTCTGCCATAACTTTTCTGCGTCTTTCTCTGTTTTTTTATTTTTATTTTTTTTGTGTTAATGTATGGGGTTTGTAAACATCAGTGAATAGTGGCGGGCCTGCTCGTGAGTACAAGCATCCTTCACGTAAAATCAATTTCCGAGCAGTTTGCCCAAACCTCAACAGCTCTGGGTCCCACCCTCCAGCGGGAGGGGGGGGGGACCGGGGGGCGCTTTAGGATCTCCAGTGGCGCAATCGGTTAGCGCGCGGTACTTATACAGTTCTTCACTTTTCAATCCTTTTCAATCCTCTTGAGCAAGTCTCAGTCTACAGAATTATAAGAGGAAAATTTCCATTGTCTAAGATAGGAACAAGAGAGGAAGAAATGCAGAAAAGAGGGGCTAGAAAATTGGATCCCCACCTGTAGATAAATGGAATTAGACCATTATCCTACACCCTGAAAAAAAAACTCCACAACAAATCCAAATGGATCAAAGACCTCAATATAAAACCAGAATCACTGAAACTGCTAGAAGAAAACACACACAGTTCCCTACCAGCTATAGATGTAGAAAGGAATATCTAAATCAGACATCAGTTGCTCAGAAATTAAGGTCAACAATCAATTAATGGGACCTTATTAAACTAATTTTTTTACAAGCTAAAGTAAGAACAAAGTAAGTAAAGGAGAAACCCACTGATAAGGAGACATCCTTCACCTGCTACACATCCAGCAGAAGCTTAATATCCAGAATATACAAAGAACCCAAAAGGCAAAGAACCAATAAGATAAATGAACAGATAAGAAGAGGGGTAAAGATCTGAACAGAGTTCTTAAAAGAAGTAAAAATGGCCAAGAAATTCCTTCAAAAATTGTTCAATGTTCTTAATAATTAGAAATGCAAATCAAATTCACTCATAAATAAAAAGAAGAAAGGAGAAATCCATCTAAGATGTCACATTGCCTTTCAACCTTATTGCCGATTATTTATTGTATATGATCACGACTTAGTTGGGGGTTGGAAATACAACTCAGGGTAGAAGCACTTGCTATACAAGACCGAAGACCTGAATTCAATCCCAGGCATCCACGGATGGAAAAAGAAAAACAGCTGCCAAAACTTGGCTTCTGACCTCCAAATATACACCAGGAGATATGAAATCCACACTCACACATATACCACTCCTACACATGACGTAATAAATAAAGGTAATTTGGGATATCAATCTCCCACTCAGCAAAATACCCAGTGACTGAATATCAAGAAGCCTGAGTCTCAAGGGAATACCTGCCCAGGAAACCAGATACCTTATTTATGTAATTAAATACTAATTCATCATGTTTAACAGCTTCATTTCTTACTTTGGAATTTTAATAGTGATTCATAGCTTTTAAATATATAAGTAACCATTAATCTTCTAAATAACAAGTTTTATTCTCCATATATATATGTGCATATGTATATATTATATTTTCTTCACTTCATTAGTTTTTAGTGATATTATCTAATAACTTAATTCTTAGTAATGAGAAATTTTTGTGCTTTCTTGATTTTACTAGGAACATCAACAACAGTTTTCTGTTGTGGCAGTGCAATTATTTGGGGTAGATCAGTGTCTATATAGTTTGGTATGTATCTTTTATCAAGCTTGCTTTTAGACTGATAGTTGCTTTATATATTTATTTTAAATATGGTGGGAGGAAGGGACTAGAAAACATGCTTTTATGGTTCTTTTCCAAGTATGAAGGCATGTTATAAAAATAGTTTTTTCCTGTAGAAGCTCTCATAAACTCTTTTTTACTGAATCCATTCCTGCCTAGAATAGGGAAATGGTCATGCTATTCTTTGAGCACTGTCAGCTTCTTCCCACCATATTTAAGGCTCTTTCAATGTCACTTTCATTCTATTTTTTCTTTTATTTTCAAAATAATTGTTATAAATATTCAATGTCTATTCATCTAAAACAATAAAATGTAATTAGTACATTACATCTCAACTTTGCCCGAGGGAAGCTCTTAGGCTATGAAAAGACAGCAGATACATGCTTTGCCAAAATACCCCAGCTGCTGTTTAAGTCTTTATTTCCCTCCAGAACCACCTTGCTCTCAGCAATACTTTCTTCTGGGCTTCTAATAGAAGAAACATTAAGCTCTGTTTACAGCATTCAACCACTGTTTCTTCCAAATGTCCAATGCCTTCCAAATTATAAAACATGATTAGGTTTTTCACAGCAACAGCCCCCTCTCTGGTAAAAATTAAAAAAAAAAAGACTTTTGTATTACTTATTTCAATTGCTATGACAAGTCACTGTGATCAAGGCAAGTTCTGGAAACAACAGATTTTTGGCTTACAGTTTCAGAAGGTAAGAGTTTATCATGGCCGAGCATGGTCTTCTTGCATGCCTTTAATCCTAGCACTTGGGAGGCAGAGGCAGGCGGATCTTTGTGAGTTTGAGGCCAGCCTGGTCTACAGAGTGAGTTCCAGGACAGCTGGAGCTACAGGGAGAGCCTACCTCAAAAAAAAAAAAAAAGAGTTTATCATGGTGGGGAGGCCTGAGGGCAGAGGTGGTTGGAGCAGAAGGCGGGTGTCTTTAAGCAGGCACAAGGAGCTGTAAGAGCATGAATAGAAGCAGCCATAGCTCTCCATTCTTAAAGCCCACCCCTGTGACATCTTTTCTTCATCACAGTCATTCTTCCTAAATGGGACAGCTATGGACTACATCTCCTGAAGTATGTCTTAGATCCAACCAGAAAATACTTGATTATCCTATAACATTTGTTACAGTATAATACCACTGGGCACATCCTTTCATTCCAGTCATTTTATAGCCTACAGAGAATTATCCACTTTCTTCAATTTTGAAACTGTCTCAAGGTAAATTTGAATATGTATATAAAACATTTATCACCTTTAGTGTTTGATATAAAAAGTTGCTATTTCACTATGCTATACATTTCCTCCTACAAACTAGATGTTAGTCATTCCAACAAGGGTAAGTAGCTTCTATGCTACCAAGTAATATTTCTATATCTATGCAGTTGGGCTATGCATTGCTGCAGATTGTTTATTATCCCTGTGCTTTTTAAGGAAATAGTATCAGTATTAAATACTACATGAAAACTTAGTGACAGTTCCAACTCAAGTTTGAGGTTTCAAGCATTCTTAAACCTTCAATATTTTATCAGTGTTTTGTCTTTTTGAGAAGACCCATTTACAACATAGCAGGGACAATGTAACTAGACAACCAATTAATGTATCTCTATTTCATTCAACCTTTTAAAATAATATCAAACAAAAATTCCTAAAGTATCATCTACAAAATAATTCAATGTTTTAACATTTATTTTATCATTAAATTATAGTGTTCTCAGATATGTTTATGTTTGCATGTCACTTGATTTATCCAAGTGAAGTGTACAGTTCAGTAGCATTTAGTGCAGTCTCAGATTCTGTAGGCATCATTGCAATCAAATTTGTGTATGCTGATGACTCTTGAAAAATTTTGAGGCTTTATATATCAAATTTTCTTTTTAAATATTTTATTATATTTTATGAATATGAGTGTATTTCATGCATGTATGTAAGTGCATCCAAGTTGTGCAATGCCTGTGGAGGTCAGAGAGGGCATCAGGTTCTCTAAAACTGGAGTTATGTTTGCTTAACTACCACGTGGATGCTGAGAATCAAACCTGGGTCCCTGACAAGTACAGCCAGTGCTCTTAAGTGCTGAACCATCTCTTCAGCCCTTCAAACTTTTAATTCTCTCAACTTCACTCCCTGGTCAGCTGGAAGCAGCAGGTAGTTCATTTTCCATATCTTTCAGCCTGTCTACTCTCACTTTTCAGATAATGGGAACTATATATTATGTGGTCTTTCATTGCTAGTTCATTTTATATTTTATGGCCATTTCAAGTTTTATTATATCTTTAAAATAATTTTATTAATTTTGATAGTGTTATTCTAATCGTCACAGCCACACTGCTATGGCAATAACACATATTTACATGAACTTGCTTTGGTTATATTACTTATTGTTCTTTGATTTTAGATTAATGAAATATGTCAAAATTCATCTCTGCACCATGTGTCCATATTTCTCAGAATCTTATCCTTTTCTCAAATGCTAATTTTACACAAATATTTTAATACATTCTTCCAATAATCAATCCATCCATCACATGGAACACTATAATATGTGCTGACATGATTCTTGATTTGGCCAAACACATCTGCATATATATATAATATATATAATATATATATATCTATATATATGTGTGATGTTGTGGTGGTGTGTGTGTGTGTGTGTTTTACTGATGGTTTGTGCATATCACACATAATTTCTCTGTCCAATTTAGACTTATTTCACTTTCCATGCCCTCCATTCCATCTGAGTTTGTGCATTCTGCCCTATATGTCTTGTTTTTTTTTCTGAGTCTTTTTAGAGTTTTTTCTATGCAGAGGATTGTTTTGAGGAGAATTTTTTTTTTATTTCAGTCAGTTCTTTGTCCAAGTTTTTTGTTGTTTTTGTTCCTTTGTTCCCTACAATTTGTAATATATATATATATATATATATATATATATATATATATGTCACACATATACTAAAATTATATTGTCTGAAAATAAACTGTGTGTTATTTCCAAATCATATTTTGGAATTCATGTTTATCCCTTTTAATTTTATATCACTCTAAAATATGCATATATACCCTCCACCCATATACCAAAATTACAAAGTCTGACTATAAAAGCTAGGTTAATTCTAGAGACCATTAAGGGATTCACATTGTAAGAGCACAGTTGCTTTCAGATAAAAAGAAATATAACATTAACATTAACATTACTCAGTTGACTTACAACTTTGTATTTGGTGCTACCATCCACAAATGAGGAAAACCATTCCTCTTTTGTTTTTTTCTGGGACTGTGTTACTTCACTTATCATGATATCTTCTAGCTCCATCCATTTACCTGCAAAGTTCATGATCCCATTTTTCTTTGCAGCTGCATAGAAATCCATTGTTAAATGTATCACGTTTTCTGCATCCATTCCTCATTTGAGGGGCACTTGAGTTGGTTCCAGGTCTTCATTATTGTGAAGAGAGCTGCAATAAACATGGATGTGCATGTGTCTCTGCAGTAGGATGAGTCTTGTGAACATTTACCCAAGAGTGGTATGGCTGGGTCAGGTGCTAGGTGCATTCTGAGTCTTTTAAGGGTTCTCCACACTGCTTTCCATAGTGGTTGTATGAGTTTGCATTCCTACCAGTAGTAAATGAGTGTTCTCCTTTCTGTACAACCTCTCCAGCATTTGGTATCTTTTGTTTTCTTTATCTCAGCCAGTCTTATTGGAGTGAGATTATATCTTAAAGTGGTTTTGATTTTTAATTTCCTTCATTATTAGTGATTTTGAACACTTTATAAGATGTTTCTCAGCCATCTTTACTTACTTTTGAAGTCTCTGTTCAGCTCTTTAATCCATCTTTTGAATGAGTCATTTCTTTTCTTACTACTTGTTTTTTGAGATGTTAAAGCTCTGTCATATGTATCACCAGTGAAGGTTCCCTCCCACTCTGTGGGTTTTCTCTACACTTCATTTATTGTTTCGTTCACTGTACAGAAGCTCTGGAGTTTAATGAGGTCCCACTTGTCAAGTTTCAACCTTATTTCCTGCACAGCTGCTGTCTGATTTAGAAAGTCTTTTCCTAGGCTATGTCTTGTAGGTTGTTGCCAACATTTTCTTAAATTAGCTTCAGAGTTTCATGTTGAAGTCTTTGATCCACTTGGAGTTGATTTTTGTATAGGGTGAGAGGTAGGGGTTCAATATTTTTCTTCTAAAAGTGGTGATCCAGTTTTGCCAACACCGTTTGCTGAAGAAGCTTTCTTTCCTCCATTCAGTCTTCCTGGCCCCTTTGTCAAATATAAATTAGCTGAAATTTTATGGGCTCAAGTTCAGATCTTCAATTTTGTTCCATTGGACTACCAGTCTGTTTTGGTGCCAGTAACAGGCTGTTCTTATGGCTATATCCAAATAATATAGTTTGAAGTCTGGTATAGTGATCCCCACCTGTATTGCTCTTTTTGCTCCTGGTTGCTTTGGCTATTAGGGGTCTTTTGTTTTTCAATGTGAATTTAAGGAGTTTTTTTTTTTTCCTATGTCTATGAAGAAAGGATTGCATTGATTCTGTATATTAATTTGGGTAGAATGGACATTTTTACTATATTAATTTTTCCAATCCATGAGCATGGAAGGTCTTTCCATCTTCTTATATCTTCTTCAATCTCCTTCTTCAGGGTTTGAAATTTTTGTTGTATGTAGGAACCTCCTCTGGGCCAGCCAGCAGTGTTCCAAGGTCTTGACCAAGAAAGAGGTGAGCATGGGCAGAGTCAAACACCGTAGACCCCAGGAGTTGGGTGAAAGGCATGGAAAATGTGAGCACCTGCCAACTCCTTTAATATGAGAAAGATAAGGATTTATATATGATCACCCTCTGCTTCTTCTGGAAACGCATCAGGTGCTGATCAAACCACCAACTCGGCTGTTGCTTCTGAGCACAGGTTAAGTTTGATCAGTAGACAAGGAGGTTAAGCAAGCTTCTGTAGGTGTATAACATTGTACATATCCACCCCTTTGCTTTTAAACAAAACAAAACAAAAAAGAAGACATAGTGGGAGCCTGAGTGCATCGCTCAGACATTGTTGACCCCACCTCTAGCATTCCAACACCTGACTGTGCCTGTCTTGGGTTGTCCTGATAAGAGGACCTTACCCATCATTAGCTAACAAGCCCAGGGGAAATATGCAGAAACAGTGTTTGTGTGGGTGGGAATAGAGACATGGAGAATAGCCAAACACAAAGAAGATGATATTTTCAGGAATACTCAAGCAGGTGTTCTCATCAGCACCAATAGTCATTCAGTCTTAAGGAAAAAGCAGAATATTTGAGGGATTTGCAGCAGGCATTCGAGTCACAAATCATGCAACTGCAACACCCGAAGATAATCAGACTTCAACAACCAATCTGGAGGCCTATTTCCAGCATCTGATGTCAATATAGCAATGGAAGATAACAAAACAATGGACAATCACTTTGCAGCACAACTGAATCTCTTTCCCCAAAGAAAAATCCTGCCATTCTTAACTGATTTAGAGTCTCATTTTTGGTATCTGGTGTCAGTGTAGTAATGAAAAATTACAATGTAACAATAAAAGTAATTACAATATAACAATAGAAGAAAATGAAACAATGAATAATCACTTTGCAACACAACTGAATCCTTCCCCCCCCCCAAAAAAAAATCTTGCCATTCTTAACAACTGATTTAGAGGTTTGTTTTTGGTACCTGGTGTCAATGTAGTAATGAAAAATTACAATGTAACAATAAAAATAATTACAATGTAACAATAAAAGACAACAAAACAATGAATAATCACTTGCAACACAACTGAGCCTTTCCCCAAAGAAAACTCTGCCATTCCTACCCTTTTTTTTAAGTCCATGAGTATACAAAAAAAATATTTTTTGAATACAAGGTCAGCTGACACAATGAACCTCAAGGTCAGCTGACACTATGAACCTCAAGGTACCAAAAAAAAATGGGAATTCATGACTCCGGATCTCAAAGCTGGGTATTCCAGCATAACTGTCTAAAGACTTTTAAAGGGAAGAGAAGTGAAAGGAAAAAAAAAATAATAAGCTGCAATTTTGCACAGTCACCAACTTTCTGAAAAGCCAGTATCTCTACAATCAGCATTGAATGCAATTGAACTTTGCAAATAGACTGGTTATATGATGGTTTTATGTTTTTATGCCCAGGACTTTGGTTAAGCATGCGAAACAGTAGTAAACATTTCATATATGGTATCCAAATTTTTGGCCTTTCAATACGATTTTTTAATAATACTTTTATTGATGTTTTGTGTATTTCAGACATCATTTCTCAGTTCAGTTTAGACATATTCCCCTTTCCCTTCCCCCCACCCTACCCCAGATCATGCATTCTGACATAAATGTCCTGCATCTTTCACTCTGTCTTTTGTTAGGTTTAGAAATTCACATTTTCCTTCCTTAATTTTATATTACTCTAAAAATGCATACATACTTTCCACTCATATACAGTAATTACAGAGTCTGAAAGTAAGTGGTGGATCAATTCTAGAGCCCATTAAGAGATTTACATTGTAACAATATAATTGCTTTCAGATAAACAGAAATATAACAAGAATGTTTTTCAGCTTGCCTTTCATCTGGGGATTTGTTTTTAGCATCCACAAATGAGGGAGACCATTTGCCCCCCCTTTTTTTTTCTGGGACTGTGTTACTTCACTTAGCATCCATTTACCTGCATAGTTCATGATGTCAACTTTCTTTACTGCTGAGTAGTACTCTATTATGTAGATGTACCACATTTTTGTCATCCACTCCTCAGTTGAGGGGCATTTGGATTGGTTCCATCTCTTTGCTATTGTGAAGAGAGCTGCAATAAACATGGATGTGCATGCATCTTTGCAGTAGGACGAGTCTTGTGGCTATATACCCAGGAGTGGTATGACTGGGTCAGGTGGTAGGCTCATTTTGAGTCTTCAAAGGGTTCTCCAAACTTCTTTCCATAATGGTTGTGCAAGTTTACATTCCCACCAGCAGTGGATGAGTGTTCCCCTTTCCCTACAACCTCTCCAGCTTTTGGTGTCTTCTGTGTTCTTTATCTTAGCCTATTGTATCGGAGTGAGATGATATCTGAGAGTGGTTTTAATTTTCATTTCCTTAACTATTAATGATGTTAAACACTTTTTAAGATGTTTCTCAGCCATCTTTACCTTCTCATTGGTAAAGTCTCTGTTTGGCTCTTTACTCCATCTTTTGAGTAGGTCATGTGTATTCTTACTTCTTTGTTTTTTGAGTAGTCTATACATTCTGGACATTAATTCTCTGTCAGATGAATCACTGATGAAGATCTCCTCCCACTCTGTGGGTTTTCTCTTCACTTCCTTGATTGTTTCCTTTGCTGTACAGAAGCTTTTGAGTTTGTTGAGATCCCATTTGTCTACTAATGACCTTATTTCGTGTGCATCTGCTGTCTGCTTTAGAAAATCTTTTCCTACAACTATATCTTGTAGGTTGTTACCAACGTTTTCTTCTATCACCTTCAGGATTTCAGGTTTTATGTTGAGATCTTTGATCCACCTGGAGTTGATTTTTGTACAGGGTGAGAGGTAGGCATTTAATTTTATTGTTATACAAATGGTGATCCAGTTTTGCCAGCACCATTTTCTGAAGATGCTATCTTTCCTCCATTGAGGTTTTTAGATTGTTGTCAAATATGAGGTGGCTGAAATTGTATGAGCTCAAGTTTTGATCTTCAGTTTTGTTCCATTAGTCAACAGGTCTGTTTTTGTGCTAATAACATGCTGTCTTTATGACTATGGACCTGTAATATAGCTTAAAGTATTGTAGAGCAATCCACCTTGAATCACATTTTCCCCCAGCGTTGCTTTAGCTATTTGGGGTCTTTTGTTTTTCCATATGAATTTAAGGTTTTTTTTTTTTTTTTTTTTTTTGCAAAGTTTGTGAAGAAAGCTCATGGGGACTTTGATTGGATTTAGGTTGAAATCTGTACATATACAATTTGAGTAAAACAATGTACATTTTTTACTAATTAATTTTTCTTTATCCATGTGTGATGGTTATCCCCCCTGGTGTCAACTTGACTGACAGGACAAACTATAGAGAAAAAGGGGATCTCCTGTTGACTGCCTCAACCCGGATGGCACACCCAAATGTTGGGCATTACCTTCTGCTGGAGGCAGTATAAAGGTGGCCATGGCAGAGGGAGCTGGTCCCTCCCTTTTTTTTCCTGTGGCTTGCCTCTCTCTCACTGGTGAGTTTGTCTTGTCTGCTGCCATTCAACACTTCGGACCCAGCAATGTACTGAGACCAGCAGTCAATTTTCCTATAATCACTGGGCCTTCAAGCACCAAGAATGGGAACTACTGGACATAGAGCCCTTGCAGGACTGAACAGTTCCCGGCATTCTCTCGGCCTTTCCAGAAGGCAGCGTCAGCTACGTTGGACTCATCACGTTAGCAAATCAATAAATTGCATATAGTTATATATTTCGTCCTGTTGCTTCTGTTCTTTAGAGAACCTAATACCAGAAATTGGTACCAGAAGAGTGGAGTATTGCTGTGACAGACCTGACCTTGGTGTTTTGGGGAAGGATTGTAGAGGCGTTTGGAACTTTGGGCTGGGAAGATCACTGAATGCCTAAAGATCGTGACTGTGGAATTTGGAACCGTTTTGCAGAAAGAGTTGTAGAAGATGCAGGCCTGGATTGTGAAGTTTCTAATTTCAAAGGGGAACAGAGATCATCAGGACTGTGTAATCTGTGGGTTCTGGTCAGCTGGGGCTGAAGAATCAGCTGTAAATAACAAGAGACCAGAACATGAAGTGAAATCTTTGTTGTACTAGAACAATTGATGCTGGTTAGCTGGGGCTGAAAAATGAGCTATAAGTAACAAGAGACCAGACATCACTGTGGTGTAAAATCTTACTGGAGAAGAATTTCTTCAGGGTCAGCACACAGGAACTGTGATCCAGAAGGGGGCCTGAGCCTCCATCTCGAGCCAGAAAGCAGGACTTGGGGTAGTGTGTAAGGGTCTCCTTATTGGTTCTTGTGTTGAAATTTGAGGGGGTCACAGAAGAACAGCCGAGGCTTAGCACTGGGAGAGGTCAGGAAAGACCATTGTGGAAGTGCACCTCGGTTGCAGTGAAGACCCCAGGACTGCAGGGGTCATGGAGAGAAGCTGAGGCTTTGCACCAGGGGAGGTCAGAAGAGAACATTGGTGAAGGAGCTGCCTCAGTTTTAGTGGTGACCCCAGCCTTTTGGAGATGCCAGGACCATGGGACGACCACCAAGAGCAGCGGCAGGTGTGGAATTGAGTCAGCCTGGGTCTGCAAGATGAGCTGTGTGTGCCACAGACTGCAGAGTCAGAGAGGGGAAGCTGCTGAAACCCTTTGGAGCCCAGAAGATCATGAGTGAGTCCCAGGTGTCCAGCCGTGAGCTACTTGCTGGACTTAGGTTTTGTTTGAGAGTGCCTGATTCTTTGCTTGAAATAAGACAGTGCTTTTGTTTGGATTTTGCAGCAACCCACAGTTAAAGAGATTTTTTCTTTAAATGTTTTTTAGTTTTGTAATTTTAAGGACTGTGGTGCTTTTAAGGTTGTACTGCTTTAGGTTGTGATTAATGTTAACATCATACTTTGAGGATAAGAACTGGAAAGGTTGGTGGGTTTAATAGTGATGTGTTTTTCGTGTCAAGTTGACAAGGGTCAAGTCCCTGACCATCCAGCCAAACCATTGGCTAAAGCCATGAATCAGATATATAATCGAACCTCTGGCCATTTCTTCCTTCCAGGCACAAGCACAACCATGTGCACTGGCCCAAAGTTCTGCCCACTGTGAAGAATTTCCTTCACCAGTGTCCTTTAGGGTAGTTTTCAGAAATAGCTGTAATGCTGTAGCTGTCACCTCTGGGTGGTGCCTGCATGCATGGAGAACCATCAGTAAATCAGGCCCTAGTCTTCTCTTCCTCAGTCAACTGATCATAGGGCAAACCCCATGAAGCCATAGGTGCATGCTTAAGCACAGGAGGCATTGTACCAGGAGTGGGAACCATAGGCATTTGGGCAACTTATTCATGTAGCTAGCTTGTGCCCTCAGGGCCTGCCCAGGCCCTGTCACATATGTACCACTTCCATTTGATAATGGACTGTTGCTGTGCACATCCTACTTTATGGTCTGGTGGGTCAGATAACACCCAGCTCATGATGGGCAGCTCAAGTCGCATGGTGACTTGGTGGCCCATTGTCAAACGTTTGGTTTCCACTAAGGCCCAATAGCAGGCTAAGAGCTGTCTCTCAAAAGGAGAATAGTTGTTTGCATCTGAAGGTAGAGCCTTACTGCAAAATCCCAAGGGCCTCCTCTGTGATTCCCCTATGGGAGCCTACCACAGAGTCCAGATGGCATCTCTATCTGTCACTGATACCTCAAGCACCATTGGGTCTGCTGGATCATATGGCCCTAGGGGCAGAGCAGCCTGCACTGCAGCCTGGACATGTTGAAGAGCCTTTTCCTGTTCCAAGCCACACTCAAAGTTTGCTGCCTTCAGAGTCACCTGATGATATATGGGTCGTAGTAACAGGCCCAGATGAGGAATGTGCTGCCTTCAGAATCCAAAAAGGCCCACTAAACGTTGTGCTTCTTTCTTGGTGGAGGGAGAGGCCACGTGCAACAACTTATTCTTTACCTTAGAAGGAATGTCTCTGCATGCTCCACACCACTGAACTCCTAGAAACTTCACCAACATAGATGGCCCTTGAATTTTACTTGGATTTATTTCCCATCCTCTCATGTGCACATGCTTTTCCAATGAGTCTAGACTAGCTGCTACCTCCTGTTCACTGGGTCCAATCATCATAACATCATCAATATAGTGGACCAGTGTGATATTTTGTGGAAGAGTCAGGCGATCAAGATCCCTTCTAACAAAGTTATGGCACAAGGCTGGAGAGTTAACATACCCTTGAGGTAAGACAGCAAAGGCATACTGTTGGCCTTGCCAGCTGAAAGCAAATTGCTTCTGGTGGTCCTTATGAACCGGTGTTGAGAAGAAAGCATTGGCCAGATCAATAGCTCCATACCAGGTACCAGGAGACATATTAATCTGCTCAAGTAAGAACACCACAACTGGTACAGCAGCTGCAATTGGTGTCACTACTTGGTTGAGTTTTCGATAGTCAACTGTCATTCTCCATGTTCCATCTGTCTTTTGCATAGTTCAAATTGGAGAGTTAAATGGAGATGTGGTAGGAATCACCACCCCTGTATCTTTCAAATCATTGATGGTGGCACTAATTTCTGCAATCCCTCCAGGGATATGATACTGTTTCTGGTTCACTATTTTCCCTGGTAGAGGCAACACCAATGGTTTCCACTTGGCCTTTCCAACCATAATAGCCCTCACTCCACAGGCCAGGGAACCAATGTGGGGATTCTGCCAATTTCTAATTATATGTATCCCAATTATACATTCTGGGACTGGGGAAATAACCACAGGATGAGTTCTGGGACTCACTGGGCCCACTGTGAGTCAGAATTCAGCCAAAACTCCATTTATCACCTGACCTTCATAGGCCCCTACTTTAACCGGAGGGACACAATGCTTTTTAGGGTCTCCTGGGATCAGTGTCAACTCAGAACCAGTATCCAATAGGCTTCGAAAAGCCTGATTATTTCCTTTACCCCAGTGTACAGTTACCCTAGTAAAAGGCCTCAGGTCCCTCTGGGGAAGGACAGGAGGAAGGCAAACAGCATAACTCTTTGGTATTGTGACAAGGTCCTTCCTCATTGGAACCCAGCCACCCCTTCATTCAAGGGGTTCTGGGTCTGTGAACTGTCTCAAGTCTGGAAACTGGTTAACTGGATGAGATTCGCTACTCCTGAAATCCAATGTTGACTTCCTGTCATTTGTTCTAGAGCTTTTCTGCTTATACAGATCAAATAAAAACTTAGTAGGCTTCTTATGTATTTGGTTCCTGGTAACGCCATGATTAATTATGGTGTTATTAATTACCAGGAACCAAATACATAAATTCCAAAGATCATTTTGGGTCATGCCATTATAAGCATTGTTTTGCCTTTGCCACCCATTATGATAATTACAATAACTATGCTCATCTGGCCTTCAGTGATTCAGTGCTGCCACCTGACACCTACCCTGAGGTCCTATTAAACATATTACATGTACATTTAATTTATGCAAGTGAGCAACAACTTCTCTAATGGTAAGATCTGGCATAAGAAATAGAGCAAAAACAAAGCTCTTCAAATGTTCTGTTGTCTCTCTCAGTACTTTCCATCTTATAAATTTAGTGAATGTCATGTCCTCTGGGTCCTCATATTGTGGAGAATGTGGTTTTACACTTCTAATCCACTCAAGCATTCCCATCTGCCTGAACTTCACAGTCCCTTCATCAATACTAAGCCAAGGAATATCAGGCATTTCTAACTCGCTGTTAGTAGGCCAGATTTTAATAAATACATCAGCCAACCGTTCAAATAAACTTTTAACACCTTTTTTAACTGCTTGAGCTTCCATGTTAAACCTAGAATCTCTACTGAGTGGGCTCATATCCATAAACTCAGTCTGATTCAATTTTATATTCTTTTCACCATTATCCCACAACCTTAAAATCCATTCCCACACATATTCCTTAGGCTTCTTCCAGAATGAATCAGCAAACATTAATTTCTTTAGCGGTGTAGCACACCTCCTCATGGACCACATTTTCTATCTCACCTTTAGGGGCTTGCTTAGACTTCAATCTGGGTATAGGTCTAGAGGCAACAATTGTTGGTCCCTGAGGGACATTAGCTCCCACTGGGAGGGGGAGATTAATTTCCTCAGGGAAGGGTGGGGAGGAGGGATCTTCAGGGTGTGGATTCTCTGCTGAGGGTGGGGAGATTAATTCCTCAGATAAAGAAAATCCCTCAGAATCAGAGGGTTCAAAATCCTCATCATTGTGGTTCTCACACATCTCCATACCAAATTTCAGGGTTCCACCCTTTCCCCACCAGTGCTCTCACTTTAACTGCTGACAGTCTTCGTGGCTGGGAACTAAATTTGCTTTGTAAATCAGCCAAATGTATAATAAGGGCTCCAGCTTGATTTTCTGCCGCTTTAGCTCTTTGGCTGCTGGAGAGAAGATTCTCTTCCAGAGCACACTTGGAAACCTTTAAACTGTTGTTTTGAAACCAGAGCTGGTCATTTTTATCACTGAGCTCCTTATTTTCCTCTATCACTTTGTCCTGAGATTCTAGGAGCAACCAGGCAACATCATTATTTTCCTTATTTTTCCACAATTTCTCAAATATTTTATATATAGTCACTAAATTCCTTGCTCCTCACATTTGACTCACCTAACACGCCTCTTGTGAGGCGAGTTAGGTGAGTCTAATGGATCTATCTTCATAATTACATCAAATAGTCTGCACCAAGGATCATCATTCCTCTTCATGCCACCACAAGAGCCTTCAGTGGCTCTAGGCTTCATTGGATTGGGGAGCTGGCTCCAGAAACTACCAAGCCCATTAAAAAAAATTCATCCTTTCAATTCTGTTTCTCTAGAACCACTTCTGGTACCAAAATCTGTTCTAGTTTGTCTTTCATTGCTGTGACAAAACACTCTGACTGACACCAACTTGGGGAGGAAAGGGTTTATTCAGCTTACATCTCCTGGGTCACGATTCATCACTCAGGGAGCCCAGGGCAGGAACTCAGGGCAGGAACCTGGAGGCAGGACCTGAAGCACAGGCCATGGAGGAATGCTGTTCACTTGCTTGCTCCTCTGGATCATGCCCAGCCTGCCTTCTTATACCATACTCAACCACTTGCCCAGGGTGGCACCACTCATTTTGGGCTGGTACCTTCCACACTGCTGGATCATCAAGACAATACTCCACAGATGTGGCCACAGGCCAATCCAATGGAGCCAATTCCCCAATTGAGGCTCCCTCAACCCAGGTGTGTCAAGTTGACCCTAAAGCTATACAGCACACCATGAGCATGGGAGATCTTTCCACCTTTCAATGTCATTTTCAATCTCCTTATTCAGGGGTTTAACTTTTTTATTGTAGAGAACTTTGTTATCTTTGGTTAGGTTTGTTCCCAGGTATTTTATTATTTTTGAGGATATTGTGAGTGGGACATTCTTATTATATTCCTTTCAATACATTTTTTTAAGTATTCACATTTTAAAGTTTGCATGTGCAAATTCAGTCTGTCATGCCAAATAATTTTGTACACATAAATGATGGAAATTTGAAGTGGCTACATTTTTTGACAGAACCAACATAGAAGACACTAGATATACATTAAACAGGGTATCTAAAGTAGAAGGAGAGTTGAGAGAACGAACTCCTGGGCTTCAACAAATCAGTAAATGAAGCATTTTTAAAGATGGATGCAGCCCAGTCAGAACTTCACATCCATCCCTGTTGACACAACACCACAGCATCTCAGCTAAGCAAAGCAAAGTAAGCCCCAACCACAGCCTCTGATGCTCTCAAAGAAAGGAAATCTGCAATCAGAGATAAACACACAAAACTACCTCAAACTCAACAAGAATCAAAGGAGAAATAAAAGAAACCTCAAAAACCAACACAAGAAAAAACAAACCTCAAAAACTTGGCCCATGATCCCCTCCAAAAATTTGAAGAAGCAAGGGATTCCCCAGCAATGAATCGAAGTAGGGGGCAAGCACTCCATGCAACAATTCAAGAGAAAAAAAAAATTTGGCAGGATGCCAGGAACATATGAAAGATTGGGGGATCTGGGAGCCATTGATAAGAAGCATGTTATTGCTATTTCTTCCTGTTTTCATGCATCAGACCACATTGTTATTGATGCTCAACCTTCATAGGCCTAGATAAGATGGTAGTATGGGCAAAAAAAACAGCAAATAAACACAAACCTAAATAGACAAAAAAAAAAAGAAAAAAAGAAAAAAAAAAAAAAAAAAAAAAAAAAAAAAAAAAAAAAAAAAAAAAAAAGAAAGAAAGAAAAGGACCAAAATCCAAAGTGCTGGGCACATTCCTCAGTTATTTGATCTAGTCAAAGTCCTGGGCACATTCCTCGGTTATTTGATCTAGTCAAAGTCCTGAGCATTTCCTCAGTTATTTGATCTAGTCAAAGTCCTGAGCACATTCCTCATTTATTTGATCTAGTCATAGTCCTGATCATTTCCTCAGTTATTTGATCTAGTCAAAGTCCTGAGCATTTCCTCAGTTATTTGATCTAGTCAAAGTGAAAAATGAGCAAATGAGGATATCTGCCAAGCTTTTTATTTTGCTTTAAGGGACACATTAGTGGCTTACAACTTGGATCAAGCCACCAGGAGAATAGCCTATCAGAAAGACAGAAGATGGAGGGCAGTGACTCCACAGTGGAAGATCAGTACAATGACTGATGGTGGAAGCAAAGCATTGAGAAGAATGGGCCTATCAGCCATCATTGAAATCTCAGAAGAGGCTCACAAAATGGCATCCCAGTTGGAAAAGCATTCCAAACTGCAATGAAAGTCCAAGAAGAGAAAGTACAACCTGGGTAGTCACTAGTTACGACATAGTGAAAGAAAATGATGAATACACTAGAAAATTTCACTGCAAGCATCTAGCGTTTACCACAGCAACAAGAGCATTTGAGTATACAAATTAAAGAACCTGAAGCCAATGCACTTGCTGCTCCTGACAAAAAATAAAATAAAAAATAAAAGCAAAGATTACCAGAACAAAATGTCAGTTACTCCAAAACTGAACATGATGCCTTGGCTGAGAAACCTGGCAAAGCAGAACCTAAGGTCAAATGGTCACATAACATCATCATAGAAATCAACAGCCACAAACTCAAGGCGCAACGAGATAAAGCTGGCATAACAAACAAGCATCCAGATGAATGTGCCTCTGCTATCACCAAAGCCCAGGTAGCCATCAAGACTGCCAACAGAAATCCCAAAAAGTCACAAGACTCCATCTTGCGCACAGAGAAAGAAACTAAAGACACCAAAAAAAGAAATAGAGGATTTAGCAGCAGAGCTAAAAAGCATTGAGGACAAAGGAGCAGAGGTCACAAAAAATACAAACGCTAGAGAGGAGTCCCCACCAGAGATCCAGAAAGAACATCATCATCCACTTCAAGAGCAAAAAGCTACCCAAGAAAATGAACATGCTCCTCAAAAAGATGCACCCAGTATTAAGTTGAAACTTGAGCAAATAGATGGTCACACTGCTGAACAGAATTCCAAAATAAAACACTGGCAAAAATAGTGAAGATTTCAGTTCCAAGCACAAAGGACCCCAATCAATCAAGGATCCAGACTCCACAACAAATCAAACTGCACTTTTGGAAGCTCATTGCTATGAAATGAAACCAAACCCTGGCACCATTGCATAGTAAAAATAAAAGGGGGGGGGGGGCTGGAGAGATGGCTCAGCGGTTAAGAGCTCCAACAGCTCTTTCAGAAGACCTGGCAAATCCCAGCACCCGGGCGGCTAAGAACCATTTTTAACTCCAGTTCCAGGCGAATCCCACACCCTCTTCTGACCTCTGCAGCATTGCACGACAGGGGTGCACCAACCTACATGCAGACAGTACACTCATACACATAAAAAATAATAAATAGAAAAAGAAGAATCACACCCACAACAAGTAGCAGAATTGGACAAAATCAACTCCTAAAGAGAGTTTCAGACAGACGTAAGAAGATCCTCGAAAACAATGGCTGAATGAATTAATGGCAGCCTTTTACGTTTTTATGCCTTTTATGTTTTTATGTTTTATGCTTTTGATTTGATGTGCAGTATCCAAATTTTTGGCCTTTCAATACATGTTTTTAAGTATTCACATTTCAAAGTTTGCACATGCATATCTAGTATGGCATGCCAAATAATTCTGTGCACATAAATGATGAAACTTGAAGTGGCCACTTTGTCTGAGAGAACGTTTACAAGGACTGCCAAACAAATACAAAAACTTAGACCAAGAGGACACTAGACACACCTTACAGGCAAAAACTTGGATGCATGAAGAATACGACTACATGAATTTCAGACACAGAAGAACAGTCACCATAAACAGAAAACATAGTTACTGCCTTCAAATCTGGAAAATTCCGCCTCTTTAATCTTATATAAGGGCATCCACAGCGGCTTCTTGGAGAACTCTGGAAAGACATAACAAATCCTCTGCCATGCATTTAACAGGGAGTCTGCTGTGCAAGTGGGCTCTCGGCTGCGCTCCCACAGCCTTTGGTAGCACCAGAAGTTTTCCCAATTGTCCCAGGTGCCGGAGGCCAGCAGCCTACAGGTCTGCGGACTGCCACCCTACCCTGGCTGGCCCAGAGGAGGTTCCTAAGTCTGGCACCCCGGGACAGCTGGCAGGGTTCCAAGGTCTTGACCAAGGAATAGGTGAATAGGCGCAGAGTCAACCACCACAGACCCTGGGAGTTAGATGAAAGGCAGGGACAATGTGAGCACATGCCAACTCCTTTAATATGGGAAAGATAAGGATTTATATAAGATCATCGTCTGCTTCTTCCGGAAACGGCTCAGGTGCTGATCAAACCACCAACTCAGCTGTTGCTTCCTAGCACAGGTTAAGTTTGATTAGTAGATGAGGAGGTAAGCACTCTGCTGCAGGTGTGTAACCTACAGTTGCAGAGGTCTCTGGTGTCTTTGGTTAGGTTTGTTCGTAAGTATTTTTTGAGGCTATTGTGAGTGGAAAGGTGTCCTTATATTCCTTCTCCAGTTGCTTTTTGTTAGTGTACAGAAAGGCTACTCATTTTTTTAGGTTAATTTTGTATCGTGCCACTTTACCAAAACGCTTAATGGTTTCTATAGGTTTTCTGGTGGAGTTTTTAGCATCCCTTAGGTAAATTATCATATCATCTGCAGAAAGGGATAGCTTGATATCCTCTTTTCTAATTAGTACTCCTTTAATTTCCCTTTCTTTCCTTATTGCCTTAGCAAGTGTTTCAAGCACTATATTGAAAAAGAGTGGCAATAGGAGGCAGGCTTGCTGGGTTCCTGCCTTTAAGGGGAATGCTTATAACTTTTCTCCATTTAGGATGATGTTGGCTGTTTGTTTGTTGTATACAGCTTTGATTTTGTTAAGGAACGTTCCCTCCATCCAGTTCCCTTTAGAACTTTAAACATGAAAGGATGCTGGATTTTATCAAAGGCTTTTTCTGCGTCAATTGAGATGATTGTGTGATTTTTGTCTTTCAGTCCATTTATGTGTTTTATGATATGTATTTGTTATGTAGAGAACTTGGTCATGATGCTTGATCTTTTTGACACATCTGCATATATTTCTATATAATATTCAATATCAAACCTTGAGCTAACATCTCTTTGGTCATGCACTTGGATGTAATGCAATCTTCATATACAGTGTAAAAATTGGTTAATCTTCTCTAAAATGTGCGTATTAAAGAAAATTTCTTGGAAATTGTTTAGGATAATAAAAATAGTTATGTAAAGTTTTGCATATATTACATCTATTATCACATTTCTTCAAGTACAGTAATTGATTTAAATCATTTTGTTACATTTAGATATTTTGGTGTTCTTGCCAAAGGACTCCTCCTTTTATACAACATTTTTCTTCTAAATTCAGTGAAATAACTTGTATAATTCTGTGGTAGAGAACTTGCCTAATGTGCATGGGGCTTTGGGCTTAATTTCCCAGGAAAACAACAAATTCATTGATATGGCTAGAGTATGTTTTGATGTTTGGTAAGTTTGGATTTTCCCAAGAAGAGTATCGATTGAGACATACTTATAATATCATTTTCCCTATTCACTTCAGAAAAGTCCTCCTGAATAACTCTGTTTATAAACATTTTAAAGCACTTTTATTGCCTAGTTTTCTCCTTCAGCAATTGTTGTTGGTGAATTTTCTTTAAGTATTGTTCATTTTTATTACCTTTTAGGAAAAAGTTCTTATATATTAGATTTCCTTAATTTCTTTTGGTTGGTTGTCTTTGATTTTCCTCAATAACGTCTGTCAGTTTTTAACTGTCAGGTTTATTTATTTACCTTTTCTATGTCTGAGATGATTCTGTATAATGAATCCATTGCTGGTTTCCCTGTTCTCACAGCTGAACTTTGTTAGTCTGATGACATTATTTTTAAAATTTTCTATTGTTTTAATTTTAATTATTGAAAGTTATTAAATTTAATGTTGAATATTTTATAGCAATCTAATTTGGGCATTATTTTCTCAACCCCAGAGATATTTCTACGTATCTTTTTTCCCCTTATAATCACATATATGAGAAAAATAATTAAATCTACAGATCTACAAGATCTTAAGCTACAGTGATATTACTAGAACTCTAGCTAATTGGTCATGTTCTGGACTTCAGTTTTCACCTTCAGTGGGAAAAAAAGTCACCTAAAAAGTGGCGGAATCTAAATTTATTTGTTGCTTTTACCAGAACATGGGAAAATAATCGTTTCAATCTGTATGTACCTTGCTGATATCACTGTTACAATTTGTAAAAAAAAAATGAAAGAAAAGCTATTAAACACACATGTATACAGCTTTTTCCAAGTTAGCAGAACTGGGAAGTGATCTTTGTTCTAATGCTCCCTTCCAAGTTTACCCCAGGATTCTTGGCTCCAGAATGGCGAGGAGTGTCAGAGAGACAGTTCTACTCAGATTAAACCAGACCGTTTGTAGGCATTTGTACAAAGGATATTTATTATGCCTTTCCACACACACTTATAATGTACATTTTAAACATTCACTTCTCTTATTGCTTTTTATATCTTCCTTCCTCCATTCTTTCCTCCTCCCTCCTACCCATCCCTAGTGATCTCCCGTTTATTAAAATAAAATGTTCTGAAGCTTTCTATTCCCCTGTGTTCTGAAGATGACAGAAACCAGGTTATTATACTTTGTAGGGAGAAATTTATTTCATTGACCTAGTTCAAAAGAGAATTTGAAGTCATTTGTGCACACATACAGACACATGTCCATTAGTGGTATTTAAATAAATTTACAGACATATATAATGTTTCTCAGTATTGAAAGACAATAGTTAGATGTAGCTCATTGACTATAGTTTGCTAATTTGCAATAGAAAGTTTTACTCTGCAGCAAGTCCTGTATGTGAAGTTCTAAAGTTACTAAAAGACAATGCAAGGAAGAGGCAGTTCTTTACAAAATTAATTGGCTAATTTCAACAGATTTCACAGTTTCCAAAAGAAATGAGAAATATTTATCTCAATAGTTTATACATCATTAAATAAGAAGTTTTCCCCAAAGATTTAAATATTTCCCTGAGTATGTTTTCTTTTCCTTTACATTTTCATTTCTCTGTTGTGAACGTGTGTGTGTATTTAATGCAAATTGGAATATGAAGGTACTAAATAAATGCAGTATTCCTCTGTATATAGCAAGAGTTCCTCAATATCGATGTTATTTTAGCTGGGTTATAATTTCGATTCATTTTATAGTTTCAGAGAGAGACAGAAAATGAGGAAAAAACTTATACTTTTCCATCTATTAAAATAATGGATAGCTGGAAAAACAGACTAAAATTTTATGTTATTTTAAAATTATTTTTGCCGGGCATGGTGGCGCATACCTTTAATCCTAGCACTTGGGAGGCAGAGACAGGTGGATCTTTGTGAGTTCAAGGACAGCCTGGTCTACAAAGTGAGTTCCAGGATAGCTGGGGCTACAGTGAAACCCTTTCTCAAAAAGACCAAAAAAAATTATTTTTATTTTGTGTATGCATATGTCTGAGTGAGTGAGTGTGTGTGTGTGTGTGTGTGTGCGTGTGTGTGTGTGTGTGTGTGTCTGTGCAGGTGACTACTGAAACCAGTAGAAGGCATCAGATCATTGACCTGTAGCTGGACTTTCAAGTGATTGGGAGCCACTGACATGAGTGTAGGATTAAAATGCAGGGCCTCTGCAAGAGTGAAAAATGAAGTACTCTGCAGTCCACAGACTAAGATTTTAAAGAAAACACCAACACAGGAGTTTCCCTTCTGTTTAATGTTTTTACAGAGCTGATCTTCTCACCTTTGGCTTGATTTTTAGTCTCTAGGAGAGTACTATTTAATACACTGTTGTGTCTTCTTGTATTAGATCATTTTTAGTTTTTAGGAAACAATTGCCCAGAGATATTATCTGAGTTGAGAAACTTGCTTCTCTTGGAACCACATGTGAGGCAGATTTTATTTTAAAATTTAAAAGTAGTGATTCTCTTCTTGTCTAAGTGATAGGCCTCTGGGACTAACAGCTGTGCTTATTCAGAAAGAGGAAAAGCCTCTAGTGATTATGACAAGTACAGAATAGTTCAGTGGTGATGAAATAGCCTGTTCTGCTGGGAAATACTTGAGAGTACTCTCTGCTTCCCTATAGGGAGCAGTGAACTATAGAAACCTGTGCTTCCACAGTGCATGTCTGCATAACTTTTTCTTTTTCTGAACTGATGCCAGGCCACAGCTTTTGCTCAGCCTATGGCAACATGTGCACGTATAACTTCACACAGTCTGCAAATAAATAGATGTATTCAGTTGAACTCCATATTTAATACTTGTTGCACCAAAGTATTTATATTGTATCCAAGAAAAGCACTATTAAGAGTTATTTTAAATGCTTTGGATTAAAGAATTTCAAAATATTTGAGTTCTGGGGATTAATTTTTTTACAAGTTTAATGAAATAAAATTTCTGTAGCTCAATTATTGCCTCGAGTAAATGTTTTGAAATCATGTTGGAGCACTGGATATTGGTGTTGAATCTAGAACCTCATAAAGGCAAGGCAAATGGCTAAAACTGAGCTGTACTTCCAAACCCAGCCCTATTATTTTAATAGACAATATTTTTAATATCTCTATACTATGGAAGAATATATCCTAGTTTTTTTCCTGAAAGAATGGAATGAAGGTAATTTGAAATCATGGAATAGTAAATGAATAACAATAGATTATCATTTATTTGAGAAAATGTAGAAATTTATTCCCACACAAAAATATTAAAAATGTTTTAATATTCAAAATAATTTTATTATTATATAAGATGACTATCAATGGGGATTCTATATGCCTTGGGGTGCATTTTAACAATTAATAATTAAATTTAAAGTTATAAAAATACAGATATGAGTCTTTAAAGCTTTGCTATCTTTCTGCTAATGTTACTTTAATTAATCATTTGAATAAAATTACCTGATGCTCTTTGTAATAAGTGTCTGATACTCATAAAGCAGCAGTTGTGGAGCAGTGCAGCTGTAAGTCAATAAACTACATGTGCATGCACACAGACACACACACACAATTATTTCATTGCTTCTTCTCAATAACAGCAGCAGCAAAAATTGAAAAGGGTGCTTATAATTGTAATGAGCACATTATAGAACAAAGCTCTTCAGAAATAGCATATGGCAGTTTAATTTAACTTCACTTCAGGGTAAGAAAAGTGCTTCACAATGGAATGTAATGGATAATGTAAATAGCTGTCTAGGGTTCTTTAACTCTACCAAAAGATTTTTGGATAAGAAGATAATGCTGTACTTAAACACAGGAGGCACACTGCTTATCTTTTCCCTGCTGAGAAGGAAATCCTGGCAATATTTTAGATTCACCAATTACACATTTAGCTGTACTCACCAGTATTTTCTCTTTTCTCCACATTTCACTCCTTTTCCTTTCTTTTCCCAAGCTTTATCATCTTTTATTTTTTTCAGCAAATATTGTGACATGTTAGAAACAAATGCACCTGTATTCATAGGCTTTTATTGTCTTGATCAGACAAATCATAATTTGTGTGAAACCAATCATTTGCGACATATGTTTATATATGGTAATTTTGCTTGAAACAAAATATTTCTCTATAAATGAGTACAAGGAATTGTATATCGCTCAAGGTATCTATCAAGTTATCTATTATTTCTTCTCTCCATCTCCGCCTATTCTGTGGATAAACTGAGATTGACTTCAGCCATGCCTATCAGGCACACTTGCTGTAAGCCAAGATTCTGAAAATGCATTTCACAACCCCATGCCACCTATAAAACATTACCCATTTATATAGTTAGAATGCAGATGCTAAGAACATGCCAGAGATTTGATAAACTTGTCTTTCAAACAAGCTCATTAATAACCTTGCCTACAGAGAGAACCAATTTTTGGAATTCTGGCACCATAAAATATGCTTAACAGCTCTTCTTTTTGTAAATATTGTCATTGAAGATCTTAAATTATTTACAAAAATGTCCTGTTATGATTGGTATCCTCAGCATGCATCTGGTTCTCCAGGATCT
The DNA here is from genome assembly GCA_009823505.1 of Rhizomys pruinosus. NCBI lineage: Eukaryota > Metazoa > Chordata > Mammalia > Rodentia > Spalacidae > Rhizomys > Rhizomys pruinosus. The sequence goes on from VZQC01010902.1 coordinate 2,571,882, forward strand.
TACTTCTTGGTCAGTGAGTCATTATTAAGGTAAAAGCTGGCTGGACAGGAGGGTACAGAGGCAAAGCCCAGGAACCCTGTGTGCTAGCCTTCCCTTACAGATACTCTACCCACCTCATCTTCACCTTTCCTTTCTTGCTATGAATGGACATTATGTTCAAGCATTAAGTGATGCATTTCTTTCTGTGCATGAAGTAGACTAAAATATTCCCTGCCGATCTTTCCACCTTTTTTTTTCTTTTTTTTATGTTTAGAAGTTCACATATTTCCCTTTATTTTTATATTACTGTAATATATGAATGCATACCCTCCATACATATATCACAATTACATAGTCTAAAAATAAGTGGTCAGTTAATTCTAGAGCCTGTTAAGGAATTCACATTGTAACAGAATAGTTAGTTGCCTTCAAATAAAAAGAAATATAACATTAACTTTTCTCAGCTTACCTTTCAACTAGATTTGATGCTAGCCATTTTTAAAAGAACCTCTTCTGGGACAGCTAATGCCCCAATGGGTAAAGGAACTTTCGGCTGGACCCAGATAGCAGAAAGAAAGAACTGACTCTATCAAGTTGTTCTCTGACTGCAATAAACACACTGTAGCACACATGCTGTGGTACATGTGTGAAAACACACAAATACATGTAATAAAAACTTTATCAATAAAAATCTTTCTCTTATATAATTATAATATAAATGGTATCTCTCACAACAATTGAGATTTATTAAGTGCTGAGGTATATATATATATATATATATATATATATATATATCTTGTTCTCAAAGTATCCATATGTTTGAATTATGAACTCATATCTTTCTTGTTAATGATCAAGGATCCAAGCAAATTTTACACATTTTCATATGTAACTTTATTTTTGTGTCTAGACAGTTCCTTAATTTTTCCATTCACAATAATGACAATATTCAGAATTAGTTTGTCTTCCAAAAAATGTAACTGAAACATTTTCTAAAGGTAAAATTTGTCACAAAAGTTGCACAAATAATAAATGTTAAATCACTGCCCTGTGTAATTACATCCTCAGATGTGATTCAACTCAGATGAAATGAGCAGACATTGTAGCTTTAAACAAGGTTGTGATCTAACAACTAACCAAGGTTATACTTTGATTGGAATACATTAAAATGAACCATAGACAATAATCTAAGCTAATGAGATGCGTTGCAACATAGGAAAAGTCACAGATATTAATAAATACACATAAAAACCTAATGTTCTCTATGAAGATGTTGATATTAAAATTTTTAATATATGATGAAATTCCAAAATTTTCTAGTAAACTACATTTTTGAGGTCCAACATTTGTCTATCTGAAAATCTATAAGATAAATAGTGGATAGATATATGAATAGATTCTTCTCTTTTCTATGAGATTTTGCAAATAGAAAATTATCTGAAATAGATATCAGTAAGGCAATTTAGTTTATAATAGATTAAAAAAACAAGGAATACATTTATCTAATAATATCAAAGATCTTATGATGAAAACTCTAAAACATGGACAAAGAAAGATAGGACCTACACACAAAAGTTAAGACAACCTGTGCTCACAGAATGTAAAAATTATCAGCATTTTTTAAATGACTGTAATAAATAAGGCCCTCAGATTCAATGAAATTTCTATCAAAAGATCAGTGACGGGGCTGGAGAGATGGCCTAGTGGTTAAGAGCGCTGACCGCTCTTGCAGAGGACCCGGGTTCGATCCCCAGCACCCACATGGCTGCCGAGAACCGTCTGAAACTCCAATTCCAGGAGAACTCCAGTTCCAGGGGAATCCGAGACCCTCTTCTGACCTCCACGGCATTGCACGACACGGGTGCACAAACCTGCATGCAGACAGTACATTCATACACATACAGAAAAATAAAATTAAAAAAAAAAAAAGATCAGTGACATTTATCAAAACACTAGAGAAAATAATTATGAAATTTCCATGTAGACAAAAAAAAAATCCCCAAATATCAAAAGCCACCTTGAGGAAAAAGGCAGTGTGACCATACTAGTTGGGAGGTAGGACAGGACACAAAGCTGTCCTGTTCAAACATCGTTTCATGAGAGGAAACAACAGCATCACTTTGTGAAAGGACATGAATATACATTTCTGTGAACCATAATTGCAGTGATTTTTTGCATTTCAAGACACTTTTGTGTGAAAAATAAAACACATCTAACAATCAGATTAATTATGACAGTAAGATATTTCTGATTCACAAATAATAATTTGTTTATATAAAATTTACTAATAAGAGACAGGAGAGATGGCTTAATGGCTAAGCTCACTGGCTGTTCTTTTTTTTAACATTTTTTTTTTTTTTTTTGTGCATTTCATACATCATTTCCAATTCAGTTCAGGCATATTTCCCTTTCCTTTCCCCTACCCCACCCCATCCCAGATCATCATTCTGCGCAATAACTGTCCTGCATCTTCTCAGTTTTCTTCATTTTTTAGCTATAAGTGATATCCATGAGTACAAGCATCCTTCATGCAAAAAACCAATTTGCAGCTTGTTCTGTGCCCAAACCCCCCAGCCCCTACCATCCAGCGGGGGGTGAAGGGTTGTATGTTCACTCAAGTTGAGACAAATGAGTGTCCCAGAAATATATGCTGTAGTTTCACCCTTCAACCCAATTAGAGCCTTACATTCTACCACACACCCTCTTTGCAGATTGTTCCTAGGCTCTTAGAAGAAAAGGGGCACAGGTGGATGAGAAGCAAAACAGTCCACTGTCTCTGGAGCTGTTTGTCTTGGACTCTGGTCAATTCTGGCTGTTTCTTTCACTGGGCTGACAGTTTGTCCCAGGAATAACCTTTATTTTTTTTTTAATTTTTTAAAATTAATTTTATTTATTTCTGTATTATGTATATGAATGTTATGTCTGCATGCAAGTTTGTGCCACCCATGTCGTGCAATGCCGCAGAGGTCAGAGAGGAGGTTGTCGGATCCCTGGAAGCTGGAGTTTCTCCTGGAAATGGAGTTTCAGAGGTTTCTTGGCCCACCGATGTGGGTCGGGGATCGAACCCGGGTCCCTGCAAGAGCGGTTGGTGCATCTAACTGCGTAGGCCATCTCCTCCAGCCCCAGGAATAACCTACTCGATCCATACTAATCAAGCACAAGCAATTAGATATATAGATTTAAACAAGCACTCAATGTTATGGTGGTTTACTTTGGATAGACACATATGTTTGTATGGATGTTAATCCATGATTACATTTTTCCTGGTTAATAATAGTGCAGGGTCTTATTACTGTGGCCTCTATAACATCTCCTAAACTCTTAGAGGATGTAAGGCCTTGTGGCATCAGTCATGGGTTATCCCTCCAAGGAGAGAAGCGAATAGCCAATTAGCTGGGATATTAGGCATATGGACTGCCTCTGCTGCACAGTATTTCCAGGCAGGTGAGGTGTAGCTGTGGCTGACGGTGGAGTCTTGCTTGACTCAAGGAAGCCCGTTATTTGTTTATTGGTTTAGTGCCTTTGGTACACTTCTCTGGTTTCAGAGACCATCTGTACATTGCATATGTGGTTTCAATACACTTTCCCATGTTAATATCAGGTCCTTCGCGCAACAGAGCCTTATCTGCCTCTCTCTTGCAGGTATCCAAGTGTCGGGCAAGGGAGCTTTTTTCTTTTGTGGGGGCCTTTGGATCCACCTGGCCACACCTCTCTCCGGGGTGAGATCAATCACTTGTGATGGTCAAAGCTCCTGGATTAAGTTAGTGTGGTGCTTAAGTGCAAGCTAAGGACGTGCAGTATATATTTGGTTCTGCAACAGAGAAGAATCCTTCCACAGTGTGTCGATTTTTAGGGCAATATAAGAAGGCAGGTACCATGTTTAGAAGGAGACCTTCTCATTATGTAGTTGTCTCCAATTTACAGTTGGAGACAACCTAATTCATCGTCATAATTTCTCCCTTGTTCTAGGTGGGGGCGGCGGGGAGGCAAGAAAGTCTCTCTATCATCAAAACCTTTGTGGCACCTAGAAGGTATAATTTTTCATTAGGAACTCATTGTAAATAGTTGTTACAATGTAGGACCACAGAGGGGTTCGATGTTTATGGCAATATGAGGCTTTTCTTCCTTTCAATGTTCAGATGGGTCAACCTTTCAGTTGGCACTTTCTGGTACATCCTACTCAATGCAAAGCTGTATCTTTTCTTTCTCAGCCATTAAGTTGGTGTGACATTTTTTGTCCTGTTCGGAACCCAAATCTTTTCCCATAGTAGTTTTATGATTTGAATTGCAAGGTTTTTGACAAAAAGGTTTCATGTCTATCTGTATCCCCCCCCCTCTTTTTTAACCTGGATGAGTGCTCCGAAAGTAAGACAGTAGATTATCACATAACCATATAGGGTGTAATCTAAAGGCACAGATTTCATTAGTACAAGAAACACACAGAAAGATGCAGTCAGAAAATCGCGAACTGACAAAATGGACGTGATTGGGAAGGGGGCGAGGGGGAAGAGGGGCACGGGTGTATATTCGACTATGCATAGTTAATTGACGTGAGTTCAACAAGTACCCAGTTTCGCCTAGACACTGTCTACAGGACACATGGTGTTTTAGGACTTAGTAAAAGTAAACATGTGTATATTAAACAACATTGGTTTACAGAATCTGATAAAAATGGTAATGCATCTGAATTAAATGGAGATATAATTCGCTGTTGCCCACATTTGTTTTACATAAAATCTGTAGAGCAATAACTTTGGGATTGGCACATACAAATGTTCTCTATAATTTCTCTGTTGTACAGTATCACCTTGTAGCATTCTCTTTAAGATTATTTAACATAAAAATTAAGTTTGCTTCCCAAGTTAATCATATATAGTCACCCAAAACAACATGGGTGAATTTTATGAAATCTGTGCCTTGATTTCACTGGCTGTTCTTGAAGAGGACCTTGGTTCAATTCCAGCACCCATATAGTGGGCAACAGCTATCTGTAACTTCAGTTCCAGGAGAATTTAATCCCATCTTCTGACATATAGGGGCATTGCATGACAGAGTACACTTTATATAAATGCACACAATGCATAACCATAAAAATAGAAATAACAAATAAAAATTTCCAATAAAATAATCCAAAATAAAAAATATAAAAAGATCATATATAATATTGTATCATTTACATTTTGGCATAATTCTAAATCATAATTTGGAACTATAAAGATTTAAGAAATGTTCACTATAATATTTTATTGAAGAAATCTTTATCCAAATTTCTTTTTTCTTTTCTGTTTTTTTTTTTTTTTTTTTTTTTTTTTTTTTTTTTTTTTTTTTTTTTTTTTCAGTAGCCAAATTTTTGAATGAGAACCTGAAACACTACATAGCATCCAGATCTTTGTATTACCCAATTGTGAAATTATTTATCTTTACCTCTCTGTACATCATTATTCAATCTGTTCCTTTCATTATTCATAAAGATTTTTTTAAAGTTTTTACATTATGTTAGAAAAAATATTTAGAATAGATTAATAGAAGGACAGTGTGGTGGTTTGAATGAGAGTGTCCCCCCATAGGCTTTAAGCATTCAGACATTTTGTCTCCATTTGGTGGCACTGCTCTTGAAGGTCTTAGAAGGTGTGGCTGTGCTGGAGGAAGTACGTTATTGCGGGCAGGCTTAGTGAGTTTAACAAGCCTTGCGGTCTCCCGTCTCACTCTCTCTGCTTCCTGTGCTCATTGCAAGATGTGACCCTGGGCTTGCTGCTCCAGCCCCAGCCACCGTGCTTCCCACCATGATTGTCTCTGATTCCCTGGAACGGTGAATCTTAAGCTCAAATAAACTCTTCCTTTTCTAATTTCCCTTGGTCATGGTGGATTTATCACAGCAACAAAAAAGTGACTAATACAGAGAAAATGACTAAAATTTATATTCAGTTGATAATTATCCTCCAATTAGCTTCCAGAGTAAAGAAGAACATGAGATAAAATGCAAGAACGCAGTCATTTTCACACACAAAAAAGAATTAAGAACAAGTAGCCAAACTTCATTTTACTATTCTCTCCATACATGTGATAGGTTTTTAATTAGATAATTTATTTACTTGGATTTGTCAAATATCTGGAGTTTCCCAGCAAATTAAATCTAAGGAAAAGAGCATAAGTCCTTTTCATGATGGAGTATTAGTTACTTCTCTCAATTTTGTGACAAAATAACTGAAAAAGACATCTTACATAAGAGAGGGTTTGTTGTGGCTCCCAGTTGGAAGGTACAGTTTATTATGAAGTTTTGAAGGCCAGAGGGAACCTCAAGTGCTGGTCATGTTCCCTCAGCAATTGGAAAAGTGAGAAGGATGAATGCTGGTACTCAAGTTCCCCTTTCTATGCAGTCAGGAACTGCATAAATACTAGATAGCACGGCATCATTATATACTTAGGGTGAGTCTCCCCACCTCAGTTAACCTAATCTAGAAAATCACTTACAAGCATGCCTATTTTCTATCTCATTCAATGTCAACAATCAGATGATAATAACATAATCCTGTAGAAACAAAGGAGCCACCAGAGGACTAAGGACTGAACCAAGGATCAACACAAGAATGCTTTACATGGTGAACTTAGCATAAGTCACAAATTTTCCAAACTGCAGAGATATGCCTTAGAGACACTAATTGTAGAGGAAAAAGGAAGGATTCACCCTTGGACTCTGGTGAAATTCTTTTAGTGAAAAGCCCATGGCACTGGTGTTTTCATTATCATTCACTTTTACATTCTTTGACTATAGCGTATATCCACTAGGGAGTGGTTTCTAAGAGGGCATCAGCCCTGAGTTTCATGAAATAAGGTAGGAGGAATCTTGTGCTCACCTGTGATTAGAAACAACCAGGTTATATCCCTGCTGATGAAGCAAAACTGGCTACAGAATGGCGAGGCAAAGTAAATAGAAATGTTGTACTTGGGTGTGTAATGTTTGCTCCCTGAACCAGTCTGATTCATTTCCTGTAACACCTTAAGCTTTCATAGAAAGGTATGAGGATTTCATTTTTATGAAACTTCAATTCTTTGCTTAATGACTGAAGTAAAAATTCAGTTAGTCAAAGCATCTTCTTCAAAGACATTAAGCATGTTCTTTTAAATGTCAGTTCCTTCCATTGGTCCCCAGTACTCAAAGGTCTCCAGCACTCTCAGGCATGGTCTGCTTTACTCAAAGCTCCCCATCACCCTCAGGCACAGTCTGCAGTTTGGAATCTGTTACTACTAGGTATATTAGTTCTTTGATCCTCTAATGACAATTATCCATTATTTTGAACTAAAAAATGAAATGGAGCATTCAAAGGACATTTGGAGGTACAGATTCTGTCTTGTCAATGATATACCATATTCCAATTTAAGTATCACAAATTTTACAGAATACTCTGACATAATATTTTTAAAAATCAAAATAAATTTGTTCTTTAAAAATGTATTTCAAGACTTCCTTTTTTAGAGATCTTTCACTGTAATTATTGTACTTGGGCTTGATACTTAGTACAGAATTGTCTCTGCCTACCAGCATGAGGATTTGTTTAGAAGTTACCAAACTGATCCTGTGTCTTCCTCTGAGTGTCTTCAGGTGAATCCTGGGCTGAATATTTTACTTTTTTTATTGTGCTTTGTGTATTTCATACATCATTTTTCAATTCAGTTCAGGCATATTTCCCTTTCCCTTCCCCCCACCCCACCCCACCCCATTCTAAATCATGCATTCTGCCATAACTGTCCTGCATCTTTCTCTCAGTTTTTTTTTTCATTATTTTTAGCAATAAGTGATAATTTATGGGTACAAGCATCCTTCTTGTAAAACAAATTTGTGAGCAGTTGTGCCCAAACCCACACAGCCCCTTGGTCCCACCATCCAGCTGGGGGGGGGGGGCTTGTATTTCAATCAAGTTGATCAAATGAGTGTCCAGGCTATATTGCTGTAGTTTCACCATTCACCCCAATCGCAGCCCTTACATTCTACCATGCTCCCTCTTCCGCAGATTGTTCCCTGGGCTTAGAAAAGGGACACAGGTGGATGAGAAGCAAAACAGGCTACTTTCTCTGGAGCTGTTGTCTTGGACTCTGGTCAATTCTGGCTATTTCCTTTCATGGGCTGACAGTTTGTCCAGAAATAACCTTTTGATCCTACTAATGAAGCACAAGCATTTAGATATATAGGTATTTAAACAGTACTAATATCTTACTTTTTAACGTAAAATTTGACAGTGGTCTATCATACTATACATGTGCCAAGGACATTGGCATTGCAACATGTTATTCTCTTCCTGTCATCTTAGTAATTATAAGAAAAAGCCATAATAATTGCATAATATTGGATTGGAGGCTTTTTGAGTAAAAAGTTAGTTCCATCATGATGAAACTTTTTTTTTTCAATTAAACTATAAAGTTTCATCCTGAGGATCTACTTTCTAAGGCTATTTGTGATGCAACTTGTGATAAGTTCTCTGCAAAATTAGCCTACATATAAAAGATTGAGTAGATTTCTCTGTTTTACCTCACTATAATATACAAAAGCAAGGAAGAGTAGCGGTCAAAGACGACATTTTGAACTGTTTAGCATTATTCTGGGTTCCAGATGGCCTGTACGATTAAATGTCAGCCTTCTCCAGTAGAGGGGGCAAGGGAAGGGTGTGATCCTCCTTCTCATGGCCCTTCCTTCGGCTCATTATTCCACATTCATTTTAGATTGCATTATTCCACATTCATTTTAGATTGCATGCACATGAATACAAAGCAACTTAACCTAGTAATAATAAAGTAATTTCTAGAACATGAAGCACATGACAAAGAAATACATGAAGGAAGCCGATGAATTGACTAGAGGATTTTGGAGACTGCACAAAGATGTTTCCTCCTTTGGTATATGGAACAAGAGACATGCAAGATCAAGAGGTTCCAAAACAAAATGTTCTACAACAGATTCTTTAATATAAATGCATCTTGTGTAGGGTATGTGTGTGGAGACTAAATAGATTTGGGTTCCTCAAAAGTAGTGCTACTACTTTGTATTTTTTCATGAAAGCTGTAAACTTCATATTTGGGAACTCTTCATTTGTGGTGGAATAGAGAAGGACAGTGTATTAGTCAGGGTTCTCAAAAGAAACAGAATCAATAGAAGAAATATATAGCTATATATAGATCTTTTGATTTGCTCATGGGATAGGGTTCTAGGAGTCAAACAATAGCCAGGCGCTGTACTGGAGAGGCTGAGAATCCAGGGAACTGCTCAGTCCGCAAGGCTGGATGTCTCAATAGTCCCAATCTGGTGCTGAAGGCCCGATGGATTCCAGGAGATCTGCCAGTCTCAGTACTCACTAGGATCCAAAGCAGCAAGACAAACTCACCAGTGAGAGAGAAGGCAAGCTGCAGGAAAAAGGAACCAACTCCCTCTGCCATGGCCTTTTATACTGCCTACCTGCAGAAGGTAATGCCCACATTTATGGTGGGCCATCCAGCTTGAGGTAGTCCAATCTGAAGATCTCTTTCTCATATTTGTTCATCCCTAGTCCAGTCAAGTTGACACCCAGGATTAACCATCACAGATTGTTACACAAATGCATCATTAAACAGTTAACCATAGAAGTGTATATATTCAAAGGACTTGTAGTTCTTTTCTATGCAGTAGAAAGATAACTAAATAACATAGTCTTACAAACACAAGTATATGTTCAACTAATGAGAAATATCTAGTGAAACATAAAGAAAAAGAAGTATATGATATTTGTACAGAAGACTAGGATAAGGTTTAAAAAATATGAATATACTTTACTCTCAGATAATATATTAAAAAATGAAATAGCCTAACCTGAGAAAAAGTAACTTGTTTTTTATTTTTTATTAAGGCTAAATAAATGAAATGAATCTATTTTTGCTTAGAAGAAAAAAGTAAAATTAGATCTTAAAACCAGGATGACTAATTGTGTTTAACCTGTGTGAAATAATAATTAACAATAAGCAAATATCCCAATTTTTGAGTTATATTTTTGTGTTCATATTCTTCCTATTTTATTTGCAAGTTTACAAAGTTACTGCATTATTTGAATATTATAAATTTATATTCAACTTTGGAAAGTAAAAACAACAGGAAATTTAACAGTGGACAGTTTCATATAGAAATGTTTCCACAAAGGTCTGTGTACTGTCATGGTTGGCATAATTCAAGAATATTCTTCACTAGTACCACCCATGAGAGGCCTATATAAGCCATATCCAATTCATTTGCTCATAAAATAAAAGAATTAGGTTTCCTCATTTTGAAGTAATACATAAGATTAAATGTTAGAAACAATTTCACTTATAAGCTCTGTTATATTTCGCCATCATGAAAGCTTCACTGTTAGTGATATACTATTACCAGTTCTCATCTGATATTTTATCCAGTGTTCTTCCTAGAGCAAGAAACTCATCTGTACCTCTGTCTTTGTTTCTGCCTTTCCTTTTTAATTTTTATTTATTATTATTATTTTATGTGTGTGAAGTATTTTATTGCTTGCATTTATGTAACTGTACTCATGTCCTGCAATGGCCAGAGATGTCAAAAGAGAGGGTCAGATCCTCTGACTGTTAGCCACTACATGGGTGCTTGGAATGGAACGTGGGTCGTCTGCAAGAGCAGTCAGTGCTCTTAACCACTGAGCCATTTCTCCAGCCCCTATTTCTGAGTGATCTTTAGAGTTTTCTATCACTATCTCTACTTATAGCATCTTTCTACCTCATCATTCTGATTTCTGCATAATCTCTACGTTTACCTTCACTACTACCACTAGTATTTTTCTTGTTTGTCTTTCATCTTTATGTTTGCCTCTGCTTTTATTATCTCTCCACTATCTCTGTCATTATTATTATTATTATTATTATTATTATTATTATTTGTCTTTTTGAGACAGGGTCTTCTTGTAGTCCCAGCTGGCCGGCCTGGAACTCACTCTTTGTACCAGGCTGGCCTTGAACTCACAGAGTTCTCTGTTTCCTGAGTACTAGGATTAAAGGCATGTGCCACCAAGCCCAGCAAATCTGTCATTATTATCACTAGGCTCTCATCCCCAACTTTACCTTCATTCAGTTATTTCCAATTCTACCTCAGTCTTTGAACCATCAGAAAACATTGTGTTGAGCTTTTTCTAGTGAGGCTAGAGCACATATATTCTATCATTTACTATATTTCAAATGAAAAGTTCAGTGTAAATTATATATCTTACTTGAAGTAATTTTGAAATATTAAATGTCAACCCTTGTGGTGGTTTCTAATTTTTTTTATTAATTTTACAATATTTACTAATTTCAACTTACAAAGTATTTTTACATAAATAATAAAACATTGCTAAGCATAATTCTCATTGTCCATTAATCATGATACAGTGGATTAGAGCACCATAACTTTACAGCCATCTAGCCAGCAACTCACATTTGTTTTATCTACAATGCTGTGGAATAAATTATTTCTTCTTTGAAATGGGCTTAACTAAGATTGCAGCCCAGCTACTTAGGGAGTTTCTCCACGGTGCGACATTTCACAGGATGGTGCTTTTCCCACAGAAATTTCAGGAGATTTGGGAATTCTGGGAATTTGGAATTCTGGAACTTTGGGAGAGGCAGAGATGTATAAAAGGCCCACCACATGAGGCTGGGCCCTCTTTTGCCATGTCATCCCCAGGAGCTGAGGTCACAGGGTCGATGTGGGGACTTTGGATTTACATGCGGGTGAAAGGAGCTGCTACTTGGTATGTAAGATATTTCCCTTCACTTTGTAGGCATGCCTCAGTAAACTGCTACACTTCCCTGAACTGCAGTTTGGAGAGACTTTCTTGAGGGCCTTGGGAACCCAGGGGTGCGGGAAGTCGAGACCCCAAGTGTGTGGGTATCTCCTGGGTGGAATCTTAATTACAAATTGGCATAGTCATAACAGGATTAAACAGAGCGATAGAATGGTTTGGGATTAGAGAAGTCAAAGTCTCGGGAAAAGTGATGGAACTTTCTCGGTTCTGGAAAAAGATGCCAGTAACTGAAGGAAAGGTAGTTGAAGGAAAAGAACGGGCAGGGGAAATTTTGATAGCTGTCCCTGTAGGCCTGATGGAGGTTGCAGGGGTGGCGTGATGCATAACTAGGGTGAGAGCACCCAAGCAAATGATGGAAATGGGAGAAATCCAAAGATGGAAATTTCCCTGTAGGTGGTACCAATATCATACCTGCTAGACTGGGTGGAAACTTAATTACACATGCCAAACATATATTGTCAGCATTCTGAGATAAAATTACATTAAAGAAAAGATCAAGAATACATTAAATATGATGAAGACACACTTCACAGAAGAAATCATGAGAGAGACTATTAATTCAGTTCCATTGGAGAGAGTAAAGAAACAAGTGGCAGAAGGTAGGCAGTAGAATGTAGCTATAACAACAGGGAAGCAGGTTATAACAACTAAGTAGGACAGAAACATCTAAGTCCCACCCACAAGCAGTATCCTTACCAAATATTGAAATACAAACCTTTGGCCAATTGGTGACAGTTTTTGTGACCACAATCATTTCCTCTCTTTTCTCCAACTGCTACTAGTGTTTCCTTCTGCCTACTCATCAGGTTACATTTTCTCATCATTTCTCATTACAGGGTTCATTACTTCAGAAAATTCATGAAAAAGCCTTTTCTTGGTTTTTATGTCTCTTCTCAACATGACTCTGTAAGCTCTTACCTCAATTTGACACATTTCAGGGATCACAGCCCTTCATCAGCCTTGATCACAGAGCCTAAGAACTTATGTGCCTGACATGAAAAGATCATTCAAAATGCCACACCTCCTTGCCACCTCATTATTTGAATATTCCTGCCTATAACCCAGGATCATTCAAGCTAAATGAGCCTTTGTCAAGGTATTGTCTCCCAGGCTATGTTCTGATTTTTGAGGAAATAACTTTCAAGCCTCCAACTCTGGGCCAAATTCAAACGAGTTCCAGTTATAAATGTTACAGCTAGAGATGGTTGTAGGTTCTGGCAGTCTTTTTCTCAGAGAAAGGTAGAACTTTCAAGAATAAAAGTGGTTGAAAGAATAATGATTCTACACTGAATGTTGCAGTGAATACTGGATGAAAATCCCATAATGTTGGTGCTATGAAGCACTGAGCATGTCAGTATTATGGGAAAGGTGTTAAAGCAAAGCAAGGATTGTTTGGAATGTTGTATATAGGAAAGTCTGACTGAAGTGACCTGTAGATGGGTTTATGAAGAAAACTGAAAATCAGGACATTAGGAAACAATACGTTTGGGACTCTCAGAAAGAAAGATAGATTTGAAAATATATTTTTGTTTGGGAGACCCTGTCTAAAAAATATTGCTTCACAGGAGATGTGAGATAAATATTACTTAGGTTTTAATTGATTTTGCATATATTTGTAAAGGATAGAAAGTAGAAACACATATTTGGAAAAGGAAAGCTGATTTAACTTACTTCAGTTGGCTACTGGTTAACTTTGTCAGTAATTTAAAAAAATCACCATTGTGAGTTCATAAGTTCTTCCTTGTTATATTTATTATAAATTCCTTAATAAATACTTGATCACAAATAATTAAATCCTAAACAGTTTCCTGAAGTATGTCCATTATTCATTAAAAGTTAAAAAATCCATAAAATGTTGTATAGCAAACATGTTTTTATTAAAGTAGTACCATTTGCTCCTGTCTAACACTGATTTTTTTTTAATTTTTTTAATTTAATTTATTTTTGAATGTGTATGAATGTACTGTCTGCATGTAGGTTTGTGCACCCATGCCGTGCAATGCCGCGGAGGTCAGAAGAAGGTGTCTGATTCCCCTGGAACTGGCGTTCTCCTGGAATTGGAGTTACAGACAGTTCTTAGCCGCCATGTGGGTTCTGGGGATCGAACCCGGGTCCTCTGCAAGAGCAGTCGGTGCTCTTAACCTCTAGGCTATCTCTCCAGCCCCAACACTGATTTATTTTTACTTTATGTGTATGAGTGTTTTTCTGCATAAATGTTTATCTGCATAAATCCGTATTCATCATATTCATGTCTAGTGACCATAGATGCCAGAAGGAGAAATCAGATCCAATGGAAATGGAGTTACAGATGGTTGAACGAGACTATGAGAGTGCTGGCAACCAAACCTGTGTCCTCTACAAGAGCAGAAAGTGATCTTAACTGCTAAGGAATTTCTCCATCCCTTTGTTTCTTTCTAGAACTTACTTCTTGAAATTATTACTCAGTTATGTTTAATTAGAAGAATCATCAATACTTTGAGTCTAAGTAATGTGTTATTTTTATGGGGAAATCCTAACATATTGCTATAATTTTCCTAATATGTATTTTGATTAGAACTGAATGAATGAATTATATTATAATAATTATACTATAACCTATGTTCCTTATGTAATAATTGAACTCTTAAATATATTAAGGTGTACATTATATCATATTTTTCTTATTAGAAATATGTCAGAATATTTACTTTGATATGACAAAATGAACACAGCTTACATTAAAATGAAGAAAAGTATGTTCTCCATTTATAACAAAATAGCTTATGAGAGAAGGTGATGCTGGCAATGTGAAGCTATAGAAGGAATTTGAGAGACACTGGAAGTCACATTTATGCCAGTGACTTGAAGCATTCTGAAGTATTAGCCTACGGAAAGCTTACCAAGAACCATAATTTATAACTGAAGAAGCAAATTATCTTAAAAAATCTGTATTGAAAATATATTTCACCTCCTAAAGATAAAGTACTGCTGCTTCATATGAGTATAATATATGAATATTCAAGTTTAGAATTTTCTCTTTAGTAACAAGGAAAACTCATTTAAAAAAATTAGCTGGAAAGGGTGGCAGAAAAGACATTACTCTAAGCATAACTAACAAAGAAAATCTGTTCTAAAGAAGCAATGTTTAAGCTTTCTGTAACTCTGTGACTATAAATTAGTTTATTGATTGTTGTTTTATGATAGAATAACACTTCAAATTTAATCATAAAAAAGACAGTTTAAATAAGATTATAAGAGACATAACTTTTCTCTGCTACCTAAAGGGCTTTCTGAGTCACCAGGCAGCCCTGGATGTCCTACTTCTGAAGAACAGAGGACATTCCCAGAAGGATCTCTGACTCATGAAGCAGTTGACAAAGTAAATATTCTGGCTTCAGAAAGGGAAAATCTGTAAATAGTTTACCAAACAGAATGAGAAGACAGCCCTCCCCAGTAATTCATTAAGTCATTTGCTATTATTTCCTTTATTTGTTATTATTTCTATTAATACAGTCGCTATTATTTCTTTTCTAGTAGATAAATGAGATCATTCAGAAGGGACCCAACTACTTTCTCCTAAGGCCCAAATATGAAGTACGTAATGTGTTAATGCACATTCAGTGATACATTTCTAATGCTTCTATTTTTTATACTTTATTCACTGGCTCCAGGTGACCTTACATTTCACAGGCACATCATTGCCATGACTCGTATATGGTCCTTTTATTGCTACAATAATTGAGGCTATACCATATGCTTTCTAAGGGGATGAACATGAACAAAAGTAAAACTAATCATCTAAATTAGTTTCAGGGATACTGTTCTTGGCAAAGAATAGACTTCATGAATCATTTGAAACTATTTCAACTCATAGTATATCCACTTCTGCAGATTTAACTCACAACCTATCCTATATTTTCTTGACCTTGAATACTTATTAACATTTTATGATTCTGGAAGAGTACTTACTCTATAATGACCATAATCTTTTATGATCTATTATAATAATAGATTGCACAATTATTTTATAGGATAATCTATTAAAATCCACTGAATTTTTAAAAAGCCTCTTAGTAAAATTTGAATAAGTTTAACATAACAAGGTAAAAAAAATCTAATTCAGTTTGCTTAAACCCTGTCTTTTCTCATCAAAAGAAATTCTTCACTTACCAAAATCCATGACTACGAAGAAGATTCATACCAAGTCCATTCTTCATCTACACAGACACATCAGCCATTCTCTCATTTCATTATTTTTACTCCTTAATATGAATAAGTATTAAATATTCATTCCTTTTCAGTATAAATTATTTTATAATAAAATCAAAGCCTCATAAATGCCTGTAACCTGTTGAATTATATGCCATGACTAATAAGGATTGCCGTAATTCCTGGGAATGTGAACAGAAATCATAAAAGTCTATATCATTTTGTTTCTTTCTGAGTTCATAGCTTGGTTTCCTGACAGCAAAGTGAAGGAGCTCAGAGCTGTCTCTGGAAGGAGTGCAGTGGTGTGCCTGTTAATCATGTTTGCTGCAAACAGAAATGTAAAACCTCTAAAAGTACTGGAAAACCCACATTTAAATGAGCATAAAGATGAGATAGACAGAGCTGCATGAAACATTCCAGGGACTTTTTACTATTATGTGTTCATTAGAGTTCCAGCTTAATGCATTCTTTATTGCCCAGAAATTCATTTCATTTGCATTTTAACAGGGTTTTAGTCAAGTTAATCCTTTTTCTTCCCTTGATAAGAAACTATTTTGCAACTACAGCAAAAATACCAGAAAAAGAGGAAATACTGAAATAGTCATCTTGTAGTGAAAGCTAAATTTCTGAGCTATGCATACTGCTCAGTCTATAAAATATTTTTCATGCAAGTATGAAGATCAGGCTTTGCAACCCAGAACCTGTGTGAGAGCCAGATATTTGTTTTCTGTTGTTCTTGCAAACAGCATGACACAAAGCAGCTCTGGATAAAAAGGGTTTATTCAGCTTATGCTTTCAGGTCACAAAAAAGTTAGTGAGGGAAGTCTGGACAGAAACTTAAGCAGGTCCTTGAAGCAGATATTATGGGGGATACTGCTTACCAACTTGCTATCTGAATCATCTACTAGGCTAAGCACAGTATCTCTCACAATGGGATACCTACCCTTCATCAAACATTAATCAAGACAAATTCTTACAGACAGGACCCCAGCCTAATCTGATCTGGGAAATTCCTCAACTTATGTTGTCTTCCCAGGTATATCTAGGTTTTATCGTGGTGATATAAAAATAACCATCACTATGCAGCTTATGCCAGCTTGATACAAAGCATGTTACTGTTAAACCACAACTTTTTTTTTTCTGGATTGTCCCCAAGATCTCATGTTAATAGTAAAATATAAAACTCAGTTCAACTTTAAAAGTCCCACAGCCATTAAATGTTTTAGCACATTAAAATTCCAAGGTCTTTTTTAAAAATATCCATAATTTATTATCTATAGACTAAAAGATAAAAATGACAAAAGAAGTAAATACTGCTTATTCTAAAAGGAATGATTTACAGTATAGGAAAAAGTCAGATCAAATGGAAATCCAACATTGGGCAATTTAAATCAGATCTTATAACTCAGTGTTTGCCCGTTGGGACTCTTCCAGGCTCCAAAGGTCTTGAGAAGCCATACTTCTCCAGCTCTGCCATCCACAGTACTCACCTTGTCTCATAGACTCAGGTCACCCCACTCCATCTCTGCTGCTACCCTTGGTGGATGTCCCAGAGTTCCTGCATCTCCAGTAGCCTATGGTCTCCACTGCAACTGACAATATATATTCACCATTGGTCTCTCATGGCCTTGCTTCAGGGATTCTGATTATACCTCAAAGTGCTCAGCCTCAGCAACGCAGCATGACCCCATCAATTTTATATCCCTCATGCCTTCAAAACCAGTACTGCATTAATTACATTTCTGTTGTGTTTTTGTTTTATTTTTTTTTTAATAACCAAGTAAATTTTTAGAATTAAAAGTTTACTGGGCTTACAGTTCCAGGTAGAAAGGAGTCCATCATGGCAGGGAGGCATGGTGACAGAGGCAGCCAAAGTCTCTTCAAGCAGGCACAGGAAGTAGAGAGAGGCAAAGCCTATTCCCAGTGATGTACTTCCTCCAGCATTGCCACAACTCCTAAGGATTCTATGATCCTCCTCAACATCACCACCAACTGGAACCAGGTGTTCAAATACTTGGAATCTACAAGTGACATTCTCATCCAAACTACCACAAGTACCTAGTGGGTAACTTTTACACATTGCCAAATTTGACTACCAGCTTGACATGCAGCATTACCATCTCCTACTCTCCCAAATCCCTGGACCACATCTTCTCAGTGATAACTCTGAAGAAATACATTGTAGAAGGCATTGCCTTATTGATGTTGGTCTCTTATTAAACACTTCTGATTCTTCCAGCCCCAGCTAATCAGCATCCACTGTCCATTACCACTTTGGCGTTTCTTCTATCCTGTTAATTGCAGCCAATTCTTCAGCCCCATGTGAACAGTCAACATAGATATTGACAATCCAAAATTGAGAAGAATCAGGGATATAGCAGAAAATTGAAGCTGAACCCATGGAGAAGTGGTGCTGACTAGCTCACTCTCTGGCACAAGTTCAGCTAGCTTTCTTTTAGAGTCCAAGCCAAAATGCCAAGGTATTGTCCTGTTCACAGTGGGCTAGACCCTTGCACATCAGTCTTCAACCCAGACAGTTGTCATAGACATGGCTACAGGCAAATCTGAACTTTGAAATTCCTCAAATGAAGTTCATGCTTCCCATATGAGTCTAGCTTGCAAAATCTAAGCAGTAAAATCTAAGCAGCACTTCATATATATATATATATATATTGCTTATAATCATAGCTTGCTGGCTGGGTGCAAGAAGGCTGGCCAGATTATCAAGAATCACCATAATCTTTGTTCAGCAAGAGATTCTTCCTTAATGAATTGGAGAAAAAAAGTGAGAATGACAACAGGACATCTAATTTGAGTCTCCCAAACCACAACATATATACACGTAACCATAAATGTACACATCAGACACAGAGACCGTCCTAAATTTGTGAAAGTTTATTAAAGAAACTATATGTCTCTAACAAGTTATTGAGATCACATCATGTTGAGGCGAAAAATGTGTCTTAGGAGTCTTAGCGCTATACTACATGATAATAAATTTTGTTTATTTTTGTTAAAACATGATCCAAGGAAGACTCAGTAACAGTATACATAAGATATTTATAAGGGTGAAAGCAAATGTCAGACATCTATTAAGAACAAAATTCATTTTTACAGCATATTTCTGAATATAAAACTATGAACCAGCCTAACACATGTATGCATAAAGATAATTTTATCCTGGAACTTGGCATTAGAAAGAAAGCACTGGCTGCTCTTGCAGATGACCCTAGCTTGGTTCCCAGCATCCTCATGGTGGGATATCCATAGGTCCATAACTCCAATTCCAGGGATTCAATGCCCTCTTCTGACACGACAGGGCATACTTACATGCAGGTAATACACTCATACACATAAAATTGAATAATCAATAGAATATTTTAAACTGGAATTTGAAATAGCCAGTGGAAAAAATCTCTTTTTTCATTGCAAGCTAATGTTCATTATCTTAATCCTAGTAGTGATTAGACTACTACATGGAATCAGAATCATTCTCTGAAGAAATATAATAAACAACAAAGTGTTGAGATCAACAAGTGAACTGTACCCCTCAGGAAAATAAAAGTGGATAATAATGAAAAGCCAACAACTAAACTCTGTAGACAACAAGATGGATCTATTTATTTCAAACTGTTCAATACACATGCTCTGAAGATAAATTGTTATGAGCACTCCTTTCTCATAGTTATTAGAAATCACCTCCAAACTTTCTTTTTTTAAAAAGACTTTAATTTTGTGTGATTTCCCAAGAAAGCATCATCTCCGTTTTGGTAACACTGAAAAGTGAATGGATCCTGCTGGCTCTGCTTTACTCAACTTCCATTCTCTTTTCACATTTAGCATGATTTTCTCTGATGAATTTGCTTATGTTTATTATAATTAAGCTCAGACATGCCAGTCATTGGTGATTTTACTGATTCCTTTATAGGAATATATGGAAGAACATATTTGTTTTAAGCATGATATTGCCTTAAGGTAAGTGAAAACTTGAGATGATTAACAAATTTCAACTAATTTTTTCCTCATGGTAATCAATATAAGACATCAAGATGTAACAGAAAAACTGACAATTCACTGAAACTTGAATGACCTGTGTGACTGACTTAATTTTCCAGTACATTCCAAGTCAGGAGGTGGAATATGGTCTTCATAGTTTAAGATGAATTTTGAGTGAAAAGCTGTTAGAAATATATATATATATATATATGTATATATATATATGTACATATATATTTATATATACATATGTATATATATTTGAATGAAAGATTCTAATGTAACTTATAAAATTACAAGTTTTTATGCTAGTAATGAAATTTATTAAATCTTCAATCTATAGCTTCATCTTATAAAGTTAATTATTTAAAAATTCTGACTGAAAAAAAAATTCTGACTGAAATAAACCCTAAAATTATATTACTCTAGCTTAAAAATGATTTTACAATGTTTAATATATTTATGTATCCATCTATCTGCACACATCTGTTGGATTAAAAAGTTAAAAATATTTTCAAGCACCTTTTATTCTTAAACTGTGCTTCAATCTTTCAGATTTCTGTTGTCATAAAATTTGTGCAAAAATATGTTTTCTAAATAGTGCATTCCTCAATTTTCACCAGAAAAGAGTCCTTATACAATCGAGTACAATGCACACAGGACACAACTGGCCATGTTTTAAAGAATAAAAGACTGCAGAGTTTGTGTCCCTGGATAACAACCCTATATTAAACTTCACCCATCTACTGCTCAGGGGCCATTGCAGAGGAATGAGCTGAAATATCGTAAGAGCCAGGGCTGGTTCATGAACAGAGGGAAGTAGCAGCTTTTAGGACACTGGAAGATGGTATATGTGAACTTGTGGGTATGGTGGCATTGAGCACAGGACTCATACCAACTCAATTAGACAAGGTCTCAGAGTAGAGGGAGAGAAATGGGTGTTAGGACAGCCCTAGAATGAGAACAATTGAAGACTGATTACTACTAGATGAAGGAGAGCATGCCTTACTTATGATCTCTAGATAGTCTGACTAGACTCAAGTGGATGAATTTGCACTGAAGGACATCTGGGTACAAATGCTTGATTGGACAGATCTTAACATGTATGACAGGATACATGTGGTCAAGTGGGGGAGCATGGATCAGGGAGAAGTCAAAATTTGATTAAGAACTATTGTATTGAAGGTACAAAATCACAATGAAAAACTAAAATATAATAATTTTTTCTAATGTCTGCAAATAAATTTGTACTGTAAACATTAAAATGAATATTATGGAATTAGATAATCATACTTATATGAGTTTAGATAAAGAACTACAAAAACTGCTCCAGAATGATAGGCTATCATCTCCAAATTCTATAAAAAAAAAAAAAAAAACTAACAGTGAATCAGGTGGTCCACGTTTTTTATCACAACAATAGGGAGGCAGAGGCATACATATCTCTGTAAGTTCAAGGTCAGCCTGGTCTATAATGGGAGTTCCAGGACAGCTGGGATTAGCTGGGGCTACAGGTAGACTCTGTCTCAAAAAGACCAACAAAACAAAACAAAACAAAACAAAACTAAACAAAACAAAACAAACAACAACAACAACAACAAAGCAGTGAACTCAAAGCTTAGTCACTGTAATACTAGTAAGATATCAAATATCAGAAATCACCCAGCAATCCAAGCAGAGGGAAGAAGAAAGGCAAAGGGAAATGAGGTATAACACCCTACCAAGCATAAAATAGTCAATCATATCTATATGTAAGAAAAAAATGATAAAGATTAATCACACCAGTAGCCAGGCAAATCTACATGCCAAAGGCACATGTTTATAGAATTAATCTTCAGATAGTTGAAAGAAACAGAAAATCTGAACAGGCATTATTATAATTAAAGAAATTCTAAACCAGTGATGTTAATGATTCTGCCAAATGATATAAAGTGATATCGCTTTTAAAACTATTCTACTTTGTTTATGAGGTTACTACTTAGTAAGATGTAGCATGATTTTTAGTGATTATCAAAGCATGACTATGTGTTTTGTTTTTTTAGGACTCTGATGGCAGCAGGGGACAAGTACCATATACTATGTAGATGCCTTTGAATAGAATAGAATCTTTGAGGTAGATGATTATACAGAACATTGACTCTAAATAAATTTGTTCAAATAATAAAAAAAATTATCAATCAAGTAAAAAAGACAGTTGCACAAGTTGCATCATTTTTTTTCATCAAATTCCATTGAGCATTCAAAGAACCAATTCTGCAGAATGTTCCTGATAATTGGAAAAAAAATCCTTAAATTCATATGGAAAAACAAATGACCCTGAATAGCTAAAGCAACCATGAGGGAAAAATGCAATAAAGGGGGGATTGTTCTACCAGAATTCAAGCTATTTTATAGGGCCATAGTCATAAAGACAGCATGTTACTAGCACAAAAACAGACCCATTTATCAATGGAACAAAATTGAAGATCCAAACTTGAGCTCATACAATTTCAGCCACCTCATATTTGACAAAGAGCAAAAACACCTCAATGGAGGAAGGATAGCATCTTCAGCAAATGGTGCTGGCAAAACTTGATCACCATTTATAGAAGAACAAAATTAAATCCCTACCTCTCACCCTGTACAAAAATCAACTCCAAGTGGATCAAAGATCTCAACATAAAACCTGAAATCCTGAAGGTGATAGAAGAAAGAGTTGGCAACAACCTACAAGACATAGGTATAGGAAAAGATTTTTTTTGTCTTTTTGAGACAAGGTCTCCCTATAGCCCGAGCTGTCCTGGAAATCACTCTGTAGACCAGGCTGGCCTTGACCTCACAGAGATCTGCCTGCCTCTGCCTCCAGAGTGCTAAGATTAAAGGCATGCACCACCAAGCCTGGCAGAAAAAGACTTTCTAAGTCAGACAGCAGCTGCACAGGAAATAAGATCAACCTTCGACAAATGGGAACTCATCAAACTCAAAAGCTTCTGTACATCAAAAGAAACAAGGAAGTTAGGTGAAAGCCCACAGAGTGCAAGGAAATATTCACCAGTGATACATCTGACAGAGCATTAAAGTCCAGAATATATAGACTACTAAAAAACAGAGATGTAAGAAAACAAATGACCCAGTCAAAAGATGGAGTAAAGAGCTGAACAGAAACTTCACCAGTGAGGAATTAAAGATGGCTGAAAAAATCTTAAAAAGTGTTCTACACCAATAATAATTAAGGGAAATGCAAATTAAAACCACTCTTATATATTATCTCACTCCAATATGACCAGCTAAGATCAAGAAAACAAAAGACATCAAATGCTGAAGAGGTTGTGGGGAAAGGGGAACACTCATCCACTGCTGGTGGGAATGTAAACTTGTACAACCATTATGGAAAGCAGTGTGGATAATCCTTAAAAGACTCAAAGTGAGCCTACCACCTGTCCCAGTCATACCACTTCTGGGTATTTATCCACAAGACTCATCCTACCACAAAGATACATGCACATCCATGTTTATTGTAGCTCTCTTCACAATAGCAAAGAGATGGAACCAACCCAAGCGCCCCTCAACTAACTAGTGAAGAGAGAAAATGTTGTACGCCTACACAATGGAGTTCTGTGCAGCAGTAGAGAAAGATGGCATCATGAACCTTACAGATAAATGGATGGAACTCGAAGCCATTATGCTGAGTAAAGTAACACAGTCCCAGAAAAACAAAAGGTGAATGGTTTCCCTCATTTAAGCTGAAAAATATTATATTTATATTTATTTTTATCTGAAAGAAAGTATGTTGTTATAATGTAAATAACTTAAATGGCTCTAAAATCGACCCATGACTTATTTTTAGACTGTAATTTCTGTATATGGGTGGAAGGTATGGATTTAGATTTTAGAGTAATATAAAATTAAAAGAGGAAAATGTGAATTCCTAAACATAAAAGAAGACTAAGAGAGAGATGCAGGACATTTATGGCAGAATGCATGATCTGTGGTAGTGTCGGGTGGGGGGAAGGGAAAGGGAAATATGTTTAAATTGAACTCAAAAATGATGCCTGAAATACACAAAACATAAATAAAAGTATTATATTAAAAATAAAGAAGAAAAGAATGTGCACCTTGACATTGTACAAATGTGCCAAATCCCCTTAATTGTAAGAACTTACAAAACAGTATTTCAGTAACTTTCATGAACACAAGTGAAGCATAAAAGTTTACTGGTATTTTGACTATATAGAAAAATTAACATGCAAAAATAAAATCAAAGTATAGAGCAATGTTGTAGAAATAGTACTGTCAGAGTTGCTATTTTAATAGCAGACAAAATAGACCTCAAAATAAAACTAATCAGAAGAGACAGTGTCATTACATCCTTATCAAAGGAGCAATGAACCATGGAAATTTCACAAACATTAATATATATGCACCAAACAACTCTGGTGCACCCAACTTTATAAACACCATCCTGCAAGACTGTAAGGCACTGTAAGATTAATATTAACACACTAAGAATGGGGGACTTCAATATGCCACTGAGCCCTTTGGATAGGTCAACTGGACAAAGAATAAACAGAAAGACACCTGAATTCAACAAGACAATACACCAAATCGACCTCACAGACATCTACCTTATATTCCACCCAAACACCAGAGAATATACTTTCTACTTAGCACCACAGGAAGCCTTCTCCAAAACTGACCATATACTGGGAAAGAGCAACTCCAAATCAATACGATTTGTGATGAAAGGGGAAAGATCACAACAGAGAATGAAAAGATCCAGAGAATCATATGGGACTAATTAAAAAAACTTATACTCCACTAAATTTGAAAACCTAAGAGAAATGGAAGAATACCTGAATTCCTGGGAATCACCAAAGCTTAACCAAGAAGAGATTGACAGCTTAAACAGACCCATACTATATGAGGAAATTGAAAATATAATAATCAACCTCCCAATTAAAAAAGGCCCAGGCCCAGGTGGTTACACAGCAGAATTCTATAAAACATTTAAAGAAGACTTACAGCCTTTAATTCTCAAAATGTTCAGAAGAATACCAACAGAAGGAAATCTCCCAAATTCCTTCTATGAAGCCAGCATCACTCTAATATGAAAACCAGGCAAATACACAGCCAAAAAACATCAAAACTATAGACCCATCTCATTAATGAACACAGACACAAAAATCCTCAACAAAATACTTGCAAACCATCATGACCAAGTTGGAATCATACTAGAGATGCAGGGATAGGTCAACATATGTAAATCAATAAATATCATAAGAAATGGACTGAAAAAAAAACACACAGTAATCTCAATTGATGCAGAAAAAGCCTTCAACAAAATACATCATCCCTTCATGCTTAAAGTCCTAGAGGGAATTGGACTGGAGGGATCATTCCTCAATGAAATCAAAGTCATATACAAGAAACCCACAGCCAACATCATCCTAAATGGAGAAAAGTTAGAAGCATTTCTCTTAAAGGCAAGAACCACATGGCAAGGCTGCCCACAATCACCACTCCCCATCAATATAGTGTTTGAAATGATTGCAAGGGCAATAAGACAATAAAGAGAACTTAAAGGGGTACTAATTAGAAAAGAGGAAGTAATCAAGTTATCCCTTTTTGCAGATGATATGATAGTTTACCTAAGGGATGCTAAAATCTCCACAAGAAAACTTATATAAACAATTAAGAATTTCAGTAAAGTGGTGGAACACAAAATTATTTTACAAAAATCAGTAACTTTTCTTTACACCTACAGCAAGCAACTGAAGAAGGGATATAAAGAGACTTTTCTACTCACAATAGCATCAAAACAATAATATACCTGGGAACAAACTTAAACAAAGACACCAAAGATATCTGCACCAAAAATGTTACCCCCTAAAGAAGGAAATTGAAGCAGACATCAGCAGAGGGAAAGACCTCCCATGCTCATGGATTGGAAAAATTACTATAGTAAACATGTCCATTCTACAAAAAGTAATACACAGATTCATTGTAATCCCTATTAAAATCCCATCAGTTTCTTCACAGATATGGGAAAGAATCATTACATTTATATGGAAAAACAAAAGATGCAGAATAGCCAAAGCAACCCTGAGTGAAAGAGCAATACAGGGGAGATCACTATACCAGGCTTCAAAGTATACTATAGGGATATAGTCATAAAAAAGAGCCAGTGGTACTGGCACAAAAACAGACATGGTGACAAATTGAACAACAGTAAAGATCAAAACTTGGGCACAAATAATTTCAGCCACCTCATATTTGACAAAGGGGCCAAGAAGTCCCAAAGGAGGAAAGACAGCATTTACAACAAATGGTGTTGGAAAACTGGATCACCACTTGTAGAAGAATAAAACTAAACCCCTACCTCTCACCCTGCATAAAAATCAACTCCAAATGGATCAAAGACATCAATATAAAACCCAAAACTCTGAAGGTAATAGAAGAAAATGTTGGCAGCAACCTATAAGCCATAAGCATAGGAGAAGACTTCCTAAATCAGAAAGCAGCTGGTCAGGAAGTGCGGTCAACAATTGACAAGTGGGACCTTATTAAATTCAAAAGCTTCTGTACAGGGAAAGAAACAGTCAGTGATATGAAGAGAACGACCACAGAGGTTGGAAACCTTCAACTGTGACAGAGCATTAATTTCCAGAATATATAAACTACTCAAAAAACAAAGAAGTAAAAAATCAAATGACTCACTCAAAAGATGGAGTACAGAGCCAAGCAGAAACTTCACAAATGAGGAAATAAAAATGGCTGAGAGACATCTTAAAAAATGTTCAACATCACTAATAATTAAGGAATACTAATTAAACCACTTTAAGATATTATCTCACTCCAATAAGACTGGCTAGCATCTAAAAAACAAATAATACAAAATGCTGGAGGGGATGTGGGGAAAGGGGAACACTCATCCACTGCTGATGGAATGTAAACTCATACAACCACTGTGGAAAGCAGTATGGAGAACCCTGAAAAGATTCAAAATGAGCTTACCACCTGACACAGCCATACCACTCCTGGATATATAACCACAAGACTCATCATACCGCAGAGATACATGCACAACCATGTTCATTGCAGCTCTCTTCACAATAGCAAAGAGCTGGATCCAACCCAAATGCCCTTTAACCAATGAGTTGATAGAGAAAATGTGGTACATCTACACATGGATTTCTATGCAGCTGTAAAGAAAGATGGCATCATGAAATTTGCAGGTAAATGGATGGAACTAGAAGATATTATGATAAGTGAAGTAACAGTCCCAAAAAAGAAAAGAAAGAATGGAATTCCTCATTTGTTGATGTTTCCACCAAGCTTGGAGTTGTAAGGTGAACTGAGCAACATCATTATTATATACCCCTTTCCCTGAAAGTAACTTTGCTCTTATAATGAAAATGCCTTAACCAGATCTAGAGTTAACCCACTGCTTATTTTTAAACTTTTTAACCTTGGTATATGGGTGGAAGATATGTAGGCATGTTTTAGAATAACATAAATTTAAAAATGGAAAAATGTGAATACTAAAATATGTTATAGAAATGACAAACAGTTTGAGTGCAGATGATATAATTTTAATAGTTGAAGCAATATAGATTGGAGGGAACTACAACAGCAGAGGAAGTGGGAACTGACTGAAACAGTAAGGTTTCCCCAAGTACAATAGTCCTCTGCTTTGAAAAACTTTGAAAAGAATCAGAAAAATATACAGGACAGGACTGGCAGGGTGCATGAACTCAGGTGGGGTGGGGGCATGGAAGGGGAAATGAGTCTAAATTGCAATGTGAATTGATGTATGAAATAAACAAAACTTCAATAAAACTGTCAAAAGAAAAAAGAACTGTCAGGTGTGCAGTCCTCTGAAAGGGAAGGACTTTTGTCCTTAAAGATTTCTCATACCCAAGAGCTCCTCGTTCTCTAAGGGAAGAGATCCAGCAATTCCTCCTGCACCATGGTGAGGGTGGGGCTGAGGGCAAAATTTAAAGGTGGCAATTGCTTGCCATCTTTATCATACTTTGAGTGGCAATCTTTCCTCCAATGGCATCCTCTTTTACACTGGGGGCAAAGAACACGTGGGGAGTGTTTAGAGGGACTTCCGGGAGAGACTGATGCTTCTGGGCACTGTCTTTTCCAATATTATCAGCCTCCACAGTTATAACATTTTTCATTTATGGTGACAGCAGCTGCAAAGTCTTGAGCTACATAATTGGCTTTGTGGAAGGCTGTGCCCACATCCTGAGTTGCTGCTATCCATCTGTCGTAATGGTCACCTTTATGCCATGGCACACTTGCTTGCATTAAGAATTCATTCCTTCTCAAACAAAGCTCTTAAGGAGCATTTCCCTGGCAGCAGTATTGGGAATCTTTCTCTCTAAGCTGCTTTTAGTTCCTAAGATAAATTTAGACAGGGTTTCCTCAGGTTTTTGCCTTGAAAAAAAAAAAAAAAAAAAAAAAAAAAAAACAGGGACCTGCGTGGGATTCAGTAGGTGGTGTAATCTGATCCCAGGCCTGTACAGTGCAAAGGCAGATCTGGTCAAAGTACCCTGGGGTCAGCCCAGTCTGATACATCCTTGTGCTAGAGTTTCCTTCCCCAAAAAGCTGTTCATAGTTCCAGTCCACATTAGGTTGCCCTTCATTTCTCCAAACCTGTTGGAGACATTCAACTCTGTACAGTGCTTCCCATTGTAAGAATAGTGGACCTGGAAGTGAAGATCTACAGATATCTCTCCACTCCTGGGGAGTGTTAAGAGAAGGACAAAATCTCTGGAGAATGGACTTTGTCCAAGGTGCCTAAACACCGTCCTCCTGAATTGCTTACTTGAGTTTTTTTTAAGTCACTTGCCTGGTATGGGTACCAGTTCAGAGGATGACCCCAAGTTGGAGCTACATTAATGAGGAAAGCCTGTAAATGAAGGTCTTGGTTATCCCTGATCTGGCACAGTCTTTCCGTGGCAGAGAGGGAAGCAGCTAAAAGTAAATGTGCTTCCGGCCCTTTAAGGGAAAGCGACTGAGAATGAAGAAGGGTTGGTTAAGGCCAGCTGCTTGGATGTTTTGATTACCCTGTTCTATTACCATTGTGTCTGGAGCTTGGGCACTTTCAGAGGGAAAGATGTTCTTCACTCCTGAACAGTTCCATCCCTCTGACTAAAAACAGATGCTTTTTATTGGGGTCCTTAAGGGGAGTTTTAGCAGGTTCTTGGGAAGGGCATCTGTGATTTAATTTTGTTGGTTTAACTTCTTTGAATGGCCTGGTGGGAGGGCTCTAAATATCGTCTCACTGTGGCTAAGAGTTGCAAGGACTTGAGAGATGCCAGAGCATTTTCTCGCTGTCTAGTATTCTGTGCCACGCGTGTCCAAGATTCTGAATTCCATAAGTCCACAGGGGACATCCATGGGGCAATATTAAGAGTCTCAATCCAAAATGAGGCAGCCTCCCAAGTGGAAATTTTAACTCCTCGACTCTTGAGGAATGGCTTTAATTTCTTAGCCTGTGGGCCTTTCTGGCATGTCTACTTGTTTCCCATGGTAAAGAAAAGCAGGAGATGCTAGTGGTTAGGGGAAAGACAGATCAAAGACTAATCTCACGTAAAAAACAGAATTTTTCCATGGAGATATGCCAAAAGCCTGGCCATATAGAGGAGAAATGCTGAAAGACAGATTAAAAGATTAATCTCATGTGAAAAAGAGAATTTTTCCACGGAGATAGGCCAAAGCCTGGCTGCTATCCTGAATCCTACTTTCAGGGGGGTACTTTTCTCTTTCATGGTAAATCCTCTGAGATTTTCCCCTCACCTGGATGTAAAGAGATCTGAAAGATACAGCCCAAGAAAATACCTTTTTTTCTTTTCCTTCTTCTGGTGGAAAATCAAGCCCCATGTTGTTGGCACCAGTTGTTGGTTAAATATACATCCTCTGTTGGTCCTTTAGTTGTGTGTGGTAGCAGCACTCATGATGTTCTTCCCTCCTAGAACCAGGATGGCAGCTTTACAAGGCTATAAGACTCATGCCAGCAGGAGACAGTTCCTAGGCTGAGCTTCTGGCAAGGAAAGGGAAGGGGACCATGCAAAGTTACCCGAGGAATGAAAGAAAGACACAGACTCAGAGGGAGATGGTTTAGGAGATAGACTCAGTTTTATTCATGCCAGCAGTGTGTTTATATACTAAAAGCTACTGTGCTCTGGGCAAGGAAGTGGGGGTCAGGCAGAAGGGAAGGGGAGGCCACCCTGGCTCCTACCAGGGGGCTGCAGAGCTCCTGTGTGTGCAACTGGTAAACTAGAGGTATGATATTTTGCTCAATACTCCAAGGGAAGGGGTCATCTGGTTCTGGAACTTTGCAAAGATAGGCAAGGCAGGAAAACACTGCAATATCCTGACCTCTCAGAGCTATAGATAACCCACAGAGACAACTGAATGACCATAGAAATATCAGATAACTCTCAAAAGTTTCTCTGGGTCAGGGTCTGCAGTTCCTTGCCTCAAGCCAGACAAACTTTCATTCCTACAGATGTGGATAATGATTCCCCCAGGTTAAGCAGAGTACCATTGTCTATTGAGAAAAATCTGGCTGGGGGTGGGATCAGTTTGCCCAGCTGGGGCATAACCCAGCCACCAGATAATGCCAGTAAAAAAAAGCAGGTGTTGTGACTACAGCCAGGAGTCAGGGCCCAGGTCTGCCTGACCCAGCTAACCAGCAAATACAGCAGAGGCAAAGGAGACCTATTCCTCTTTGGCCCTGTGCAGGGTTAGGCAGCTTGAGCCAGGTCCAGTGAGTCTATCAAAGCTAAAGAAATATAGGAAGGCTGTAGTATACAAAATGGATTGAAGAAAATAGCTGCAAATACTAAAGAGCTACTATAATAATGCCTCATGTTCATGCAATTATACCCACAATGGAGCCTTTGAGATGACAATTGGTACAAATAGATAAAATTTCCTCATGTTATGTTGGACCTGGCTTATGCTTGAAATAGTATCTAAAGTTAGTGTCTGAATGTTTTGCAGATGTGAGATGGGTTAGACAGATAATAAGTAAATCTTCCTGTGCTGGATAACTTTGGTGTCAACTTGACACATCTGGTTTGAGGGAACCTCAATTGGGGAAATGGCTCTATTGGAATGGCCTGTGGCCAATTCTGTGGAGTATTTTCTTGACTGTTGAGTGATGTGGGAGCACCCAGCTTATTGTGGGTAGTGCCATTCCTGGATAGGCGGTTCTGTACTGTATACAAAAGCAGGTAGGGCATGGGCCTGGAAGCAAGCCAGTGTTCAGCATTCCTCCATGGTCTGTGGTTTAGCTCCTGCCTCCAGGTTCCTGCCCTGAGTTCCTATGCTGGGTTCCCTCTGTGATGAACTGTGATCCAGGAGATGTGAGCCAAATAAACCCTTTCCTCCCCAAGTTGTCTTCAGTCAGAGCGTTTTGTCACAGCAGTTGAAAAGAAATTAGAACACTTCCCATGCCTTGCTGACCTGGATTATGTTTTATTTAATATCTATTGTTAATGCCTAAGTGTTTTACAGATGTGAGACCAGTTGGAGAGGTATCAGGTAAATCTTCTTAAACAATGTTAAACACCATTTATGTTTGATTTAATATCTAATGTTAATGTCTGAATGTTTTACAGATATGAGACTGGTTGGAGAGATATCAAATACACTTGAAGAAGCAAAGATAAAAAGAAAATTCCTAAAGGGGGGGTGTAAGAAGACCAGTTATAGCTATGGAATCCTTGGAAGCTTTATGATTGAGTAAAATGTATTGGTAAATAAAGAATTCAATACCAGGTGTGGGCTGCCCTACCAGAAGCTGTTGGCCAGTAAGGCTCTAGAGGCCCCCCAAACAAAAGCTATTTGCCTATAACAATGGATGCACACAAGAAATGGATAGTAAAATTCTATTGCTGAAGATACGGCATGATGTGAGCATGAGAAAGAGAGGTTATGCTGGGACATTGCCCTGCTTCTGGACAGACAGCCTTCAAAGTGGTAGAGAGTACTATGCAGATCACTGGGGAGAACTGGTCCCTGAAGTTCCACTACAGACCTCATGTGCTGCACTTTTACATGCCAAAGAAGATGTAGTCCAATAGTGGCAGCCTGGTATATGTACACACCCAGGAAAATTCTAATTGGAAATTTCAGGTGGCCTGCACCCTGTGTGTATGTGAGGGGGGACACACAAATGATACTGCAAGCCTGGTTGACCCTTAGTAGGAGTCATTATAGACCCCAATAGAAAGCTATGCAATCCTTTTCCTAAAGAGCTGTAATGTCCCAAATAAGATACCATCCAAGGACTTCAGTTGCTACTCATAGCATGACTTGCTATGGCTAATGATTGCAAAGTAGTTTGTGCTGCTTTCTGTTTGTGTTTTATTACTAGGAATAAAAGGAGATCCCTAAAATGAGATAGCCATCTGTTGGAAAAGGAAGATGAACAGACCTGAGTTACCTTGATTTCTTACCACATAAAAAAGGAAGAAAAATAAATAAGCTTTCCAGCTCTCTCTCTCACACTCCCTCTTATATCCAGGGACCCTTGCATAAGAAAATGTGGAAATATTGTAATATTTGGAGGAGGGGGTGGGGTATAAGGTGAGTGGTCGTCCTAAAGAACAGACTTTTGATCTTGAAGGTTTTCTCATGACCAAGAGTTCCTGCCTTTCTAAGGGAGAAGTCAGAGATCCAGCAACTCCTCCTGCACCATGTTGTGGGCAGGGGTAATGTCAGTGGAGGCAGCATGATTTGTAATGCTCAAGACATCATGTAGGTGAAGGAGTAAGGTACGTATCCAACTGGCCATATCACTTTCTTACCATTTTGTCATCATGGGCATAGGGCACAACATTCATGCCAGGATTCTGGGTGGCCATGTCGGGAAAGGAGAACTTCAGCTTGGCTAGTGAGTATATGCTTACCTCCAACACTTTTTGGGGGAGCCTAATATATGCTCTAGTCTCCTGGAAATTAAGATTGGAGAGTATATTCCTTGCTTTGCCTAGTAACCGGGAAACAGAGACAGAGATCGAGTGGATGCCTACATGTGTAGGAACCCCCCAAGGAGAAAAATTATCTGAGACAAAAACATATGTGCTAATTTGATTCATGTAAATAATGACTCATTTATACTTCCTAGAATAGCTAGTATCTTATGTGGTTAGAAAAATAACTTCTGTTTCAGTGTTTTGCTTGGGAATGTCATTTAAATTTCTATTTATATTTTTATTATTCTTAAATTCATTCAATATAATATAAATAAATATATCCAGTGAGAATAATATTTAACTGTGTGAATATCATGTCAGTGCATTTACTTAAGAAATATATTGACAAACTCTTCAATAGTTATTTATATTTTTCGTTTATTATTATTTTAAATGTAGGTATATAAGTGTTGGCCTGCATGTATGTACATGCCCTTGTGTCGGTGTGGTTCAATGCCCATAGAGGTCAGTAGAGGACTTCAAATTTCATGGGCTGGATTTATGGACAATTGTTTGGTATCATGTGGAGGTTGTGAACCAAACCCAAGTCCTACAGGAGCAGCCAGTGATGTTAATGGCTACAAACCCTTTAATAGTTTTATATAACAATAAAATATTTAAAAATTATTCTTGAATATGTTTCTGTGACTTTGAAATCAGTGGTGGAAAATTACTCTCAAAGTTTATAAAATATTTCTCTAAAATCTGTGATTTATTCAAGAAGATTATAAATTCATATCATATAATCATCCATTAAAATCACATTATATATTCAATCAAAACGCAATACAAATAAATTTTTCAAATACCATTAATGAAATGTTTCAATAATATTAGGATTTCAAAAGGGAAAATGGAATCCTCTCCTAATATTTGAAAATTCAATCTAATATAAGATTTTTAAAAATATTTTTATTGAAGTTTTGTGCATCTCATACAACATTTCTCAGTCCAATTTAGACTCATTCCCATTTCCTTGCCCTCCACCCCATGCAAGTTCTTCATACATTCTGTGATACATGTCTTCTATCTTTTTCTGATTCTTAAAGTTGTTTTATGCAGTTTTACTGTTTTGGGCAGAAGTTTACTGTTTCAGTCAGGTCTTTGTCACAGTCCTTTGATTGTTGTTGTACCCTCCAATTTGTTCTGGTCCAAACTGTGCATCTATCTATCATCTATCTATCTATCTATCTATCTATCTATCTATCTATCTATCTATCGATCTATCTATCTATCATCTATCTATCATCTGTCTATCTATCTATTTATCTATCTATCTATCTATCTATCTATCTATCTATCTATCATCTATCTAACTGTCACACATATACCATAAATATGTTGGGTGAAAATAAAATTTATGTTAATTCCAAATTATATTTGGAAATTCAATTTTCCCTTTTCATTTTACAATGCTCTGTAATATGCATATATACCCTCCACACATATACCAAAATTATAAAGTCTGAAAATAAGTGGTACATTAATTCTCGAGCTCATTAAAGTATTCACATTGTAAGAGCACAGTTGCTTTCATATATAACATTAACGTTGCTCAGTTTTCCTTACAAATAGGGATTTGGTGCTAGCATCTAAAAATGAGTGGTACCATTTGTTTTTCTGCTTCACTTAGCATAATGGCTTCTTTTTTTCTTTCTTTATTTCTGTATGTGTATGAATGTACTGTCTGCATGTAGGTTTGTGCACCCGTGTCGTGCAATGCTGCGGAGGTCAGAAGAGGGTGTCGGATTCCCCTGGAACTGGAGTTCTCCTGGAATTGGAGTTTCAGACAGTTCTCAGCCGCCATGTGGGTGCTGGGGATCGAACCCAGGTTCTCTGTAAGAGCGGTCGGCGCTCTTAACCCTAGACCATCTCTCCAGCCCAGCATAA
Source organism: Rhizomys pruinosus (assembly GCA_009823505.1). Taxonomy (NCBI): domain Eukaryota; kingdom Metazoa; phylum Chordata; class Mammalia; order Rodentia; family Spalacidae; genus Rhizomys; species Rhizomys pruinosus. The sequence continues at coordinate 2,606,716 of VZQC01010902.1, forward strand.
TGGCTTCTACTTCCATCAATTTACCTGCAATATTCATGATTTCATCTTTCTTTACCATTGCATAAAACTGCATTGTATAGATGTCCCATATTTTCTTTATCACTTGTTGGTTGAGGGGAACTTGGGTTGCTTCCAGCACCTTGATATTGTGAAGAGAGCTGCAATAAACATGAAGGTGCATGCATCTCTGCAGTAGGATGCTTCTTGTGGGTATACACCCAGGAGTGGTATGACTGGGTTATGTAGTAGGTTCGTTTTGTGTTTTTTAAGGCTTCTCTACACTGCTTCTCACAGTGGTTGTATGAGTTTATATTTGTGGTTTTGATTTGCATGTCCTTAATTATTAACAATGATGAACACTTTTCTTAATATACACATGTTTACTTTTATTAAGTCCTAAAACACCATGTAACCTGTAGACAGAGTCTGGGCAAAATTGGATACTTGTTGAACTCATGTCAATTAAATATGTATTAATCGAGTATACACCCGTGTCCCCCTCCTGACCCTCCCACCCTTCCCGATTCACCATTTCAGTCAGTTTTCTGATGCAGTCTTTCTATTGTTGTTCTTTTAATATGCATCCCTCTTCACAAGAAATATTTATAACTGGGTTATTGGTGCTAGCATCCACATATGTGGGATACCATTCGTCATTTGTTTTTCTGAGACTGTGTTAATTCACTTAATATAATGTCTTCTAGCTCCATCCATTTACCTGCAAAGTTCATGATGTTGTCTTTCTTTACTGCTGCATAGAACTCCATTGTGTACATGTACCACATTTTCTCTATCCACTCATCAGTTGAGGGGCATGTGGGTTGGTTCCAGCTTTTTGCTATTGTGAACAGAGCTGCAATAAATATAGCTGTGCATGTATTTCTGCAGTAAGATGAGTCTTGTCCAGGAGTGGTATGACTGGGTCAAGTGGCAGGCTCATTTTGAGTCTTCTAAGGGTTCTCCACACTGCTTTCCATAGTGGCTGTACAAGTTTACATTCCCACCAGTAATGGATGAGTGTTCCCCTTTCCCCACAACCTCTCCAGCACTTGATATCAATTGTTTTCTTGATCCTGGCCAGTCTTTTCGGAGTGAGATGAAATCTTAAAGTGGTCCTAATTTGCATTTCCCTAATTATTTGTGATGTTGAACAGTTTTTAAGATGTTTCTCAGCTATCGCTAATTCCTCCTCTGTGAAGTCTCTGTTCAGTTCTTTGCTCCATCTTTTGAGTGATTCGTTTGTTTTCTTTCTTCTTTGTTTTTTGAGTAGCTTGTACACTCTGGAAATTAATGCTTTGTCAGATGTATCTGCAGTGAAGGTTTCCCCCCACTCTGTGGGTTTTCTCTTCACTTCCTTGATTGTTTATTTTGATGTACAGAAGCTTTTTAGTTTAATGAGGTCCCATTTGTCAATTGTGGATCTTATTTCTTGTACAGCTGTTGTCTGATTTCGGAAGTCTTTTCTTATGCCTATGTCTTGTAATCTGCTGCCAAATTTCTCTTCTATCACCTCCAGACTTTTGGGTTTCACGGTGAGGTCTCCACACACAAATCAAAATTACAAAATCTGAAAATAAACTATAGGTTAATTTCAAAACACGTTTAGAGATTCACATTTTAACAGTGAAGTTGCATGCAGGTAAAAAGAAGTATGAATTTACATTCTTTTTTTTTTAGAATATGAATACATATCTTCCACCCATATATGGTAATTACAATGTGTGAACATAAGTGGTAGGTCAATTCTAGAGCCCATTAATTTAATATAAAATTAAAGGGAACACAAAAAGAGAGAGAAAAACCTGTTCAAAGAACTGACCAAAACAGTAAACTTCTGCAGTGAAAAGGTTATAAAAGACTGAGAAAAAGATGTAAGACAGGACTTAACATGTATGGCAGGATCTCTGAGCTCTGTCAGGGCCTGTGGGATAGGGGGAGGCTTGAAGGGTGGGCATGGATGGGGGAGTGCATCTAAATTTTATTAATAAATGTTGTATGAAATGCACTAAATAAAAATTAACTTTAAAACAACAAACAAAATCAAACAAACAAGCAAACAAAAAGAAGGAGAACTTCCAAACTCCTTCTATGAACCCGGCATAGATACAACAAATTTAAAGAAACAACAATGAAAGAAAACTATAGGCCCATATCCTTAATGAACATAGATGCAAAGATATGCAACAAACTACTTGCAAACCACATACGGATGCACATCAAAATGATCACATACTCACAAATTGCATACAGATGCACATCCACCATGATCAGGTAGGCTTTATTCTAGAGATGCAAAGATGGTTCAATATATGTAAGTCAATAAATGTTATAAAACATATAAACGGACTTGAAGACAAAAATCACATGATTATATCAATAGATGCAGAAAAGGCATTTGACAAAATCCAACAAGCATTCATGTTAAATGTCCTAGAAGGACTAGGTCTGGATAGAAGGAAAATCTCCCATTCACACTAACTTAAAAAATACTTTGCAATAAACCTAACCAAAAGCAGTAAGGTCCTCTACTATGAAAATATCAAAATTTTAAAGAGATATAAATGAAGACCCTAGAAGATGGAAAAAAATTATGATGCTCACAGATTGGTAGACTCAATATTATGAAAATGGCCATTTTACCCAAACAATTTATAGATTCAATGCAATGTTAATCAAAATACTTAAAACATTCTTCACAGAGCTAGAAAAAGTCATCTGAAAATTCATATGGAACCACAAAAGACCCTAGATAACCAAAACAATTTTGAGCAAAAAAAAAAGTCAGTAACTGTGACATCATTAAGCTGCAAAGCTTCTGTACAGCAAAAGAAACACCCAGGGGAGTGAAGAGGAAACCCACTGAGTGGGAAAAAAATCTTTATCAGCTACACATGTGACAGAGGATTAATTTCCAGAATACACGAAGAACTCAGAAAACAAAGTAGCAAGAAAATAAACTACCCATAAGAAGATGGGCTACAGGTATTGTAGGAACCCTCCAGGTCAGCCTGTGGAGTTCCAAGGCCCTGACCAGAAGAGGTGAGTAGACGATGAAGCACTGAACTCTGAGAGCTGAGTGAATGGCAGGGAAGATGCAAGCACCTGCCAGCTTGTTTATTGTGGGAAAGACAAGGATTTATACACAGATGTCCTCTTCTTCTTTTGGAAGCACCTCAGGTGGGATCAAACCAAAGACTCAGCCATTTCCTCCAAGTGCAGGTTAAATCTGTTCAGTACTCATACTCGAGGAGGTTAAGCATACAACTGCAGGTGTGTAACAAACACTCTACATATCCACCCCTTTTGCCTTTAAAACAAAAATAATTACAAACATAGTGGGAGCCTGAGTGCATAGCTCAGATCTCACCTCTAGCATTCCAACGTCTGACTCTGCCTGTCTTAGGCTGACCTGACCAATCAGGATCTTACCCATCATTTTCTCTTCTATCACCTCCAGACTTTTGGGGTGATAGAAAAGAAATGCTAGAAACAGTGTTTGTCTGGGTGGGAGTAGAGGTAAACACAAAGAAGATGATATTTTCAAGAATGTTCAAGCAGGCCTTCTCATCAGGACCAATATTCATTCATTCTCAAGGGGAAAATGGAATATTTGATGGATTTGCAGCAGGCATTGAATCACAAATCATGCAACTGCCACATCCGAAGACAAGTAGATTTCAACATTTGATCTGGAGGCCTATTTCCAGCATTTGATGTCAAAATAGCAATTAAGTTAATAACACAATGAACAATCACTTTGCAGCACAACTGAATCCCTTTCCCCAAGGAAAATCCTGTCATTCTTAACAAGGAATTTAGAGGCTCATTTTTTTGGCATCTGGTATCAATGTAACAATGAAAAATCACAATATAACACTAAAAGTAATTACAATGTAACAATAAAAGATAACAAAACAATGAACACAACTGAATCCCTTTCTTTTTTTAATTTTTTATTTATTTTCCTATGTGTATGAATGTACTGTCTGCATGTAGGTTTGTGCACCCCTGTCCTGCAATGCCATGGAGGTCAGAAGAGGGTGTCTGATTCCCCTGGAACTGGAGTTAAAGATGGCTTTCATCCACCATGTGGGTGCTGGGGATCGAACCCAAGTCCTCTGCAAGAGCAATTGGCATTCTTAACTGCTAGGCCATCTCTCCAGTCCTGAATCTCTTTCTTTACAACACAACTGAATCTCTTTTCCCCAAAGAATCCCTATTGCTGCCATTACAACCTTTTTTAAATTTATTATGCATACAGTTGACTTTTTTTTTGCTTCAGTTATGTTATCTAAGGTAGGAAGGGATTAAGAGCTGTAAAACAATGACTGAAAAGATCACTGTCTCTTTGTCCCAGAAGTCAGAAGTACCTATGTTATGAATTGGCAAAGACTTTGTAACTTGAATCACATCTTGGGAAGATGCTGAGGTACTTACAGACAGCACTAGTTGGCTTTTCTTGACCACTTCCTCTAAAGTCTCTTTTGTTTCCTCTTCTCACAAGCTGATGAAAATGTTCATCTCTAGGGCTACTGAGGGATCGGGGCTCCTGTCACACATAATGTAATGCTTCCACTGGACAAGGACTCTGGTCTCTCTCTCTCTCTCTCTCTCTCTCTCTCTCTCTGTCGGTAGAGCATGAGACTCTTAATCTCAGGGTCATATGTTTGAGCCCCACGTTGGGTGCCAGAGGTTGGAACCCTCCAGGCCAGCTGGCGGAGTTCCAAGGCCCTGAACAGGAAGAGTTGAGTAGAGATGGAGCATGTAACTCCCAGAGCTGAGTGATGGCAGGGAAGATGCAAGCACCTGCCAGCTAGTTTATTGTGGGAAAGACAAGGATTTATATACAAATGTCCTCTGCTTCTTTTGGAAGAGCCTCAGGTGCTGATCAAACCAGAGACTCAGCTGTTGCCTCTGAGCGCAGGTTAAATCCCTTCAGTAGTTCAGTATTCCAGGAGGTCAAGCATGCCACTGCAAGTGTGTAACAGAGATTTGAATAGAGAATTCTCAAGTAAAGAAATAATAATGGCTAAGGAGTATCTTAAAAACTGCCCAACACCTATTGTTATTTGAAAATGCAGACAAAAATCACTTTAAATACTTGAGTGCCTATAGGGGACATTTTTCATTCAAAACCACAGGATTTAGTTAGCTGTGGTTACAGTCTATCATCAAGTGAAGGCAAGGGAGGAGCTTGAAGCAGAAATCAAAGGAAGAACACTGTTTCCTGGCTTGCTTAAGGCTTTTCCAAGATGGGGGCTTCCAAGGTGGCAGGTGCATTCTGAGAAGCTAAGGGCAAAGTCAGAGAAGGGGACTTAGGGCCCCCCAAGAGTGTTGGGAAGGTGATACTTAGAGACTATGATTTTGTGCTGTAGACATCACTGGAGGGTGTCAGGAGACAAGAGCACTTGCCCCTGTGTCAGGGTGTCTACTGAGCCTTTCTTTTTTCTTTTTTTTTATCAATTTATTTATTTATTATTTTTATGTGTATGAGTGTACTGTCTGCATGTAGGTTGGTGCAGCTGTGTTGTGCAATGCTGCAGAGGTCAGAAGAGGACATCAGATTCCCCTGGATCTGCAGTTAAAGACAGTTCTTAGCTGCCATGTGTGTGCTGCGAATTGAACTCGTCCTCTGCAAGAGCAGTCATTGCTCTTAACTGCTGAGCCATCTCTCCAGCCCCATGCTGAGCCTTTCCACTACTGAACCCAGGTACGGACTTTGGTGGAGGATTGGCAGGTAGTGTACAGTGGTTCTGTGAGTATATCTCACTGGGTGAGTGATTGGGATTCACCCCAATTGGATGTGAGGTACACTAGCTGCACTGCAGGGGAAGCGTTGTGACCTTCCAGCCCACAGGACCAGGCCTGCCTGGGGCTCTCAGGTTTTGGGTTTCACAGGCCTGGAGATTTGGGGCCCGCTTGCATGTGGTGTGGCTTAGTCCATTGGGCAAATTGTTTGCTGGTTGGTCTGTACAGTGTTAGAATAGAGTTGAGATTTGGAAGCCTAGAGTGTCCATACCTGTGCATCAATTAGGAAGTCAACAAAGTCCTGAAGAGTATAACCAACATCAGTGTCAGCTCAATAAGCACCTAGGCTTCGCATTGCAACCATTCCCAATGGAAGCTGCCCAAATGCCCAATGTTCAAGGAAAGAAAGACTCTGGTGGATGTCCACCAAACACTAATACCACAATTCAAGTACCCTTTAGTGAAGACCCCTTGGATATAACTCAGGATACAGATCTCGAAAGAACAATTATGAATATGATTAGATAAATTAAGGTGCTGAGGGAATTTAAGGAACTTATAAACAAGAAAGCCCAGGATGTAAAAGAAGACAGGGATAAACTAAGCCAGCACAATGATAAATTGTAGAATGAAATTACAAAAGATATTGAGATGTTGAAGAATATTTAAGCTGATCTGAAAAAAGAAATGCAACATTCTACGAAATACTTGGAAGGATGGGAGAAACTCTTAAGTGTCCCCTGAAGATCAGAACCCCAAATGACCTTGTCCTAGTTTGTCTTTCATTGCTGTGACAAAACACTCTGACCAACACCAACTTGGGGAGGAAAGGGTTTATTCAGCTTACATCTCCTGGGTCACAGTTCTCAGGGAGCCCAAGACAAGAACTCAAGGCAGGAACCTGTAGGCAGGAGCTGAAGCACAGGCCATAGAGGAGTACTGTTCACTGGCTTGCTCTCCTGGCTCATGCTCAGCCTGCCTTCTTATATGGTACACAACAACCTGCCCAGGGTGGCCTACTCATTGTGGGCTGGGCTCTCCCACACTGCTCAGTAATCAAGACAATACTCCACAGACGTGGCCACAGGCCAATCCAATGGAGCCAATTCCGCAGTTGAGACTCCCTCAACCCAGTTGTGTCAAATTGACACTAAAGCTATCCAGCACAGACCTTGAGAAAACAAAGTTTGGTTAATCTTGGCTGATTGCATGGATGAAAGCACCCAAAAAGAAAATATAAACAAAAGATGGATGGTCAGTATATTTCTTTTAAGGGCTGAAAAATTGTGCCTCCACATATTGGGAGTAAAGTTGTATGAAATAATGTTAAACAAGCATAAAACTCTAGATCTTGGCCTTGATTAACAGAGTAGGGTCCCTTGCAGCCAAAGAAGTCCTATATTGTTGTTAATTAATGCCGAATAATAAAATTTCCTTTCTTTCTTGAAACTATCTGAGTTGAAATTCATATTTTGACTATTAAAAAGCCCCAAAAGCAGATCCTGGGTCCAGACATCATGGCCAAATCAACAGAATGAGAAACCTAATAAATGGATACTTTGAAACCCCTGGGCAAGAAATTCTAATGACCTTTTACATTGGACATTGAAATCCACCCTGTTCTTACTTCTCCTGGTCCCCTGCCTAGATCATGTACCTAACTACTCCTGCCTTCATTTTGCTTGTACAGGCACCAGTCAAGGATTTTTTTCCCTCTATAGTTATGCTTGGGGCTCTTTTAGATTGACTCTGAATGGGAGATATTCCATTTGCCACATTCAATGTCCCTTCTTAGTATGGAAGAAATCAGAGCGATCTGCATCCAGATTCCCTGCTGGAGAATGGGATGACATTTTTCATGGGGTAACATAAATAAACAGGAGCTAGAAATTGATTTGGGAGTTTAAATAGACTCTCAACTGAAAACTCAAGACTTCCTGGATTAACCAGTAAACACATATCCTTCAGGTAGCCTCAAAAGACCAGGAAAATAAAAAGAAAGAAAGAAAGAAAGAAAGAAAGAAAGAAAGAAAGAAAGAAAGGCAAAAAGGGAAGTGTAGATTGATTCTTATTTCACCAGAAAAAGAAAAGGAAATCCCCCTTTTTGTCCTTGTTGCTTTGTTTTGTTATTGCCATTTTGTATTGTTTCTGCTTTCTTGTATACATAAAAAAGAGACAAAAGAAAAAACACTTTAATATTCCATCCTATCCCAATCAGACTGGCTAAAATCAAAAGAGTTAAGGACACAAGATATTGGTGAGGTTTTCATTCATTATTTGCGGGAATGTAGACTAGTGCAGCCACCATGGAAGGTAGTGTAAGGACCTCTCCAAAAGGTTAAACTGAACATAACTGTGCTGGATAGCTTTAGTGTCAACTTGACACACCTGGGTTGAGGGAGCCACAATTGAGGAATTGCCTCCATTGGACTGACCTGTGGGCACATACGTGGAGTAGTATTGATTGTTGAGCAATTTGGGAGGGCCCAGCCCACTATGGGTGGTGCCACCATGGGCAGGTTGTTGTGTACCCTATAAAAGGGCAGGCTGGGCATAGGCCAGGAGAGCAAGCCAGTGGGCAGCATTCCTCCATGGCCTCAGCTCCTCCCTCCATGTTCCTACCCTGAGTTCCTGCCTTGGGTTTCCTGAGTGATGAGCTACGTCCCAGGATATGTGAGCTGAATAAACCCTTTCCTCCCCAAGTTGATGTCAGTCAGAGTGTTTTGTCACAGCAATGGAAAAGAAACTAGAACAGAAATTGGTACCAGAGAGTGGGTTATTGCTGTGACAGACCTGACCTTGGTGTTTTGGGGAAGGATGTGGAAGTGTTTGGAACTTTGAGTTAGAAAGATCATTGAATACCTTGAAGATCATTACTGTGGAACTTGGAACAGTTTTGTTGAAAGAGTTGTAGATGACAGAGACCAGGCTTGAGAAGTTTCTAGTTTCAAACGGAAGCAGAGATTATCAGGACTGTTTAATCTGTGGGTTCTGGTCAGCTGGGGACGAAGAATCAGCTGTAAGTAGCAAGAGACCAGAACCCGAAGTGAAATCTTTGTTGTACTGAGTCAATTGATGCAGCTTAGCTGGGGCTGAAAAATCAGCTGTAAGTAACAAGAGACCAGCATCACTGTGGTGAAATCTGGGAAGAATTTCTTCAGGGTCAGCACACAGAAGCTATGTTCCAGAAGGGGCCTGAGCCTCCATGTGAAGCCAGAAGTAGGACTTGGTAACGTGTAAGAGAGAGTCACCTATATGGTTCTGGTGTTGAAAGCATGAAGGGGTCACAAAGCAGCTGAGGCCTGGCACTATGAGAGGCCAGGAAGGCCACTGGTCAGAGTGCGGCCTTGGTTGCTGTGAAGACCCCAGGATTCCAGGGGTCAATAAGAGAAGCTGGAGTTAAACATCAGGAGAGGTCAGAAGCAACCTCAGTGTCAGTGGTGACCCCAGCTTTTTGGAGATACCAGGAACATGGGATGACCACCAAGAGCAGCATCAGGTGTGGAATGGAGTTGGCCTGGGTCTGCAAGATGAGCTGTGTGTGCCACAGAAGGCAAAGTCAGAGAAGGGGAGCTGCCAGAAACCCTTTAGAGCCCAGAAGATTGTGAGTCCCAGGTGTCCAGCCTTGAGCTACTTTGCTGGACTTAGGTTTTGTTTGAGTGTGCCTGATTTTTCCCTTTGAAATAAGACAGTACTTGTTTTGGATTTTACAGCAGCCCACAGTTAAGAGACTTTTAACAGATTGTGAACTTTTAAGTGTTTGGACATTTTAAGGTCTGTGGGACTTTTAAGGTTGTACTGTCTTAGGTTGTGATTATTGTTAACATCATACCTAATGTTAACATCATACCTTGGGGACAAGAACTGGAAAGGCGGTGGTTTAATAGTGATGTGTTTTATGTGTCAATTTGACAAGGGGTCAGTTGTGCTGGGTAGCTTTAGTGTCAACTTGACACACCTGGGTCGAGTGAGCCTTAATTGGAGAATTGGCTCCATTGGACTGGCCTATGGTCACATATGTGGAGTAGTCTTGATTGTTGAGCAATGTGGAAGGGCACAGCCCACTATGGGTAGTGGCACCCTGGGCAGGCTGTGCATGGGCTAGGGGAGCAAGCCAGTGGGCAGCATTCTTCCATGGCCTGTGCCTCAGCTCCTGCCTCCATGTTCCTGCCCTGAGTTCCTGCTTTGGGTTTCCTGAGTGATGAACTACAACCCAGGAGATGTGAGCTGAATAAACCCTTTACTCCCCAAGTTGATTTCAGTCAGAGTGTTTTGTCACAGCAATGGAAGAGAAACTAGAACAATACCATATGACCCAGTTATACCACTCCTTGGCATAAACCCAAATTAATCATACTGTAAATATAGATATACATCCATGTTTTTTGCTGCTCTGCTCACAATGGTGAAGAAATGGAAATGTCCCAAAACTGATGAATGGATAATGAAAATGTGGTATATCTACACAATGAAATATTACTCAGCAGCAAGAAAAGATTAAATTGTGAAATTCTCAGGTAAGTGGATGGAAGTCTAGAATGTTATTCTGAGTAAAGTAACACAAAGGCAGTAAAGCAAGCAATGTATGCTTTCCCTCATTTGTGGATTATAGTAGCAATTCCCTTATGTAAGTATATATCCTGATATAACATCAGGAGCCAAAAAATTGGAAAGCATACAGGAAGGTAAATGAAAAGAAACAACCCAAAAGGGGAGGGGGACAGTAAGGAACAGATGGTACTAGGCAGGAGGTTGGGAGGGTGGGAATTTTGCATTAGGAGGGGAGGGAGGGTAAAGGAGGGGCATGGTGGGAAGTGAGTAGAGGGGAAGCCTGGGAATTATGGGGATGCTGGGGCTGAGGAGGAAGGTTGGGGATTTTGAAGAGAAGAAGGAAGACTAGAGATGATTGGACCTTTGAGAGGCTAAGCCCAGAGCATAATGTGATGCCCCTAAGAACATATGAGAAATTTACATGCACGGTCTAAACAGTAGAGCACGTGTTGTGCAACCTGGTGGCTGTATGGCAGGGAACACAGTGCAAGTCTGAGGATAACCCCCCCCCCCCCGAATGTTTGTTGAGAGCAATCAACGTGACTCTCAAAACAAAGCGGACTATCACCAATGCTCTTGATTATCTACCAGACATAAAAATAAGACCTTACTGTTCAGAACAGGACAGAACGTGGGTTCAGGGATAGGGCTGACAAATAATGAAAGAAGAACTGACCTGGAACCATTCTATATGAAGTTAAGCACTCATAATTCTAAACGATGTGCACACTGCTAAAGGAAAATCAATCAGTGGTACAATCCAGTTCCAAATACTAACAACCATGTTAGCAAACTGCCTATATATTGTATCAGTAGAGGCACCATTGTCTGGGAGATGATCAACACATATTTATTTGGACTTGGAATCCTCTCAGTGGCAGTGAACCCATGAAAGTCCATGAGAAGCACTGTAAACTCAGCCAAATGCAGAGGCTGGAGAAGACATAGAGCCTAGAGAAAAGCCTGTGATTGTCACATTTCTACACAAATGAAATTTCTTGCAATACACCAGCTATGGAATCTTGTATTTACATATAAGCATGCCCTATGTTGCCACTCATCAAAAACGCCACTTTTTGCAACAATTGGAGGCCCCTTAAGAATCCCACAACTGATCAGACAGAATTGTAAGGAAATCTAGTCTGAGTTAGGTATGAATAGGCTAGCTTTTCAGCCAGCATCCCCTGGGGACACAGGAGGGGGGTCACCTGACTCCCCAGATCCGCAGCTCATGACCCCACGATGCTGGGCAGAGCAATAGCAGGTGATGTACACAAAGGGCCTGATGCAGGTGTTTAGGATTTGTCCCTAGAGAGGACATCATTCTACCTATAAAAGTGGCCTGCAGGGGGCTGGAGAGATGGCCTAGCGGTTAAGAGCGCCGACCGCTCTTGCAGAGGACCCAGGTTCGATCCCCAGCACCCACATGGCTGCCGAGAGCCGTCTGAAACTCCAGTTCCAGGAGAACTCCAGTTCCAGGGGAATCTGAGACCCTCTTCTGACCTCCGCGGCATTGCACGACACGGGTGCACAAACCTGCATGCAGACAGTACATTGATATACATACCGAAAAAAAAAAAAAAAGTGGCCTGCAGCATATAATTAAGTGGATAATCCATTACCATCAGACAGATTCACCAGATCCATTATTTTGTCCACAATGTGACAGCTCCCAGTTAGATGCAGGCATTTAAACACCTCTTCCCAGCAGAAAGTTACATCAGACTGTAGAAGTGTGTACTACACAGAATGTATACATCTGAAAACTCCCCATTCCTAGGACACACATACACAATTGCACCTCAACCCACAGAATGTGTGGCAGGGAGAAAATTAGTATATCCTTCAATTCTCACCAGTAAAGTTTCCTTACACAATAGTGATGGAAAAAGAAGGTCACAACTAGTCAACCTTCAAAGAATGGGAGACTCCACAGTGTGTATCCCTGGATGGGGCCCCTATATTAAACCTCACCCATGGCTCATGGATCAACATGGAATAGGGGGCAGAAAGGTAGCAAGAATCAGGGCTGGTGCATGAATCTCAGTGACTTACAATTGACTGTTAGCTTTAACATATGAACTTGTGCCAATGTCAGCATCAGGCATGGGACCCATGCCAGCTGGAACAAAGTCTCAGAGTGGAGTAAGAAAAATGTTTGAGGGACTGACTCTGGACTGAGAACTACAAGAAACTGAGTACTGTTGAGTGAGGAAGAGTATGCCTTGCCTAAGATTCCCAGGTATGCAGACTACACTCCAGGTAATCTATTTGTACAGAGGGATATGGGTTTGGAAGTTTGACTGAATCTTGTAATGCATGAATTCTGATGGGGGTTTGGGTCATGGGGGGATTGGGTTTGATTAGGAACCATTGTATGTGTTATACAAATGCTCAATTAAAACAAAAACAAAAACAAACAAATAAACAAACAAATCATGGCTGCTCTCTAAGAGGATCCTTCCCCTCCAAAAACAAGAAGCATGAACTTACACACACACACACACACACACACACACACACACACACACACACAGAGAGAGAGAGAGAAATAAACGCATGCATACAAACACAAAATAAAGAAAAAATAAGTAGAAATATGGACATTTTAAGACAAGCACAAATGACGGCAGTTTATAACCACCATAGTCAACAATGAAATCGAAGCAGCAATAAAAGATATACTGACAAATTAAAGCCCAGGATGAGATGGATACACAGCTGAATTTTATTATACAGTAAAAGAGCTAACACTAATACTTGTCAAAATGTTGCGTAAAATAGGAACATTTTCAATTTCATTCTAAATTCTCAGTATCATAATATGCAAAGTTGATGAGACAACAACAAAGAAAGAATACTACAGATCAAATTCTGTAATGAATGTAGATCCATAATTTCTCTAGAAAATGCTTGCAAATTGAATTCCAGAATACACTAAGAAAACAGTACTACCAAAAAGAATTTAAAGCCAGGCATGATACACATCTTTCTCTGAAGTACTAAGGAGATAGAGGCAGGTTAGATACAATCCACCTGGTCTATGTAGTGAGTTCCAGGCCAGCTGGGGATACAGGGAGATCTTGTCTCAAAAAAGAAAATAAAATACGATAATATACTATTATCAAGGTTGATTCAGTATAGTCAAATCAACAACTATAATCATTAATTAAATAGACTTAAGGATAGAAATCATATGATCATCTCATTTTATGCATAAAATGACTCTATGCTCAGACTTTTCAGGATAAAAGTCCTGAGGTAATTAGGGGACAGAAGAAACTAGTAGAACATCACAGAGGCTGTATATAGGACATTTACATCCAACATTCTACTAAATGAGAGAAAAAAGAATATTTCTTCTAAAATCTCTAACAAGATACTCTTAGTCAATACAGTGTTTAAAATCAGAAGGTAGAATGGGGAGGCATGGGGGAAATTAACAAACTCTGGAAATACATTTCATGAATAAGAAACACACTCCTGATGAATTATGCCGCTGACACTTGATTTGCATTGTAATCTGATCTCTCTTGAGTAATCAGATGAGTCAATTCCAAGATTTATTCATGTCCCACAGTTTGTCTTGTGCACTTGTGGGTTCTCATTTAGTTGAGATTTAATATATTGCAATAGCATTAATTTTCTTACTGAAATTATATTGTGCAAGGTGTACCCATCAGAAAGGTCATTCTTTGTAAAGGACAATGTTTATGATGAGCATCCAGGGCAAATTGCAGCCAGGACACAAGTTGTTTTCAGGTCTGTTGCCATTCCAGAATTTGCTAGGCTGTAATGTATGCTGAAACCTTGAAAAGAATATCCGACTGTATTCTTAAATTTATTGTGAGGTTTCTGACCATTAATCATGACAGACATCTATGAGAGTAGCAACTAATAGGATTTTAGTGATGAGCTGAATAAAAACACCCTGGAATATATAACAATAAACTATTTAAAAGATCTGTCGGTTGCTCATTTTATATCTATTTGTCTTCTCTACACCTGATTTGTTCAGCTCTTGAAATACTGTCATGTATTACTTGTACCACATTGCCCTCATAGTTAGGAGTTTTTCTATTTTGGTATTCACTGTTTAGTTCCAAAAGAACAGGGCCCCTGATTTTTACTCATTAGTGGAAAACCACACAAATATGACTTGACAGTAACAAATAAGTCTCTAGCAAGCCTACTGTCTCTAAAACAAATCAGTAAGTTTGTTACTGAATTTACAAGTGACTCAGATCCAGAAATACTTGCAGGTGAAAATATTTTCAAATATTTGTGATTCTGCAGAACTGCAGTTGAAGACACGCAAATCTTTAATAGGGACATGGAGGGGGAAATGGGAAGGAGAGTATTATTACTATATGTTTAGTTAGTTTGAAGAGTGACTGCTCCATAAAAGGAGAGGAGATATTTTCAGAGAAAGAAAAGCCATCATCTTTTTGCTTGAGATGTAAGAAAAGCAAAAATAATGAGAAAAAGACAATGAGAGAGACTGAAGTTTTGTGAGCTATGTGGACCTTTAGCCAGGGATTTGAGATAAATGGGCCATCCCTTCTATCTTACCAGTGATCCATATCCATTTTCTGTGGGAACACATACTCTTGCATTCACTACTGAAATTTCTATCATAACAATACATCAGCAAAAGTAGGAAATGAAAGTCTTATAATTCTCTGGATTCCTATAAATCATAGTGGCACTATTCAGTGGGGAAGGGGAGGTAATCAAAAAAGATATTTTCACTACTAGCTCTAAACAATTTTTTATGTCTTTGGACACAATCTAGACTTTTCAGACAGAAAATGTGGTCTTCTATATAGAGAACCTCTTGAGAGAGTGCATGTGCTATAGCACATAGTTCTATTTTAGGTTTAAACCATAAGCCTCATCTGGAAGAATGGAAAATACAGTGCAGCTTACACTGAGCATGTCCAGCCAAGAGGTAGCAAAAAGATATGGGAGCAAGGGGAGGCTTTCAATTTCCACAGAAATTGATGAATTAGGAAATCCAGTAATGTATTGACAATAATATGCAACGTTCTGTAATAACACGAGATATAATCATAGAAATTTGAAATCATAAATTAAAATCCAAACATCTCACTTGTGTAGGGAAAATGTTTAAAGTATCTCTCCAGATTGATACGTTTATTGCTTCAGAGGTGAGGGTTAGAGGAGAAATGGTCACTAAAATAATTAAAACAATCAGCAAATTGAGGCTTTTTAACATTTAGATCACAGAAAATGGCATGTATAATTTAGAGGACTATGAAATTCAATCAAATCTGGTAATAGAGAAAGGATGCAGTGTTCTGTTGTTTGTTGTGGTTGTTGTTGTTGTTGTTGTTTGAGATAGGGTATCCCCAACTGGCCTGCAATTCCTTGTAGAGGACTAGCCTCAAGCTCACAGACATCTACCTGCCTCTGCCTCCAGAGTGGTGATTAAAGAAGTATATCTCTGTGCTCTGATTAAAGTAGAATTTTAAGCCAATAGAACTAGAGGAGATTTAAAAATAGTAAAATTGAGTAAGTATCAATTTTCTCGAATTCAAATCTATGCCAGGAAACTGGTGACAAGAAGCAAAACATAGCTAGGAGTGGTGGGGAATGTTTTTAGTGTCAGCACTCAGGAGGCAGAAAAGAGAGTTCTCAAATTAAGAAATAAATATGGGTAAGAAACATTTTAAAAACTTCTGATCATCTTTAGTAATTAGAGAAAAACAAATTAAAACCAAGTTAACATTTCATCTTTGCAGATTATCATTGGTATTATCTGTTCTCTTTATCTTAGCCTTTCTGACTGGGGTAAGATGAAATGTTCAGGTTGTTTTCATTTGCATTTGCCTTACTAGTAACACTATGAAAATTTTAAGATGTTTCTTAGATAATATTATGTTTTCTTTTGAGATCTTTCTGTTGAGATCCTTAATTGGGTAAATTGTTTTATTTTTAGTATAATACTTTTTTTGATGTTTCGTGTATTTCAGACATCATTTTTCAGTTCAATTTAGACATAGTCCCCTACCCCTCCTCCCACCCCACCCTAGTTCATGCATTCTGCCATACATGTCCTACATCTTCCTCTCAGACTTTTTCAAGTTTTTCTCTGCAAAGGTTTATTGTTCCAGGCAGAATTTAACTGTATCAATCCATTCCTTGACCCAGTCCTTATGTTGTGGTTCCCTCCCAGTTGTATTGCTCCAAATTATGCCTATATAAACGTCATATATACACTAGGATTATGTCTTCCAGGGATAAACTGTATGTTAACTCTCATATATGTTTAGGAGTTTACATTTTTTTCTTTTAATTTTATATTACTCTAAAATATGAATATATACCTTCTGCCCATATACATTAATTGCCATGTCTGAAAGTAGATGGTAAGTTAATTCTTGTGCTCATTAAGAGGTTCACATTATAACATCACAGTTGCTTTCAGCTAGAAATAAATATAAAAATAATGTTGCTCAGCTTGCTTTTCAATTGGGGGACTTGGTACTAGCATCCACAAATAAGGGAACCCATTCCCCATTTTATTTTTGTGTGTGTGTGTGTGTGTGTGTGTGTGTGTGTGTGTTACTTCGCTTAGCATAATGGCTTCTAGTTCCATCAATTTATCTTCGAATTTCATGATGTTACCTTTATTTACCACTGCATAGAATTCCATTGTGTAGATGTACCACATGTGTGGGGTTTTTTTTGTTGTTGTTGTTGTTTATTTTTTAAGAGATTCTACAATATAAGAGCACAGTTGTTTTCAGATCACATTAATGTTGCTCAGTTTGCCATACAATTAGGTTATTGGTGCTAGCATCCACAGATGAGGGATACCATTCATCATTTGTTATTCTTGGACCGTGTTACTTCATTCAGCATGATATCTTCTAGCTCCATCCATTTACCTGCAAAGTTCATGATGTCATCTTTCTTTACTGCTGCATAGAACTCCATTGTGTACATGTAACACATCTATTCATGAAATAGGAGAAAACCGTGTACAAAAAATGTATTCATAAATATATGTGGCTCTTATTCTTAATAGCTAAAAACTGGAAACCCAAATGTCCATTATCTGTTTAACTGATACAAAATATGTAATATATATATGAAAAAATATGTAATATATATATATATATATATGTGTGTGTGTGTGTGTGTGTGTGCATTAGAATATTACTTGACAATAAAAACAATGAATTATTTATTTGTTGTACAGCAAAAATAAAAACTTTGCCAAATGAAGAAAACTGATAGGAGAAGTTTCTGTTGTATAGTACTGTTTACATTATTTTTTAAAATAAGCAAATACTTCCAGGAAAAGAAAAGAAGCTTTTATGTTGTGGCAGTTTTTGATTTTGTTTTTGTTTTTCTCTATGGGTGACAGGGTTAATCATGGTGAAGGAAATATAAGGGACACTGACTAGCAAATTTTGCTCTCCATAAGTATACTCAAGAGGTGTACTTCACATTATATAGAAAAAATATGAAGATGTTAAAACCCAAGAGTTCTAATTGATACTTTGTCAGAGAAATCTGGCAAAAGCTGTTGAACTCATGAAATGCATAAACCCCAGCCAGCCTCTCAATCACTGCGTACTTCCTCTGGAATCTACTGGCCATACACTTCTGCAGAGACCAGAAGAATACTTCTGAGGATTCATGAATAATGGCATTTTTACTGGCTTCTTCCATAGTACCAACTAAGGGTATCAATAATTCAATTCTTTATATGCCAAACTCATTTAAATATCTTGTATCTTTTCTAACAATCATCAAATCCAGTTTCTACTCTGAAAAATAAAAGGCAGATAGGAAAAGGGAAGGGGGGGCAGGAGAGAGAGAGAGGGAGGGAGAGAGGGAGGGAGAGAAAGAGATGGAGACTCATTGTCTAGTATGCTTCATGTTTTGTAAGTCAGACCCTTTCAAGCATTTTATATGATCACAGCATTGAAACATTAAAATCTTACACATTTCCTTGATAAACCACTATTCAAAAATTGTTCAAATTTTCCTCTAATGGCCTTGCTAAAAAAGAACAGATCTGGCCTGTCTGGAAGCAGATGTGAATCTCCAGTCTAATATCCTGTTAGTTATATATCTTCAAATCTGAATAAAATGTCCAGTGTCCTCTCTCTAGAAAAGACATGTTCTGATAATGGAAATACTCTACTCCACACCCTATACTAACACTGTTGTAGATCCCAGGTTATTGAAATTCAGATATGTATGAAACACATTCTAAAATGAATTATGTAAGCAACTACATATAGAAAACTATAAATAAAAAGAGCCATATATATTAAAAGACATATTTCAAAGCTAGAAAAATAGCATATTCTAATAAAAATGCCTACATGTTTTTATTAGTAATGTCTCAGGTATATATTATGGTCACCTATGATATGAAATAATTTTATTTAAAGAAAATGTGTCCTTTTGTCTACTACAGTTGACTTATTTATTTCTATTAATTGTTGTTAAAATGTTTCCAATCATAATGTTTTTGTAATGTCATTCTACATTCAGATGTGTTGCATTTGAGCAAAATTCCATTAAACATTTTCCCATGTTTCAAATCCATATGATTTCAAGGTGTGATACATTTTCTATTTTTTTTTTTACTTGTATGAATGTACTGTCTGCATGTTAGTTTGTGTACCCGTGTCATGCAATGCCGCAGAGGTCAGAAGAGGGAGTCGGATTCTCCTGGAACTGGAGTTAAAGATGGTTCTCAGCCACCATGTGGGTGCTGGGGATCGAACCATGGTCCTCTGCAAAAGCAGTCGGTGCTCTTAACCTCTAAGCCATCTCTCTAGCCCCATGATACATTTTCATCTGTAGAGATTTACTGCATCTTTGTCCTTAGTGTCCTTTGAAAAATGACATTTTACTAGTTTTGTTTTTCTAACTTTGGTTTAATGCTATATATCAGATGAGAAAGTAATTTCTATGAGATCCACCATGATTACTGTTTCTATTTTTATTTAATTTTTATTAAAATTTTAGCGAAGACCACATTATTGTTTTAGTTCCTCTTGAAACTTGCCTTACACCCAAGACATTATTACAATTAATATTGACTGGAATTTTCAGTTGCAATTTGATATAATGTCAAAATACTGTGGATACATTTCGTCACTAAAAATTAGCATTTTGTCCTTCCATTATACTCATCTTTCCAACTCTAATTTTCTCAGCTCCTCAATAAGTAAATATTAATCAGGTGAGATAGAAATCATTCATAAATACGCAAAGACCTGCTGTTTTCATATCTTATTAAGCAGTGTTTAATACTGCAGGTAAATGACTTATTTAAGCCATATTTACTTTTAAAATAAAACTTGCCGCTTCATTTTCGTTTGAGTTCTACTTCCAAGATATTGAAATTGTTGTATAATGCCAGAAATATTATTTTACCCATATTAAAAGGGTATCAACAGCTTATAGTGAACAGATGATCACATTACACCTTGTTAAAATTGCCAGGTGGCTGAACTTGACATAAGAACATATTTAAAAATTGTGGGAAAGGATATTCCAATAAATGCAATAACAAGGATTACAGATTACAGTCACTCCTCTGATAAGTTTTAAAGAATACCTGGAGGGAACGTTCCTCAACATAACCAAAGCCATATACAACAATGCACAGCCAACATCATCCTAAATGGAGAAAAGATAGAAGCATTCCCCTTAAAGGCAGGAAGGTTGGCCCCTATTAACATTCCTCTTCAATATAGAGCTTGAAACATTTGCTAGGGCAATAAGGCAAGTAAGGGATATTAAAGGAGTACTAATTGGAAAAGAGGAAGTCAAGCTATCCCTTTTTGCAGATGACATGAAATAAGAAAACAAATGACACACTCAAAAGATGGAGTGAAGAGCTGAACATAGACTTCACAAGTAAGGAAGTAAAGATGGCTGAGAAACATCTTAAAAGGTGTTCAACATGATTAATAATTAAGGAAATGCAAATTAAAACCACTATCAGATATAATATCACTCGAATAAGAGTGGCTAAGATCAAGAAAACAAAAGGCACCAAATGCTGGAGCAGTTGTGGGGAAATGGGAACACTCATCCACTGCCAGTGGGAATGTAAATTCATCCAACCACTGTGGAAAGCAGTGTGGAGAACCCTTAAAAAAACTAAAAGACCTTAAGAGCCTATCACCTGACACAGCCATACCACTCCTGGGTATATACCCACGAGACTCATCCTACTGCAAAGATACATACACACCTATGTTTATTGCATCTTTTTCACAATACGGAAGAATTGAAACCAACCCAAATGCTCCTCAACTGAGAAGGTGATAACTAAAATGTTGTATATCTATCTACACAATGGAGTTCTATGCAGTGGTAAAGAAAGATAATATCATGAAATTCATGGGCAAATGGATAGAATTTGAAGCCATTATGCTAAGTGAAGTAACACAGACTATCATTTGTGGATGCTAGCACCAACTGCCTACTTGTAAGGCAAACTGAGTAATGTTAATGTTATATTTCTCTTCATCTAAAAGCAATCTCACTCTTATAATGTGAATCCCTTAACAGGCTCTACAATTAACCTACCTTTTTTTTTAAGATTTTGTAATTTTTGTATATGGGTAGAGGGTAGGTATGCATATTTTAGAGTAATGTAAAATCAAAAGGGAAAAATGTAAAGCCCAAATTATGATTTGGATATAGCATACAGTTTATTTTCAGATGACATGATTTTAGTATAGGTTGTATTATATGATATATATATATCATATAATATTAATATATATCATATTATATATATGTGTGTTTGTTTTGGTGTTGTGTGTGTGTGTTGAAACAATATGGATTGGAGGAACCAAAACCAGGAAAAGAACTGGAACAGGGAACGGACTGAAACAGCAATGTTCTCTCCCCCCAAATAATCCTCTGTTTTGAAAACTTTTGAAAAGACTAAGAAGGGGATACAAGACATGTATGGAAGAATGCATGATCTCAGGAGGGGTGGGGAGCAGGGAGGGAGAAATGAGTCTGGATCCAGCTGAGATGTGATGTATGAAATGCACAAAACTTCAATAAAAATTTGCTTGAAAGAATAGCTGTGTAAGCACTTATGATGTGATCCTTAGTGTTTTCACTCCATGTGGGGCAGAAATCTGGGCTGTGGAAGTACTTCTATATGTCAGAGAGGTTGGAAACAACATAAAAAATACATAGAAGATACATTGATTACAATATAGCCCATATTAGATTAAAACAACATGTCATCTTCCCAGAGCAAAATCCCAAATGACCCATAGTCATTCCCTTATCACACACAAGGGAAGCTGTAGTGGCTAGAATGGAACATGGAACAAATATTATTATTGTCTTTATTTTGAGACAGGGTCTCCCTGTGGTCACAGTGGTCTTAGAACTCACTACATACAATGTACACCAGGTTGCCCACAATCTCAGAGATCTACATTTCTCTGCCTTTGACTGGTGGGAGGTGGGACAAAAGGCATATGTTTCCAGTCTGAAAGACTTGAGCTTACGTGACTCATTCCTGGGATCATTCAGTGTCACCAGAGATTTGCTCCAGAGAGCAAAAGGTCAAGAAGAAAAATCATGAAATCCTCCTACACAGAGGCCAAAATGAATGTGATGAAACCATAAGGTACTCAAAGGGTATTTTAAATCCACAAGAATATTGGAATAATCCTGAAATTTTTCTGAACTTTGTATATCGTAGAAATTTTCTTCTGTGGTGTTTAATCTAAAGGAATTCAGGACACATTGAAATGTGTAGATGTACACCTAAATTTCACAGCCAAAGTTATGCATATGAAGGTTTTATTATTGTTTATTATTGCTTTGTATTTGTTCTGGGTAGCTAATTATCCTCTGGTAAGATTCCCAATCTCACACCAGCTGAATCTTTCCCTCAGGGTCACTTGAGTTTGCAATAACCATGTAAATTGTTCTGCATTCTCATCAGGTGGCTCCTTTGGATAATTCTGTTTTAATGTACACTCAAGCGGTTAATCAAATTCATTTTCTTCTGCCTGTTTGACTGAACCTTAGCCCCTACATGTCAACTGTGGGCAATGTGGGCCTTACTCAGAGATCCCTGGTCAGAGACCTACATTAGACAGTGTTCTTGAATGAAGAGAAGTGATACAAATATAAAATAGAATCATAAGTGATGTGCGTGTCTGTGTAAATATAGATTATATTAAAATATGCACACAGATTGGTGTCGATTGATATAAATGGGTACATATTATAAAAAGAGATTTATGTGATTGGCTTATACAATAGGGATAGTTATGCCAACAGTGGCCACCTGCACACTGGGGAGGTAAACAACCTGGCATCTCCTCAGGCCACAAAGATTGATGCCTCGGAATTCCAGTCTGGTGCTGAAGACCAGGGGGATTCCTAAGGGCTTTTTAATTTCCAGTTGGCATTGGATGGAAAAATTCTGAGCCGGGTTTTAGCAGGGAACAGAGGATGTCAACAGCAGATAAAGATGAACACATTTAGGAAGCAGCCAGGTAACACTGCATTTTCCTGTAAATTGCAGCTTGAGTTGCCACCAGCTCCAAGGATGTGTCTTCCTCATTAATTTCTCTTTCTCTGGAATTGCCATGTGTATATAAACATAAGATATAATCCAGGCATGGTATCCTATCATTCTGCCCGATCTATGTTATGACAAACTGGTCTGCATTGTGTCCATACTAAAGAACATAAAATTTTTCTAAAATATATAGGTATTATGGAATACAGAGTTTTCTCTGCTACAGTGTGAAGCAAATTGATTTAAAGTTATATTTTCTACACATCAGAGGTTATAAAACCTTTATTTGTAATTGCATAAATTTAGAAACAACTGAAATATACTTCAAAATTGTAGTAGAAGAAGAAACTCTGTTTGCAAATAATATGAAATAAAAGAGTAATCAATCCAGGAAAAGCAGAGGAAAACTGCAAATGCATATTACTCAGCAACAGAAGGCAATTTGGAAAGAGACTGCATATTTACAACTACAAAACATATGGAAAAGGCAATACTATTAATGAATAATTGCCAGTACTTGGAAAGAGTTAAATAAAGGAGTAAACAGTGACAATTGTAAGATACAGTGAGTAAAAGTAATAATAGATGATTTTTCAGCTTTTAATAATTAATTGTGCCTGCTTGTCTTTATGTATGTGAGAGGGTGTGTGTGTGTGTGTGTGTGTGTGTGTGTGTGTGTGTGTGAGCTTATATGCTTGAGGTAGGCATGTGTCTCAGAAAATAGTTCCTTTGAGGGGAAGCAGCATGTGCTTGCTCACTCAGTGGTGTCTGGTGGCCATATTGGTGCCAAACTCAAAGGACTCGTGAAACAGGGACAGAGAAAAGAATTTCAGGAATAAAAGTTTTCAGAATTAAAGTGGTGAGTCACTAGATTGAAGGATCATACCGAGATTCATTTCTGTCAATAAAATGAATCCACTTTTAAAATACTACACTGAAGTGAGATTATTGGCCTTCATACCATAAGATTCCTTTTCCTTTGTAATGCACCAGGTCTAATTTAGGCCAGCTATGTGAGTGTGGGTTTGGAGCTATCTCTTAGAATCTGGAGGGCTCAGGAAAGTATGTATACACAACTAAAGACAGTGATTTCCCCTCTCTCATAATCTGTTCATGGCCAATAGTTCAGAGAGAAAGCTTAGGTCTCTGTGACCCCTCCATCTTCCTTGACTGATTGTAGATAGGGATTCTCTTGTGTGGGCTGGGGGCAGATGACTGCTGTTGATGTGAGTTAATGATTGAAGAATTTGTGCATAGACTAAGGTGTGGTATTCAGTAACTTTCTCTCAATCTTCTGACTCTGGAAGTGTTTCCTGTGCCTTAGAAGGAATGGACTTATTTAGTACTTATTTTCTGCATCTGAGCAGCCACAAGTCTCTGCATTCACCAGATTACCTTACTGTGGAATGTTTTGCATTATTTTCTTATTTCTCTAGGCTTGGCAAATATTACTAAACTTGTATTTTATTTTAAGCTTTTGGTTTTTTTTTGGTCTTTTTGAGACAGGGTCTCCCTGTAGCCCCAGCTATCCTGGAACTCACATTGTAGACCAGGCTGGCCTTTAACTCACAAGGATCCGCCTGCCTCTGCCTCCCAAGTGCTAGGATTAAAGGCGTGCACCAGCACACCCATCTAAAACTTGTATTTTATTATTTAAGAAATAATTTAATTACTCAAATAATACTGTTGAGATCAAATTAAGTTCATGAAAATAAAAAAGCTCAAATACAAATAAAAATATAGTTGTTTAAAATAATTATAAATATAAAATTTCTGAGAATACCTTGGAATACCAACTTATTGTCCCTGAATCTCAGAATAATATGCCAAGAAATTGAAGGCGCACAGAATTGCATCTTTTCTTTTTTTTTAATTTTTTTTTATTATTTATTTTTGTATGTGTATGAATGTATTGTCTGCATGCAGGTCTGTGCACCCGTGTCGTGCAATGCCGCGGAGGTCAGAAGAGGGTCTCGGATTACCCTGGAACTGGAGTTCTCCTGGAATTGGAGTTACAGACGGTTCTTAGCCGCCATGTGGGTGCTGGGGATCGAGCCCGGGTCCTCTGCAAGAGAGTCGGTGCTCTTAACCGCTAGGCTATCTCTCCAGCCCCCAGAATTGCATCTTTTCAAAGGGTCTCTTTATACTCCTCTTGTGCCTGCCAAACTTTTTCCCCACAGTCCTCCTTGTCAAATTCCTATTCTCCCTCGTTACTCTAACATTTCCATAAAATGTATTCCCATTCCATTTTAAATATTTTATTTATTAATTTTATTTTATTTGTGTGAGTGTATTTTCTGCATGTATGTGCACGTGTGTCATTCAGTGCTCCTGGAGATCAGAAGAGGGCATCAAATCTCCTGGAACAAGATTTATAGTTGGTTAGCCACTATATGGTTGCTGAGAACTGATTTTGGGTCCTCTGCAATAATGGCCAGTACTCTTAACCAAAGAGTCAGCTCTCCAGCCCCCTGTATTCTCACTCATTACTATCTTTTAACCTACTTTCTACTATCTACCTTCTCTTCACAGCTGAGTAATGTTACATTAAGTGTATACTATATTATCCATTATTTAGTTGTTGGACAATGAGGATGCTTCCATTTTCTAGCTATTATTAAGGGGAAGATATGAACATGGGTATGCAAATGTCCTTGTTGTTGGGTAGAGTGTCTTTTGAGTACATGTACAGGAGTGGTAGAACTGTGTCATATAGTAGCTTATTTTAGCCTTTTACATAACGTCCAGATTGGCTTTTGAAGTGTTGAAACTAGTTTCCTCTTCTGCACTGTATAAGTGATTCCCTTTCCCCAAATCCAAAGTACCATTTCGTGCCTATTGGTTTTATTGATGGCTATTCTGACGGGCAAGAGATGGGATCTTAAAGTGGTTTTATTCTGCATTTTCCTAATGGTTACAGGTGTTGAAGACTTTTTTTTTATGTTTTGTGTATTTCGTGCATCATCTTTCAGTCCAATTCAGATGCATTCTGCTCTCCCTGCCCTCCACCCCCCGCCCAGTTCATGTATTCTGCCACACATATCTTGCATCTTTCTCTCAGTCTTTCCAAAGATTTTTTTTTCTATAGAGGCTTGTTGTTTGTGGCAGAATTTAACTGTATCAGTCAGTTCTTTGACCCAGTCCTTATGTTGTTATTGTCCCTCCCCTCTGTATTACTCCAAAATATGCCTATATAAACATCACATATGTATCGAAATTATGACTCTAAGAATAAACTGTGATAATTCCAAAATATGTTTTGGCATTCAGATTTTCCCTTTAATTTTATATTACTCTAAAATACGAATACATATGTTACACCCATATCCAGTAATTACAATGTCTGAAAATAAGTGTTAGGTCAGTTCTAGAGCCCTTTAAGTGATTCACATTATAACAGCACAGTTGTTTCAGATAAAAAGAAGTATCACAATAATGTTGCTCAGCTTGCATTTCAACTGGAGATTTGGTGTTATTGTCCACAAATGAGGGGAAACCACTTGCCTTTTTATTTTTTGGACTATTTTACTTCACTAAGCATAATGGCCTCCAGTTATATCCATTTACCTGAAAAGTTCATGATGTCATCTTTTTTTTTTAGAACTCAATTTTGTGGATGTACCACATTTTTGTTATGCACTCCTCAGTTGAGGGGCATTTGAGTTGGGTCCAGCTCCTCAATGTTGTGAAGAGAGCTGCAAAACATAGCTGTGCATACCCAGGACGGGTATGACTGGGTCAGATGGTAGGCTCATTTTGAGTCTTTTAAGGTTCTCCACACTGCTTTCCATAGTGATTGTACAAGCTTACATTCCCACTATCATTTGGTGTCTTTTGTTTTCTTGATCTTAGCCAGTCGTCTTGGAGTATGATGATATTTTAGAGTGGTTTCAGTTTGCATTTCCTTAATTATTAATGATGTTGAACACTTTCTAAGATGTTTCTCAGCCGTCTTTACTATCTTACTGGTGAAGTTTCTGTTCAGCTTTTTACTCCACCTTTTGAGTGAGTCATTTGTTTTCTTTTTTGTTTTGTGAGTAGTCTGTATATTCTGAATGTTAATGCTCTGTCAGATGTATCACTGGTGAAGGTTTCCTCCCACTCTGTGGTTTTTCTCTTTACTTCCTTGATTGTTTCCTTTGCTCTACAGAAGCTTTTGAGTATGATGAGGACCCATTTGTCATCTGTATTAGTCACTTTTCTGTTGCTGTGATAAAACACCAGACCAAGGAACTTATAAAAGGAAGAGTTTATTTGAGCTTACGATTGGCAGTTCCAGGGAATTAGTCCATTGTGGCGGGAGGCGTGGCGGCTGGGTCTGGAGCAGCAAACCGAGGGTCACATATCGCAAAGAGCACAGGAAGCAGAGAGGAACAACTGTAGAGCACGAGGCTTGTTAAGCTCACTAAGCCCGCCCCCAGTGACACACTTCCCCCAGCATGGCCACACCTTCTAAGACCTCCAGAAACAGCACCACCAACTGGAGACAAATGTCTGAATACCTAGAGCCTATGGGGGACACTCATTCAAACCACCACATTCCACTCCCTGGCCCCCATAGGCTCCTGACCATATAAAATGCAAAACGCATTTAGTCCAACCTTAAAAGTCCCCATAGTCTTTACCAGTTTCAATGTCATTCAAAAGTCCACAGTCCAAAGTCTCTTCTGAGACTCAGGCCAATCTCTTAACTGTAAGCTCCTGTAAAATCAAAAGGCAAATTACATACTCCCAATGTACAGTGGAACCGAATACACATTCCCATTCCAAAAGGGAGGAATAGAGGCATAGTGAGGAAATACTGGACCAAAACAAGACCGAAAACCAGCAGGGCAAACGCCAAGTCCTGTAGCTCCACATGCGACTTCTGGGACTTGACTTCCAAAGGGCTTACACGGCTCAGCTCTTCCAGCTTTGCTTGCAACATACATCTCTTTCTTAGGCTGGTACCACTCCCCGTATGCAGCTCTCCTTGGCAAATATCTCACAGGTCTGGCATCTCGAAAGTCTTCTTGGGGTCTCCGCTGCCAACCAGGCTTCATACTCACAGCTTCACGCAGTGGCCTATCACGGCCTTCTTTATTCAGGGACACCCCTGCTGTACTCTTCCTGGCCTCTTTGGCTCTCTGAAACCGTGGAGGAAGAGCTGATGACCCCTTCACTCTTGCAAACTTCATGTCTCTAAAGCCAGCACCACGTGAATGAAATTGCCGAATCTGGCTGCAAGTTCGGGCCAGACCCTGGCCCATTTCAACCACATTTGCTACTTTTCTCTGCCCTGGACTTGCTGGAGGATTAGCTGGGTGTGGTCTTGCCCTGAAGGTACTGATTCTTTTGTTTACTTGTAAATCTCGAAGCCCTTCCTTAATCACTTTAAACTCCTTATCAAAAGGAAACTCTCCTTCACAAGCCTTGGCCCCACCTTTAATCTTCCTAGTGCAGTTTTCAGATCCAACCTCTCCTTCACATGCCTTGGCCCCACCTTTAATCTTCCTAGTGCAGTTTTCAGATCCAACCTCTCCTTCACATGCCTTGGCCCCACCTTTAATCTTCCTAGTGCAGTTTTCAGATCCAACCTCTCCTTCACATGCCTTGGCCCCACCTTTAATCTTCCTAGTGCAGTTTTCAGATCCAACCTCTCCTTCACATGCCTTGGCCCCACCTTTAATCTTCCTAGTGCAGTTTTCAGATCCAACCTCTCCTTCACATGCCTTGGCCCCACCTTTAATCTTCCTAGTGCAGTTTTCAGATCCAACCTCTCCTTCACATGCCTTGGCCCCACCTTTAATCTTCCTAGTGCAGTTTTCAGATCCAACCTCTCCTTCACATGCCTTGGCCCCACCTTTAATCTTCCTAGTGCAGTTTTCAGATCCAACCTCTCCTTCACATGCCTTGGCCCCACCTTTAATCTTCCTAGTGCAGTTATCAGAGCCAAACTGTACATTTTGCATTTCTTTCTGCTCCATCTGCTCTTTTTCACTGTAGATCTGTATAATATTCACCATTAAAAGCCACGCCACCATTTCTACATTAGGCTGTCTTGAAATATCCTCCGCCAAAGACATCAGTCCACCTCTTTTCAACTTAGCATCAGGCAAGCAACTGGGCTGTGGGCAAACTGCTGCCAGACTCTTTATCAAAATATCCCGGTTGCTGCCTAAGACTTTATTTTCCCCTGGAACCACATCTTTTGCAGCCATGCTTTCTTCCAGGCCTCCACTAGAATGGCCCTTTAAGCTCTGCTTACAATAGTCAACAGCCTTTCCAGCCCAAAGTTCCAAAGTCTTCCACACTTCTCCAAACATACACATGGTCAGGTTCTTCACAGCCAACAGCCCACTCTCTGGTACCAATAACTGTATTAGTCAGTTTTCTGTTGCTGTGATAAAACACCAGACCAAGGAACTTATAAAAGGAAGAGTTTATTTGAGCTTACAATTGGCGGTTCCAGGGAATTAGTCCATTGTGGCGGGAGGCGTGGTGGCCGGATCCAGAGCAGCAAACAGAGGGTCACATATCGCAAAGAGCACAGGAAGCAGAGAGGAACAACTGTAGAGCACGAGGCTTGTTAAGCTCACTAAGCCCGCCCCCAGTGACACACTTCCCCCAGCATGGCCACACCTTCTAAGACCTCCAGAAACAGCACCACCAACTGGAGACAAATGTCTGAATACCTAGAGCCTATGGGGGACACTCATTCAAACCACCACATCATCTGTGGACCTTATTTCCTGTGCTCCTGTTGTTTGATTTAGAAAGTCTCTTCCTATGCCTGTGTCTGAAGGTTCTGTTACCTTCAGGGTTTCAGGTTTCACATTGAGAACTTTGATCCACTTGAATATGATTTTTGTACAGGGTGAGAGTTAGGGGTTTAGTTTTGTTCTTCTACAAATGGTGATCCAGTTTTGCTCACACCATTTGCTGAAGATCCACTCCATTCTGCTTTTTTTGCCCCTTTGTCAAATATGAGGTGGCTGAAATTTTATGAGCTCAAGTTTGGATCTTCAGATATGTTCCATTGGTCAACAGGTCTGTTTTTGTGCCAGTATCAGGCTGTCTTTATGTAATGTAGTTTGATGTCTGGTAAAGTAATCCCCCCTGTATTGCACTTTTTGGTCAGGGTTGCTTTAGCTATTTGGGGACTTTTGTTTTTCCCTATGAATTTAAAGATTTTTTTCCAAGTCCATGAAGAAGCTCATGGGGATTTTGATTGGGATTGCATTGAATTTGTATATTAATTTGGGTAGAATGGACATTTATACTACATTAATTTTTTGCAATCCATGATCATGGGAGGTCTTTCCATTTTTTTATGTCATTTTCAATCTCCTTCATGGTTTTAAAATTTTTGTTGTAGAGGTCTTTGGTGACTTTGGTTAGGTTTGTTTCCAGGTAATTTATTTATTTATTTATTTATTTATTTATTTATTTATTTTAGTTACTTAGTTATTTTGAGGGTATTGTGATTGGGAAGGTCTCCTTATATTCCTTTTCCAGTTGCTTATTTTTGGTGTAAAGTAAGGCTGCTGATTTTCCTAGGTTAATTTCACATCCTGCCCCTTTAATGAAACTTTTAAGAGTAACGGATGAATATCTGAAATCCTGGGAGTCAACGAAGCTTAACCAAGAAAAGGTTGACAGTTTAAACAGTCCTATAATATTTGAGGAAATTGAAGATGTAATAATAATAATAAATAAAAAAAAACCTCCAAACTAAAAAAAGCCCAGGCCCAGATTGTTTCACAGCAGAATTCTATAAAACATTTAAAGAGGTTTAAGACTTTTTAAGTGATTCCTAATCATTTCTATTTCTTCTTCTGGGAATGTTCTGTTTCATTCTGTTCATTCTTTGAATGAACATTCTGTTTCATTCATTCAACCCATCTTTAAATCATGTTGTTTATTTGATGCTTAGTTTTTTGCATTCTTTGTATATTCTAGATACTATTCTTCTATCTGATGTATTGCTGGTAATTTTTTCTCCCCCTTGGTGGGCTATTTTTTTTATAAACTGACCATTCCATTGACTGGACAGAAACTTTTTAATTGATTATAATCTTTTTTTTTAATTTTTTTTATTATTTATTTATTTTTTTGTATGTGTATGAATGTACTGTCTGCATGCAGGTCTGTGCACCCGTGTCGTGCAATGCCGCGGAGGTCAGAAGAGGGTCTCAGATTCCCCTGGAACTGAAGTTCTCCTGGAATTGGAGTTACAGACGGTTCTTAGCTGCCATGTGGGTGCTGGGGATCGAACCCGGGTCCTCTGCAAGAGCGTCGGTGCTCTTAACCGCTAGGCTATCTCTCCAGCCCCAATTGATTATAATCTAATTTTTGTTGTTGGTCTTATGTCCTGAGATACTGGAATTCTATTAAGAAAATCATTACAGAGCTGGAGAGATGTTTCAGCAGGGAGGAGTATTGGATACTCTTGAAGAGGACCAAGGTTCAAGTCCCAGCATCCATGTGGTGAATAACAATTGTCTATAAATCTACTTCCAGGTTTCTTCTAACCTCCGGGCTCTGGGGACATTGCAGGACATGGGCACATTTACATATTTGCAGGTAATATACACATACACAATAAGATCAATCATTAACTACTTTTTAAAAAAGAAAGAAAAATATTATGTTAACCTAAATGGTGAAACACCTCCCATATTTTTTTTTTCCTGTAACATTGTTAGAGTGTCAGGGCTCATATTAAGATCATTCATCCACTTGGACCTGTGTTTTCTACATGATGGGAAATAAGGATATAGGTTCTCACTTTTGATGGTTTATAACTGTGTTTCCAAGTACCATTTGTTGAAGATGTTTTATTTATTTTTTCAATTTAAGTTTTTCGCTTTGTCAAAAATCAGGAAACTGCACTTGTGTGGACTTATATCTAGGTTCCAAATTTTACTCCATTCATCTATTTGTCATTTTTGTGCCAGTAGTGTGCTGGTTTTATGACATGGGCTCTGTAAGTTAACTTGACACAAAGTATGGAAATATCTCCTAACATGTTCTCCTTGTTTAACTTTGCTTGGCTTCTCTGTGGCCCTTTCTGCTTACATATAAAATTTAAGTTTTTTTCTATATTTCTGGAAAATGAAATTTTAAAATATGTTTTATTATTTTTATGTTATGTGTATGACATTAGGCCTGCAAGTATGTAAGTGTACCCATGTCATGTGATGATCTTGGATGTCAGAAGTGAGTGTTGGACTCCCCTGGAACTGGAATTACAGTTGTTTGTTCATCACCATAGAGGTGTTTAGAATCAAACCCGGGTCTTCTGAAAGAGCAGGCAGTGTTCTTAACTACTGAGCCATTTCTCCTGAGCCATTTCTCCAGCCCCTTTCCCTGGAATTTTGATTGAGATTGTACTGAATTTGAAGATTGTTTTTTATGGGATGTCCATTTTATTTTATTTTATTTTTTATGTGTATGAGTATAATGTATGCATGTAGGTTGGTACACCTGTGCTGTGCAATGCCGTGGAGGTCAGAAGAGGGAACTGGAGTTAAAGACAGCTCTTAGCCGCCATGTGGATGCTGGGAATTGAACCTGAGTCCTCTGCAAGAGCAGTTGGTGCTCCTAACCACTGAGCCATCTCTCCAGTCCCCAGATGTCCATTCTTACAGTATTAATTCTTCCAATCAATGAAAATGGAAGTACTTTGCATGTTTTTTTTCTATCTTCCTCATTTTTCTTCAGCTTCATAAAGATTTTATCATACAGGTCTTTAATTTACCTGGTTAGGTTTATTCTGTGGTATCTTGTGACTATTATGAATAGGAATAATGGATTCCCTATAAGGTCTAGGCCTGTAGGAAATTTACAACTGTTAACAAGTGAGTCCTGGAAATGTGAGAAAGATGGAGTGATGTGGCAGGAAGATGAGATGGGATGGAGGGGCCAGGATCTCAGTGGGGCAGAGGCATCAGCTAGAGGCCTGACGGGTTATGGAATAGGAGGTGGGTAAGGCTAGGAGTGGTCCTCAAGTTCAGCAGAGAGAAATGGTATGAAACTGTAAGTTGCAAGGGTGGGCCAGTTTCTCTATGGATTGAAGAAACTTCTCAGTGCCACAGGGATCACAGAGAGCACTATGGTTCAGAAACACAGGGGTGGTGCTTAGGAAAACTCATCAGAGTGAGAGGAGCTGTGTAGAAGGAGCCAGAGGAGGGATGCCTGTACCACAATGAGTTGATGAGATAACAAAGTACCTAATATTTACAGGTATGACACAAATATGTAGGGAGTTCAGGTGAAATCTAATTAAATTTAATGAAGTGAATATAGTTTGAAGACTATTGAACTTCATGGAGCAAAAGCATAATCTTCATAAGAAAGAAAATACCTGGATATTACATGCCATATTTTACTTTATTTTATAATAACATTTCATATTTGATTGTCTGTGAGAGTTCATTATTCCTATGAATCTTGTTTAAAACAAGGCAACATTTGAAAACCCTCAACAAAACAATTGCTATATTTCCACCGAAAGGTTCTGCAAATAAATATTTTATATGTATCTATAAATACCAATTAGTCATTTTTATTGACACTACAAAATTAATTAATAAAAATAATGTAAATTTATTCTTGTTTATTATTCATATATAATGAACAGAAAGAGAGATGATGAATGGTAACCAATGGACATTTAGTTCTTCTCCTATATGTCCTGGAAGATGTGAAAAGGAGTTGGAACTCAGTGAACTTTGAGAAGTTAGGTAGTAGAACATTACTGTTAACAAAATAATTTTTGCATACAAAGGATAGAAAATGGCAGGGGAGTCTATTACTTGAGTGGGCTAGATAGCTTTAGTAGTCAACTTGACACATCTTGGTAGAGAGATCCTCAACTGGGTGAGTTATTTCCATTCAACTGGCTTGAGTCCATGTATTTGGGGTAATTTCTTGATTGGTAGGTGATGTGGGAAGACTCAGACCACTGTGGGTGGTGCTGCCCCTGAGCAGTTTGTTCTGTATTGTATAAGAAAGCATGTTCAGCATGGGCCAGGTGAGCAAGCCAGTAAGTAGCATCCTTCCATGGCCTGTTTCCTAGCCTGCGTTCCTACCTTGGGCTCCCTTGGTGATGAACTGTGACCTGGAAGATGTAAGAGTAATAAACCCTTTCCTCCCAAAGTTGCTTTTGGTCACAGTGTTTTATCATAACAATTGAAAGCAAACTAAAACATTGAGGTATGTGGAAAACATGTTGGTGTTTGATAATCCAACATAATTTAATTAATAAATTGCATTGAGGAAGTTCACGAATAAGCATCATGCATTTCCAAGTAGAGAAGAGAATGTTATTCTTTAGAAAATGGGGATGTATTGCAGGTGGTACAAGATAACATTCATGTGATTAAAAGGAAGACCATTAGCATAATAAGAATATATTAGAACTGATAGAATTTCACGTAGCAAGAAAATACTAAACAATAAGTATCTTCATTTTTGTCCAGGGAAAATTGGATAAAATTCTGAATAATTGCTGGACAATGCTAGCAGATATAGTGGGTACCTATGAATCTCTAAACCAACAAATCTGAAGTTATACTGAGTAAGATGGAAAGAAAAAGTGAAAAAAAAATCCTGCATGTCAGATTTTAAAGCCCCTCCTTGTTCCCTTACCAGCTTTCCAGCTTAAACCCATCAGTAGTAAATGGTAACTAGAAAGTCCATTAGTTAACTTTAAAAGAATTTTAAAATGGTGTAAAAGATTTCTGTGTTGCACCTACATTTGTGGCCAGGGATAATGGATGTCAGGAGTTCATTTCACAGATAATGAAGGATTAAACATAGTTGATGACATTGTGATGAAGGAAAATAGTCTGAATGATATTAGCTGAAAAATAATTACTTGCTTGTGAGGAAGAAGGAAACAGGGACCATTTCATTTATGTTTCTAACAAGCAAGCCAGAGACAGTGATTCATTAGCACAGGAGACACAAGACTGGCTGACTCAGGGATGATATTTTGGAGAATATATGGCAAAGTCTGAAATTAAAGGAGAAAATAATCAGTTGGAGATCTGTGGAAAATGAGATACAGTGTTAAAATTTAAAGTGAGTCTGATAGACTAATAAGATGTAATTCTCTTTTTCTTATTTAACACTCAAAAATTGCTTCTGCAAGGGGAAATCATCTTTAATTTGAAAATAATTTATATATGCTTTCATATCCTCAACTAATTAGATGAGGAAAAATCAGTGAGGTATTTACATTAGCATGGCTGTGAAGAGTGATATACTCACAGAAACTTACATAGGTTTTCAGCTGAAGGAACACAGTTCTTTGCAACAAATCTTTAACTATATATCCATTAAAATATATGCAACTGTAGGGGTGGTGGCACACACTTTCATCCTAGCACTCTGGAGGCAGAGTTTGGCAGATCTCTGTGAGTTGAAAGCCAGCCTAATCTACATAGGGAGTTCCAGGACAGCTGGGTCTACAGAGGGACCTTGTCTCAAAAAGACCAAGAAAAAAAAAAAAAAAAGGAATACATGCAAACCTAAGAATTATATAGTTATACTTACCTGGCAGGCGAGATACCATGATCACCAAGGTGGTTTTCCCAGGGTGAGGCTCATCCATTGCACTCAGGGTGTGCTGACTCCTGCGATTTCCCCAAATGCAGGAAACGCGACTGTATAATTTGTGGTAGTGGGGGACTGCATTCCCATTTTACCCTGAAAAAAAAAAAGAATTATATGGTTATATGGTATGTCTGCTTTATTTTCTCTTGCCGTGGAAGAAATCATACCAAAATTTAGTGTCATTTACTAGGGAATAGCAAACAGTATAGGAATTTTTGAGCCAAAGCCTTCTCAAAATTGGTTTAATATTCAGCCCACAAGGGAAAAATATATTTGTTTCATGCTGCTTACAGAGTTCATAAAATGGAAGGAAGGAAGGAAGGAAGGAAGGAAGGAAGGAAGGAAGGAAGGAAGGAAGGAAGAAAAAACAAAAGAAACATCAAAAGATGTTATGTTGTGTCTGAACATTTAAGCATTGTTTTGGTAATGAAGTTTCTAGCTTTTTTGACAGTTTTTTTTTATATTTATTTAATGAATTTTAGTTTTCACTTCCATCCTTCCAACTTTCTCATCTTTCCCCTCTCCTGATGAAACCTGTCTTTCCAACAATTACCCTCCTAATTTAATGCCTTCTTTCTGTTCAAGACTCACTGAGTTCAATTATGGTTTCTGCCAAAGTAAACAGGCACAGGGGATTAGAAACTAGAACAAGGGAAATTAATCAAGGGTACAATAGTAAATGACAAGACACTCTCCTCCCTCAACGACCATTTACTATCTGTACTCTGTACTCTGCCTAACAACTGCCTCTTGATGTTGTCCTGTCAGGTCTGCTAGAGCTCTCACCTGGAATGGATAGACTGGGAATTCACTGGAACTTACCTTTGGAAAGGTTGGTGTCGAGATCCCTCACTCTCTTTGGGCCTCAGAGACTTTTCTTGTAATCTTCATCGGGTTGCTCTGTTACAGCAGATAATTTAAAGTTTTAAGAGAATCAATCACCGGGCGTGGTGGTGCACGCCTTTAATCCTAGCACTTGGGAGGCAGAGGCAGGCAGATCTTTGTGAGTTCAAGGCCAGCCTGGTCTACAGAGTGAATTCCAGGATAGCTGGGGCTACAGGGAGACCCTGTCTTGAAAAGAAAAAGAGTCAATCAAAGAGACCTAAAGTATAGGATGCCTTCATATCTGAACATTATTTTAGATACTTCCTCCTGATTGAAAGCTGGCAAATTGTCAGTCAATTCAAAGAACAACAGAAATCAATTCCAACTTTTCTTTCATGGAAATACATAAATCAAACACTTGAATATGATTATATGGTGAATAGTAATATCAGTACAAAAAAACTTGAAATCAACACTATGGAGAAAATGTTATAAATGCCATAATTGTTATGAGAATTTGATAAAAACATATTTACATTAATTCCCTAATATTTTATACAAATTGTGTCTTATTAGAAATGTTTTAAAAGTTAATGGAGCTTATGTGCTGGTTATGAGTTTATGAACAACTTCAATATTTGACCTAAAACTATATAAACTAGATTGACAATGATAATAAAATAATTTTAGACACATCAGAAAGTATGTGCTAAAGTTACTCTAAAACAACTTATCCCCTTTGTTTTTTACAAGTTTTTTTTTTTAATTTTATATTCCAGTATTTACCCCACTTTCAGTTAGCTTTTGTATATAAAGTGCTGTGTGTTGGATTTTTATCAGTATATGTAGAGATTCCACATTGTTAACACTTTTTATTTCAGAGCCTATGCTTTCCCATTGCTTAATATTGGTAACTTCATAGATAGTCAATTTATTATAAATGTGTAAACTTTCTTCTGCACTTCCAACACCATTTCATTGGTCTATGGTTCTGGTTTGTTACTGAGGTCTTGCTGTTTTTATTATTAGCGCATGATAATAGATTTTCAAACAAGTTATGTGATTTTTCCTTTGTTCTTTTTGTTCAAGATTGCTTTGATTTTTGGTAGCTTGCCTGTTGGAGTTTATCATCATCTGAATAGTCCTTTATACACGTGTGGCCACATCCACATGCTATTTGTTGTTCTTGTCTCCCTGGGTTAGCTCCAGCAAGGAGGGGGGAGGGACCACCAGGGATATTACCTGATGAAATAGAAAGATAAATACAGACATATAGACATATAGACATACAGACACAGACTCAGAGAAAACCCAGGAGAATAGAGTCTCTATTTATGTCAGCAGTGTACTTATATACCAAAAGTTACTGTGCTCTGGGCATGGAAGTTGGGGGCAGGTGTAAGGGAGAGGCAAGCCACCTTGGCTCTAATGGGGGACTGCAGAGCTCCTGTTTGTGCAACAGGTAACTAGAGGTGTGACATTTTGCTCAATGCCTCAAGGGAAGGGACCATCTGGTCCTGGAACTTTGCAGAGATAGGTGAAGCAAGAAAACATTGTAATATCCAGAAACTTCTGGAGCTACAGATAACTCAGAGAGGCAACTGAATGCCTATAGAGATATCAGATAACCAGAGATCTCATGGGACAGGTCTTACAATTTCTTGCCTCAAACCACACAAAGTTTCATGCCTACACTTGCCAATAGAACAATTATACTGGTTAGTGAACAAATGTGTTACATTTAAAAAAAAAAACAAACTTAATTTAAACCTATCTGTGGAATGCACACCTTTGTACAAAGTTATTTGAAGTACTAGATTGTATTTATATAAATTTGAGCTGACAGTATATGGTATTCCAAGTGTGATCATATAACTTGCTGGTCAAATCAAACAATTCTGAGAAGTGAAAAAGAAGTTATTAATTACTATATCACAATAGCTGTGAATTGAAATTCTATTGCACAAGAAAATAGTCACCATCCTTATAACCCCCAAATTATAATATCCTTGACAACCTGCAATTTTATTTCCAATTTTTGTTTTATTTATTTTTTTATTTTTGTTATCAGATCCATTGGAACTAGAGTTTCTTATGGTTGTTCTGTGGCATGTAGATGCTTGGGAATTGAACCTGAGTCCTCTACAAGAGCAGTGAGTGTTCTTTAAGACTGAGCCAACTCTCTTGCACCATAATATGTAATTTTGCTCTTAAAAATCCCATTGATGCTGGGCATGGTGGTGCATGCCTTTAATCCTAGCACTTGGGAGGCAGAGGCAGGCAGATCTTTGTGAGTTCAAGGCCAGCCTGGTCTACAGAGCGAGTGCCAGGACAGCTGGGGCTACAGGGAGACACTATCTCTAAAAGACCAAAAAAAAAAAAAAATCCCATTGAGTTCTGAATTCTTACTTGAAAATATTAAAGATAATTTTCCTTAAATTATAAACATTCTAATGGGGATTTATTAGTTTATATTGGAGATACAACCTTTCTCTTTTTTTTACTTATTCAATATCACTTTAATTATACCTCAGTATTCATTCCAAAGCTCATGAAGTTTTTATATGAGCTGTCCATTATTCTATAAAAAGCACTGTGTTGTGGATGCATTTTCAATTGACTCATTTAAACTTTATCTCATGCTAGAGTAGAGATTCAACTAGTCTTAACAATAAGTGAAAATATTATTTAAGGAGGCTAGGTGCTGAGCGCAACATCTCACAAGAAATATAGGGTGGACCCAGGCCATGAATCCAGTAGGTCCTATTCTATAATATGCATTTTTATATACTTTAAAATAAATAAATATATATATTATTTTACAGTTATGTTTGTATTGTATGCATGTTTGTAAGTGCACTTGTACTGTGCAAAGCCCACAGGAGTCAAAAGATGGTGTTGGATTCCCCTGGAACTGTAGTTGCTGACAGTTATTAGTTGCCATGTGGGTGCCAGGAACTGTCCTCAGTTCTTCTCTAAGAGCAGTCAGTGCTCTTAAATGCTGAGTCATCTCTCCAGCCTAAAAGTTATACACTTTTCATGCACAAAGCACTTTATCTTTTTTTGGTCAGTCTTACTACTCAGCCATATGTTTGGTTTGAGATAGATGATCTCTTGTGCAAGGCATTATACTATTAGTTTACTTCAGAGAACAGTTAAGAAATGTTCCTTTTTCATTTGTTCACGTTGTAGAAATATAGTACTGACAAAGGTGACACCAAGGAGCAGGTATTGATCAGCCACAGTGAACTAAAGTGTTCCAGGGGGATTCCTTTATTTAGGCCAGTCTCCGCAGGTTCTCCAGATTCCTCTTAGAGTTCCCTATTAAAACAACATTTTATCAGTAAGTATAAGAAACTTAGCCTCTCATAAATGAATGTATTACCATTGGGAAAGATTAAAGTAGAATTCCTTTGAGAGCAACCATCAGTTTTACTGTTCCCTTTTTAATGCTGATTTATGCCTTAAGTTTTGAGACTAGGGATGATAAAATTAAGATGTGAGTTTACAAAACAGAGTGAGTCAGCAAAAAGAACATTAGTGCATCTATTTCCCTGGTGATTAGGAAAGCATCTAGAGAATTTGTCTTTCTTTCAGCTTTCTGGCAATTGAGAAGAAACTGTAATAGAGCCCGGTCCAGATGGACTAATTGTCATGAGAACATCAGCACGGGCCTTTAGGAGAGGAAAAACGTCTCTAATTACAAAAGCTTCTTATTGAGGAACAGAAGAAGAACATTCATTTTATGATATCAAATTAAAGTCTCTCAAAGTAGGTTCATTGCGGAGACAGGATCCTTCATTTTTTGCCAAAAGTGTGGTCTGATTAAGCAATCACCACACACTTGGTGTTAATTTTTGTGAGACCTGGAGATAGATACAAGATAAGGGATGAGCTGTCCTTCCTGCTGCAGAAAGTTCATGTGCATCTCCCCATTTCTAGAGAAACTAAATGGGAATATTATCTGGTGAATCTGCATTGTCACCTTGACTCAATTAGAACCACCATAGAAACATGTCTCTGGGTCTGTCTATAGAGGAATTCCCAGAAAGGTCTAAGTGTGAACAAAGGTCTTCGCTTAAAGTGGTTGGCACTATCACAAGGAAGCCCTAACCCAAACTGAAAAGAGAAGACAAGTTGAAGTATCCAGATCCATCTGTCTGCTTGCTGAATGTGGACACTGGTAATCAGCTGCCTTTCACTCTTTATTCCATGCCTTCTCTGGCATGGTAGAGTGTACTTTCAAAGTGTGAGCCAAAACACAAACCCTTCATTTTTTTCTTGATTTTGCCCCATATTTTTTTCAAAGTAATGAGTAACATGATTAATACAGATTTAAAGTTTATAGTAGTATGATTCCAGCATTAGAAACCAAAAATTATATTAATGAGACCATTAATATAATTTAAATGTAAGTGCAGCGGTGTGACAAACTTCACTTTAGAGAGCTATTTCTACTAAGAAAAATAAATATGAAGCCCCATCAGGACTAGACCAAACATGTCAGTGGCACAGTAGGAACTGGATCTTATCACAGACTTTCTACTACTATTATTCTTTTAGAAAGACACATTTTAGCATTTCCTTAATCTGTGGTCCAGACTGAAATGTAACTCATTGTCACCCTTCCATGGCATGTGCCTTGTTTTACTGTAGTTTAAAATTTGACATGTAGTACTACCACTTACATCAACTGAATCCTCTCACCTGAGTCACGAATAATGTATATAGACATATAGCTGTTGAATACAGTCTCCACACTGAAGCCAGTGATACTCTTAGATGGAAAATTTATACAATTATCTCAGGGTTTTTTTTTTTTTGTCTCTCTGCATAGGATTGAGAGAATAGACAGGGATAATTTACCAGGAATGAGACTAGTTACAATGACTTTAAATGTAATATTAAGTTATTTATATAGAGATATGTTTTCCTGAATGATATTAGTCTGTGTTGTATACAAATGTATAATACTACAAGAGAAACTTTATTCATTTATTTTTAAACAACTTTTTTAGTGTATATGTGTGTATGACATATGTGTATGTACTTGAATGTGTATGTCCGCTTTGTTTTAATATATATATATATATATATATATATATATATGATAGAAGTCTGCATTGCTGTATTCTTGAATTAATATAAACCTTATTTTTTGAGGCCAGGATTCTCACTCAACAAGATATTCATCAATTAAGCTTGACTGCCTGGTCAATGAAAATCCAGGGGTTTCCTGTCTTCACTTCCATAGCACTGGGATTTACAGATACACTCTTCCATGTCTGCTTTTTTAAAACTGGCTGGGGAATCCAGCATCTAGTTCTCACATTTGCCAAGCAAGCAATCTGCAGACTAAGGTGTCTCCCCAAACCCCAGTAATAGAAGCTTTATTACACCAATAGAGTTCTCACCTAATGCTGCATTAGCTCAAGGACAGACACTTATCTGAAATATATTTGTGAGTAAATGGAAAAGATGTAAATTTCACAAATAGCCATTAATTTAATAATGTAAAAAGACTACAGATTCTGAGAGGTGTCGAGGCAGCAGTAAGGTAAAGGAAGTTAGGAATAAAGGAAATCTGCTTATGGAGGGCAATTAGTTATTTGCAGATGCTTTCTGCTGAATGGTCAAATGAACATTGGAGTGCATAAAAAAAGTTAAATAAAAAGGACATATCTCAAGGAAATTCCACTGCTTTATGGTTTTCATTGACAGAAAAATTTCAGGATCCTCATTTGCATGAGTTTGGAGTAACTGATTAAATGATTTTAAGGAGGTACAGATTGGTCAGTTTTGAATTTTTAGACAGCAAATTTTTGAGTAGTAGAAAACTGAATCAATCAAGAAATAGAGTTGCTCATTCATTCAGACTCTAACTTATTTTGGAATAAAGAAAATGAAGTCTGAGTATATTTAAGAATCCATGCCAACCACTGTGAGATGGATATGAATAAGACAGAACCAGCCTCTGTCCTTGTGAGATCTACAGACTAGAAGGGCAGGGAAATAATGAACTATTGAGAAATAGTGAACTAGCAAGGTTGAGTCTGGTGGGCAATGAGGAAACCTAGAAACATGATTTGCTGAAAGCATGTCTGAATGATGTGAGCACCTATGTGAAGATCTGAAGAAGGCACGCTGGGTAGAAATGTAATCCCAATGCGCCCCCCAACACCCCACTGGGAGATTGGAGGTAGAACAGAACAATTGATGGAAGATGACAGGCCATCTAGCTTTGTTTATACATCAGAAAAACAGCAAATACCCTATTTCAAACAAGGTAAAAGAGGACTGACACCTTATTCTGTGACTTTTACATGTGAACCATGAGAAGAACATACCCATGCTCCCACACTCATGAAGATGCAGTCTCTCTCCATGTGTACAAACATCATACAAAAAGAGAGTAAAATGAAAAAGGAGCAGGTTAAATGAGGTTTTTCCATGTTGAGTTTCAGGGGAGATTAAAGATTTCTCAAAGTAACATACAAATAATATGTTCATCTTGGGACATACTGGATGGGAGGAAAGCCAATTTGAAATGGCCAATTAGTCAAACTACCATCATTCATAACATAATGAAGAAAATATTCATTTTTAGAAAGGTAATTATTTAGGTAACAAAATTTGCAAAAGGCCAGGAACTTCAAACACAACCTTAAAGTACAATATAACTGAATCTTTAAGGATGAAAGCCTTAGTAATAATCCTCAAATGTCCATCAATAAAGAGAAAGAATAGGAGATGTGGAGAATTAGAGAGGATAGAGGGCATGTGGAAAAAAAGGGAGGAATGTGGGGAATAGAAGAAGAAAGGAAGAAAGGGGAAAGGAGGAAATCCAGAGAGTACAAGATAGGACATTAGATAGATAGATGATAGATAGATAGATAGATAGATAGATAGATAGATAGATAGGAGATAGATAAATAGATAGATGATAGATACATAGATACACATATAGATACATAGGTAGATAGATGATTGATAGATAGATAGATAGATAGATAGTAGATAGATACATAGATTATATAGATGATAGATAGATAATACATAGATAGATAGATACATAGATAGATAGATACATAGATAGATGATATAGATAGATAGATAGATAGATAGATAGATAGATAGATAGATAGATAGATAGATGATAGATAGATAGATAGATAATATATTTTCCAATAAATTCTCTCAAGTAATTGAAGACCCTGGCAAATCTGAAATGTATACTATGACCAGGACCCTGGAGTCAATAAGTATCAATGATTCAAAGTTAAGTTCAAAATATATAACTTGCTGCAGTTTAGAGGCAGAGTTCCTTTGACCTTTAGAAGCCTAACTCTTTAAACTTTCCCAATTGGATAGGATTATTTAGGCTTGTCTAAATTATTGAGGTAATCTGTCCTTAAAATCAAGTTGATTTTCAAAGTTAATTACATTTTTATAATACATTTACAGCATCATGTAACTTGGTATTGGACCAAACAGCTGTTCCCTATAATCTAGCCAAGTAGCCACATGAAATTAACCATCCCAAAGGCATACAACAATAAAAGGCAACAGGGATTCTGGTCTATGTTGCCAGATGGGGAAAAATGTTTTAGTAAAAGGCTAATCAAAACTCTCCAGCAATACTGATAATATTACAGCTCAAATTCATAAACACCTTTGATTAAGTGGTTGTGGCAAGTAAATATAAAGGAGGCTTCCCAGATTTAGCCTTGGAAATAAGTCTCCATATAACTCAAACAGCAAAAAATACAAGAGGCAGGTAGAGGTGGGAAAATGGAGGCTAAGATTACCCATGCTTTCAGTTTGAAATGAATTTGTATTTTCCAGAGAGATCTGATGGGTATTCAAAAGCTTTCAAAATGAATGAGTGTATGGGGTTCAGCAATTAAGAGGACTGATGCTTTTGCAGAGGACCAGGTTCACTTCCAAGTACCCACATAGTGGGTAACAACTGTACTTAACTCCAGTTCCAGGAGAACTCAACACCCTCTACTGACCTTAGAGGACATTGCATGACGTGTAGTTATGTACAAATCAGCAGGCAATGTTTATGCAAGTAAAATAAAAATAAACCATAAGTAAAATTTTAACAATTAAATCTATGAATTTAAATAGAATAAGTTGCCAGAGTAAAAATGAAGTTTTTTAATTATATTTTTTATTTTTACGTGTATGAGTGTATTGCCTGAATGTATGTGAGTGCACCCCTGAAGTGCAATGGCTCCGAGGTCAGAAGATGGTATTATGGTCCCCTGGAACTGAAGTTAAGGATGATTCTTAGCTACCATGTGGGTGCTGGGAATTAAACCCCAGTCTTCTGCAAGAGCAGTCAGTGCTGTTAACCGCTGAGCCATGTCTTCAGCCCTGAAAATAAAGTTTTTTTAAAAAGGCTTGTGAGGGGCTGGAGAGATGGCCTAGCGGTTAAGAGCGCCGACCTCTCTTACAGAGGACCCAGGTTCGATCCCCGGCACCCACATGGCGGCTGAGAACGGTCTGTAACTCCAATTCCAGGAGAACTCCAGTTCCAG
Source organism: Rhizomys pruinosus (assembly GCA_009823505.1). Taxonomy (NCBI): domain Eukaryota; kingdom Metazoa; phylum Chordata; class Mammalia; order Rodentia; family Spalacidae; genus Rhizomys; species Rhizomys pruinosus. The sequence continues at coordinate 2,651,557 of VZQC01010902.1, forward strand.
GGGAATCTGACACCCTCTTCTGACCTCCGCGGCACTGCACGACACGGGTGCACAAACCTACATGCAGACAGTATACTCATACACATACAAAAATAAATAAAATTAAAAAAAAAAAAGGGCTTGTGAGATGACGCAATAGGTAAAGCCACTCACTGCCAACCCTGAAAAACTGAGTTCTATTCCCCAAATGCACATATTGGAAAAGGCCAGTGGCCACTTCCACGTTCATATACCATGACATACACACACACACACACACACACACACACACACGTACACATACACACACAAGAGAAAGAATAAATAAATAAATGTAAACAATTCAAAGGCTTCTTTTGAATGAAACCAAACCATAGGCAACAAGTAAAAAAGAAATATGGAGAAGATATTAATGGAAATTGAAGTCCATTCTTTCTTCCATAACACCTGGATAATACTTGGAATTTACAGGTACTTTGAAAATTTTGGAAACTACACTGGAGGGTGATCACAATCTACTGTAAGGTGTCAGTTCCAAGGTGGAACAGATGGAACAGGCCATGGGGAAAGTACGGCAGAAGCCCTGCAATAAGAGCCTGAGGACACATGGCAGATTGCAATTCCAAGTGCAATACCATCTTATTGACATCAAAGTATCATTTATATAGGCAATGTGACATCACCTACTAATGGTCAATCCCAGACCCTTTACATCACAGTTATTCCTGTGAGGCAGTTTAAAGAAGGAAAGTGTGGGTGGGGTGAGCAGATCAGCTCATAGCAGCAGGCACATGCCTTCCAGACATGTGCAATGCAGCTTGAACCCAAGAGTTTCATGCCACAAAAGTCTATAAGAGTCACTGTATGAAGCCCTCATGGAACTAAGCAACTACTGAAAGATAATGTCAAGCAAGGCATGTTGACAAAAATCCTGTCAACCCACCACTCTGGAGTTAGAGGTAGAAAGGTTAGAGTCTGCAATCACTTTGGAGTAATTAAGGTGAATTTCCAGCTTTTCCTGCATTCCAAAGTCTAGAAACAACATTTTCTTATTATAATTGTGAAAATAAAAGAGTCTCAATACTTTGAGAGACTCCAGGTGAGCTGAACAATGCCTCAATTCCAGTGTCCACTCCCTTGTCCTTAAGTCCTGTGCGTGTGAATTATGATAGAGGTAACTCTTAAGATACACAAAAATTATGAAATTTAATCAAAATAGAAGCCATTCAAGGTTCTGTGAGTGAGACTGAGGAAGTCACTATAGGGCTTATTTCAATATGAAACAGAATTAAATGTTCCAGTGAGAGGAAGCAGGGTGGTGTAAGGTTGAGCTGAAGGAGAATGCTGTATCTGAAGATTAAAAAACAGGTCTCAAGCCCAGAAATAAGGGTGGTCTCTAGAATTAAGAGCAGGTATCACATAAATATTCAAAGCAAAGGATACTGAAACATCAAAAGTCTAAACTCTTTCAACAATCTGAATGAACAGGTGAATGGAATCATACCAGGAGCTAACAGGAGGAAAAGTGCCCCATCCACACTTTATCTGAGCCAAATGGCTCTGTGTCAGAACTGCAAGACGATATACACAGGTCATTATTTTAAAGTGATAAATATTTGGCAATCTGTTATCTTAGCAATATACACTTTACATTATTTTTCTTAGTTTATTTTGTGAACAACTATCATGCTCATAACATCCTGAACATACTTTGGAAGGATATATTTAAAGATTCATTATTATTGAAATGATTTGAAAAACATTCTCCTCCTGTCTAGCCCTTATTATATGTTAAAAGAAAAATCCATAATAATGTAAATTCTCTGACCCAACTCCACATCTTTAATACTGTATTGTAGCATTAATGTTACTGGAATGAAAGAATAACTCTGTTCTAAAGATTTAAAGAATGAACAAAAGAGCATTTGCGATCATTAGGATGACACACTGTTTAAATTGTATACTTTATCATGTCTAACAAACTCTCACTACGATGAAATAATGCAGCCAATTCTATTTTCTAGCAATAATAAGTTTTTGTTTTACCCCCAAGGTTTTTGGGCCAATTCACTCAACTGGAGATTGAAATGAACTTTGGGTCCTCAGATTCTTAGACTCATGCTACTGAAATCATTTCCTGTGTATAATATGCTAGCCATTTTTTCCCTTTCTCATTTTCTATATATTATTTATATCATACTTGTACAAAGTAGAAAAGACTGGTTAGTTTTTATGAGGGAAATAAATCATTGCTGGGAAGAAGATGGCATCCAGCATATTTACTTCATTTTAGTGTATTTGTCTGGTATTATACTGTGAAATTGAACTATGAGTGGCAGGTTAGATGGAGCTCGTCTTTATAACATTAACAGGAGAAGAAAAGGGACCAAATGTTCATACTTAAGGCTCAGTCTGTTTTCACTGCAGGCTATGAAGCAAATATGATTTACCTTCACTTCAGTTTAAATCCTTTAAGAACTTTACAACACTTAAAAAGAATGTGTTACTCTGTAGTTTATAGAAACAATGACCCTCATATTTCTAGTCTTTATAACTCATATTTTCAGTAAGTGTTTTTCTTTTTCATCTCCGACTTTCAATGATTTGTTTTTTCAGATAAGGAAATGAGTTATGCAATCTATTGCATGGTCCATGCTTAGTCTGTAGAAATCAACACAAGGAATTAAGGAGCAATCATGAGTGCATATGAGTAAATATAGTGCATACATTTAAGAACTATTAAATAATACATAAAATACATTATTTTATTTTATTTATTTATTTCTGTATGTATATGAATGTACTGTCTGCATGTAGGTCTGTGCACCCATGTCGTGCAATGCCGCAGAGGTCAGAAGAGGGTGTCACATTCCCCTGGAACTGGAGTTCTCCTGGAATTGGAGTTACAGACTGTTCTCAGCCGCCATGTGGGTGCCGGGGATTGAACATGGGTCCTCTGCAAGAGTGATTGGCCCTCATATCCGCTAGGCCATCCCTCCAGCCCCTTAGGATACATTTTTAAAATGGTAAATATTTGACATCATGAGAAAAATTTTGGTCTTTCAGAGCAGACATAGAAAAAGTACTTTTCATTTCACACTATAATTTCATTAATAATAGAAAATATTTTATAATTTAATGAAGTATAATCAATTAATTTTTCAAAGTTGTAAGAATGATCTTTGGTCCTGGAGAGATAGCTTTAGTTGTTTATTTATTTTTTTAGAAAAATAGGTTTTTTGCATGACAAGGGTGCACAAACCTACATGGAGACAGTATATTCACACATACAAAAATAAATAAAATTTAAAAAAGTATAAAAAAAGAAAAACAGATTTTATGTAGCTATGTCCTTAAAATGTTTTTTATTCCAAGACAAATAAAATTAATGAAGTTATGTAATAAATCAATAGATTGTTGTACCAAAGTTATATCTAGTTTTACCCCTATTCTGGTAACACGTAACAAACCTTTACTACATTCCACATCAAAGGAGGCAGGCAGGGGATACTAAAGTGCCAGTATTTGCCATGTGGATTACAGACTCATGTGTCCCAGGCCTGTCAATGACCTCAATGCAACCTAACAAACAACCTATTTACCTAAAAGCCCCAATCCCACCCTGGTGATCTAGAAAAATGTGTCACCAATCCTGAAAACTCAGCTGAAAAGTCACACCTATCTCAAGATGAAATAACCACATTTTGTATACCTCATTAATGTGTCCACATAAAGTGGCAACAGTAATGACCAGTACGCGCTATTAATTTGCCTCATAACCTGAAATGTTGGTGAAACACAAAATAAAGACAGGTACAAAAATTCAAAAAGGCAAGATCAAAAGTCAAGAAACACCAAAACACATGTCGAGATGCCTACATTGCATTGAAGAAAACACAAATAACACTAACAATCAAAATAATATGTCTCCTCCAGGAATAAGCACTTCACTATAATGTTTCCTAAAACTGGCAACCTTGGAGATAAATACAACAATAATTTCAAAATAGGATTTATAAATATGTTCAAAGAACGAAAGATAAATATAAATAAAGGACTGAATATAGATGAAGATCGTGAAAAGACAGTTGAATGGAGGATTGTTGCTCCTCTCTTCTGCCCTTTGAATTGCTTCAAGTATTTTATAAAGAGTTGGTTTTCCAGACATGTATTCCATCATCTTGTTTATGTCATGGAAGATTTTTCTCTCTCCTTCAATTATAGTCAACATTTTTGCTGGGTAAAGTATTCTGGGTTGGCATCCATAGTCCCTTAACACTGGGAATGCTTTGCTCCATGTTCTTCTTTCATGGTTTGAGCTGAGAAGTCATTTGTAATTCTGATGGGTTTCCCTTTGTATGTGACTTGTTTTTCTTTTGTAGCCCTCAGAATTTTGTCTTTGTTTTGGGCATCTAGCATTTTAACTATGGTATGGGGTGTTTCTTTTCTGATCTTGTCTATTTGGGGTCCTATGTGCTTCTTGTATTTGTATGGGTTTGTCTATTTTTAGTTTCAGGAAATTTTCATCTATTATTCTGTTGAGGATCTGATCAATACTATTCTCTTGAGATTCTTCTCCTTCCTCTATTCCTATGAGGCAGAGGTTTGATCTTTTCATAGTTTCCCATATTTCCTGGTTGTTCCACTTTGTGTATTTTTAAATTTTTCATAATCTTTATTTGAGCTTTTTAATTGCTCTGTGTTATCTTCCAGATCTGATATTCTTTGTTCTGCTTTCTCCATTCTACTTCTGAGGCTTTTTCCTTTACTTTCTTCTTGATTGAATGAGTTTTCTAATTCATTTTTCGTTTCATCCTGTGTTTTCTTTAGTATTTCCATTTCCTTTTTGAGCTTCTCAATCTCTTCTTGGCGCTTCTCAATCTCTTCTTGGTGCTCCTTACTTCGTTGGTTGGCTTCCTTTTTCAGTGTTTCTACTTCCTTTCGGAGTTTGTTTTTTTTCTCCCTCTAGTTCTTTGAGGAGTTTGTCATTCTGTTCCTTTAGTTCTTTCTGAAGTATGTCATTGTATCCCTCTAGGTCCTTTTTGAGTTTTTCACTCTCTCTCCTTAGTTCTCTGAATTCTTGTTTATTTTTTTCTGCCTCTTGTTCTTTCTGAAGTTTGTCAATCTGTTCCTTTAGTTCTTTCCAATGTTTGTCATTGTATCCCTCTAGGTCCTTTTTGAGTTTTTCATTCTCTCTCTTTAGTTCTCTGATTTCTTCTTTATTTTCTTAATTTCTCTGCGTAGGTCTGCAATTATTCCTCTAAGGTCTGTTCCTTGGGTCTCCTCCAAGGGGATCCCATTGTAGCTATCTCCTCCAGGTTTGGTAGAGCCTGGTGTGGGATTATCCTGTGCCTTTCCCATGTTGTCCCTTTGTCGTGTCCCTGGCATGTGGGTTTCCCTTTTGTGGTTCAAATCACAAATGACTTTTCACTATGTTAGCGGATGGTTTTGCTTGCCTCCTTCCGATGCTTTTTTTTTCCTTTCCTCCTTTTTTTATGGAGTATTGACTTGTCTAGGTTTCAGGTTTTCTATTTTGTTTATATATTGGATATTGGAAGCCTAAGTCAGTCTTCTCTTTCTGTTCTGAAGGTTCTCCAAAAGGAAGTCCACTTGGATTCTCACCAATTCCCGTTGGTGGGGGTTGCATGGTACCTCCGAGATGGGGACCCCCAAAAAAGGGCTCAGAGTTGAGACCCTCTTCCAGCTGCCCCTGTGCCAGACCACCCCAGCTGTAACTGCCCTGCCTGAGAGTGAGTTATGGAAACAGTTCAAAGCAAGAAATTAGAATTCAGTAAAGAGATAGAATCTCTAAAGAAATGCAATTGAAATAAATTTAAATGAAAAATCTCAGGAACTCAAAGAAAAATCATAGAGGAAAGGAGCATAAAAATGTTGAGGAAATGGAACAAGGGATACAAGACCTGGAGGAGAAGCTTGGGGAGATGGACTATGTAATCAAAGAAAATCTCTATATGCTCTTGGAATAAAGAACATTTCTTTTTATGTTTAGTAATTCACATTTTTTTCCTTTTAATTTTATATTGCTCTGATATATGAATGCAAACCTGTGGTGGTTTGAATGAGTGTCGCCCTGTCTCCAGTTATTGGCACTGTTCTTGGAGGTCTTAGAAGGTGTGCTGGACTGGAGGAAGTATGTTATTGGGGTCGAGCTTAGTGAGTTTAACAAGCCTCATGGTGTCCAATCTCTCTCTCTCTCTTGACAGTGTTTATTCTGAGATGTGAACCTCAGCTTGTTGCTCCAGCTCTGGCCACCATGTCTCTCACCACGATGGACTCTGATTCCCTGGAACCCTCAATCGTAAGCTGAAATAATCTCTTCCTTTTATAAATTCCCTTGGTCACGGTGGTTTTATCACAGCAACAGAAAAATGACTAATACAGTTATTTGGTACCAGAGAGTGTGCTGTTGGCTGTGAAGAACTTGACCATGTGGATATTTGGAGATATGTGGAAGACTCTGGAACTTTGGGCTAGAAAAGTTGTTTACTACTTTAAGCAGAGCTTAATGGGCCATTCTAGTAGAAGCCTGGAAGAAAGAAATGCAGAATGTACAGTTTGGATCTGAAAAGTGCACTAGGAAGATTAAAGGTGAGGCCAAGACATGTGAAGGAGAGGCTCCCTTTCATAAGGAGATTAAAGTGATTAAGGAGAGACCTAGATATTTACAAGTAAACAATGGAAAAAGTGAGATTAAGGAGGGGCCTCAAGATTTACAAGTAAAAAAACACAAACAGTACTTTCAGGGCAAGACCACACCCAGCTAATCCTCCAACTTTTGAAAGGAAAATACTGAAAGGGTTTTCTGCTCTAACACATCCAGGGCAGAGAAAAGTTGCAAATGTGGTTGAAATAGGCCAGCGTCCATCCCAAACTTGCAGCCAAACTCGGCAGTTTCATTCACATGCTGCTGGCTTTAGAGTCATGAAGTTTGCAAGAGTGAAGGGGCATCAGTTCTTCCTCCAATGTTTCAGAGAGCTGCCAAGGCCAGGCAGAGTACAGCAGGGGCATTCCTGAATAAAGAAGGACCTGATAGGCCATTGTGTGAAGCTTTGAATGTGAAGCCTGGTTGACAGCAGAGACCCCAAGAAGACATTTGAGATGCCAGACCTGTGAGATATTTGCCAAAGAGAGCTGCATACAGGGAGTGGTACCAGCCTAAGGAAGAGATGTATGTTGCAAGCACAGCTGGAAGAGCTGGGCCATCTTAGCCCTTAGGAAGCAAAGTCCCAGAAGTTACACATGGAACTACTGGACTTGATGTTTGCCCTGCTGGTTTTCAGTCTTCTTTTGGTCCAGTATTTCCTCACTATGCCTCTATTCCTCCCTTTTGGAATGGGAATGTGTATTCAGTTCCACTGTATGCAATGGGAGTATGTAATTTGTCTTTTGAATTTACAGGAGCTTACAGTTAACAGATTGGCCTGTGTCTCAGAAGAGACTTTGGACTATAGACTTTTGAGTAGAATTGAGACTGGTAAAGACTATGGGAACTTTTAAGTTTGGACTAAATGCATTTTGCATTTTTTATGTACTTTTTTTAAATTTTTGTACATGTGTGAATGTACTGTCTGCATGTAGGTCTGTGCACCTGTGTCTTGAAATGCCGTGGAGGTCAGAAGAGGGTCTCTGATTCCCCTGGAACTGGAGTTCTCCTGGAATTGGAGTTACAGACAGTTCTTAGCTGCCATGTGGGTGCTGGGGATCAAACCCAGGTCCTTTGCAAGAGTTGCTGGTGTTCTTAACCACTAGGCTATCTCTCCAGCCCTGCATTTTGCATTTTATATGGTCATGAGCCTATGGGGGCCAGGGAGTGGAATGTGGTAGTTTGGATGACAATGACCCCCATAGACTAAGTATTTGGACATTTTGTCTCCAGTTGGTGGCACTGTTCTTGGAGGTCTTAGAAGGTTTGCCCGGCTGGATGAAGTATGTCATTGGGGTTGGGCTTAGTGAGTTTAACAAGCCTCATGATCTCCAGTCTCACTCTCTCTTGACATGCTTATTCTGAGATGTGAACCTCGGCTTGCTGCTCCAGCCCTGGCTACCATGCCTCTCACCACAATGGATTCTGATTTCCTGGAACCATCAGTCATAAGCTGAAATAAACTCTTCCTTTTTTAAGTTCCCTTGGTCATGGTTGTTTTATCACAGCAACAGAAAAGTGACTAATACAATACCCTCCATATATATATATATAGCAAAATTACAAAGTCTGAAAATAAGTGGTCAGTTAATTCTAGATCCATCAATAATTCACATTATAACAGCATAGCTGCCTTCAGATAAAAAGAAATATAACATTAACTTTTCTCAGCTTGCCTTTCAACTATGGATTTGGTGCTCACATCCACAAATGAGAAACAGCATTCATCATTTTTTTTTTCTGGGACTGTGTTACTTCACTTAGCATAATGACTTCAAGTACCATCCATTTACCTGCAAAGTTAATGATGTCATCTTTCTTTACCTCTGCATAGAATTCCATTGTGTTGATGTACCACATTTCTTCTATCCATTTGTCAGTTGAGGGACACTTGTGTTGCTTCCAGCTCTTTGCTATTGTGAAGAGAGCTGAAATAAACATAGATGTGCATGTATTTCTGTAAAAGGATGAGTCTTGTTAGTATATACCCAGGAGTGGTATGACTGGGTCAAGTGGTAGGCTCATTTTCAGATTCTTGTGAGTTCTCCACACAGGTTGTCCATGGGAGTTGCATGAGTTTGCATTCCCACCACCAGTGGATGAGTGTTCTCCTTTCCCCACAACCTTACCAGGATTTGGTACCCTTTGTTCTCTGGATATAGTCTTACTGGAGGGGCTGGAGAGATGGCATAGCAGTTAAGAGAACTGACTGCTCTTACAGAGGACCCGGGTTCAATCCTTATCACCCACATGGTGGCTGATAACTCTCTTTATCTCCAGTGCTTATTCTGAGATGGCTTGTTGCTCCAGCTCTGGCCACCATGCCTCTCACCACAATGGACTCTGATTCCCTGGAACCCTCAATCGTAAGCTGAAATAAACTCTTCCTTTTATAAGTTCCCTTGGTCATGGTGGTTTTATCACAGCAACAGAAAAGTGACTAATACAGTTATTTGGTACCAGAGAGTGGGCTGTTGGCTGTGAAGAACATGACCATGTGGATATTTGGAGAAATGTGGAAGACTCTGGAACTTTGGGCTAGAAAAGCTGTTGACTACTTTAAGCAGAGCTTAATGGGCCATTCTAGTAGAAGCCTGGAAGAAAGAAATGCAGAATGTACAGTTTGGATCTGAAAAGTGCACTAGGAAGATTAAGGTGGGGCCAAGACATGTGAAGGAGAGGCTCCCGTTCATAAGGAGATTAAAGTGATTAAGGATTAAGGAGAGGCCTAGCTATTTCCAAGTAAACATGACAGCTGAGAACCATCTGTAACTCCAATTCCAGGAGAACTCCAGTTCCAGGGGAATCCGACACCCTCTTCTGACCTCCATGGCATTGCACGACATGGGTGCACAGACCTGCAAGCAGACAGTACATTCACACAAATAAATAATAAATAAATAAATAAATAAATAAATAAAAATATTGAAAAATAGTCTTACTGGAGTAAGATGAAATGTTCTCTATTCCAAGAACACATATAGTTTAAAAATGATAGCTAGTATAACTACGCAAGTGTTCTAGTTTGTCTTCCATTGCTGTGACAAAACACTCTGACCAACACCAACTTGGGGAGGAAAAGGTTTATTCAGCTTACATTTCCTTGGTCACAGTTCATCACTTAGGGAGCCCAAGGCAGGAACTCAGGGCAGGAACCTGGAGGCAGGAGCTGAAGCACAGGCCATGGAGGAATGCTGTTTACTGGCTTGCTCCCCTGGCCCATGCACAGCCTGCCCTCTTATACTGTACACAACAACCTGCCCAGGGTGGCACCACCAATAGTGGGCTGGACCCTCCCACATTGCTCAACAATCAAGACAATATTCCACGGATGTGGCCACAGGCCAATCCAATGGAGCCAATTCCCCAATTGAGGCTCCCTCAACCAAGGTGTGTCAAGTTGACACTAAAGCTATCCAGCACAATTGACCCCTTGTCAACTTGACACGCAAAATACATCACTATTAATCCACCACCTTTCCAGTTCTTATCCCCAAAGTATGATGTCAACATTAATCACGACCTAAGACAGTACAATCTTAAAAGCCCCACAGCCCTTAAAATGTTCAAACACTTAAAAGTTCACAGTCTGTAAAAGTCTCTTAACTGTGGGCTGCTGTAAAATCCAAAACAGGTACTGTCTTATTTCAAAGGGAAGAATCAGGCACACTCAAACAAAACCTAAGTCCAGCAAGTAGCTCAAGGCTGGACACCTGGGATTCACTCATAATCTTCTGGGCTCCAAAGGGTTTCAGCAGCTCCCCCTCTCCGACTCTGCCATCCATGGCACACACAGCTCATCTTGAAGGCCCAGGCCAACTCCATTTCACACCTGCTGCTGCTCTTGGTAGTTGTACCATGGTCCTCGCATCTCCAAAAAGCTCGGGTCGCTACTGAAACTGAGGCAGCACCTTCACTAATGGTCTCTTTTGACCTCTCCTGGAGCAAGGCCTCAGCTTCTCTCCATGACACCTGCAATCCTGGGGACTTCACTGCAACCAAGGTGCACTTCCGCCAGTGGTCTTTCCTGACCTCTCACAGTGCCAAGCCTTGGCTGCTCTCTGTGACCCCCTCAAATTTCAACAGCAGAATCATATAGGGGACTCTTACACACTACCAAGTCCTGATTCTGGCTTGAGATGGAGGCTCAGGCCCCTTCTGGACCACAGCTTCTGTTTGTTGACCCTGAAGAAATTCTTCCCAGAAGATTTCACCACAGTGATGCTGGTCTCTTGTTACTTATAGCTGATTTTTCAGCCCCAGCTAATCAGCATCAATTGTCCCAGCACAACAAAGATTTCACTTCAGGTTCTGGTCTCTTATTACTTACAGCTGATTCTTCACCCCAGCTGACCAGAACCCACAGATTAAACAGTCCTGATGATCTCTGCTTCCCTTTGAAACTAGAAACTTCACAAGCCAGGCCTCCATATTCTAAACTCTTTCAGCAAAACTGTTCCAAGTTCCATAGAAATGATCTTAGGAATTCAATGATTTTTCTAGCCCACAGTTCCAAACGCTTCCGCAATCCTTCCCCAAAACACCAAGGTCAGGTCTATCACAGCAATACCCCATTCCTCATACCAATTTCTGTTCTAGTTTGTCTTCCATTGCTGTGACAAAGTACTCTGACTGACACCAACTTGGGGAGGAAAGGGTTTATTCAGTTTACATTTTCTGGGTCACAGTTCATCACTTAGGGAGCCCAAGGCAGGAACTCAGGGTAGGAACCTGGAGACAGGAGCTGAAGCACAGGCCATGGAGGAATGTGGTTCACTGGCTTGCTCCACTGGCCCATGCCCAGCCTGCCATCTTATACCATACACAACAACCTTCCCAGGGTGGCACCACCCATAGTGGGCTGGGCCCTCCCACATTGCTTGACAATCAAGACAATATTCCACAGATGTGGCCACAGGCCAATCCAATGGAGCCAATTCCCCAATTGAGGCTCCCTCAACCAAGGTGTGTCAAGTTGACACTAAAGTAATCCAGCACAGCAAGGAAAATATTAAATCCTTTATTATTCATTTGAGGGAAATGAAATCTCAGATTGGAAAATAAACTGTTCAGAATCATGAAATAAGATGATGTCAGAACCAGAACCTTGTGTGTGTGTGTGTGTGTGTGTGATATGTGTGTATGATGTGTATATGTGATATGCATGTGTTTGATGTGTGAGATGACCTATATATGTGTGTATGATATATGTGAATATGTGTGTTTGTGTACGTGTGTGGTGTTTTGACCTTGGTTTCAGTCCTTACTCCCAACTTGTTTGAGACTCTCTCTTTGTTTACCACTGTATACACCAAACTAACTGGGCCATGAGCTTCTGGGAGTTGTTCTGTTTCTGTATGGGCACTGGGATTACAGACGTGCCAGATTGCATCCAGATTTCTGTGGGTCTGGGGATTTGAATTCAGGTCCTCATGCTTTCATGAAAGCAGTCTTAGCTTGCTTTCAATCGCTGTGACAAAACACTGACCAAAACCAATTTAGGGTAGGAAGGGTTTATTTGGCTTACAGCACAGTGCATCATCAAGGGAAGCCAAGACAGAAACTCAGGGCAGGAACCTAGAGCACAGACCATGGGGAATAGTAGCTTACTGGTTTGATCCCCTGGCCTGTGCTCAGCCTGCTTTCTTGTACATCACAAGTCCACTTGCCCAGGTGTAGTACTGCCCACAGTGGGCTGAGCACTCCCTTGTTTCTCAACAATCAAGAAAATGACACACAGATGTGGCCACAGGCCAGTCTGATGGAGGCAGTTCTCTGAGACCCTTCTCTACCCAGGTGTGTCAAGTTGACAACTAAAGCTATCCAGCACAATTGACCCTTTGTCAACTTGACACATAAACAAACTGCTATTAATTCACAACCTTTACGTTTCTTGTCCCCAAGATAAGATATTAGCATTAATATCACAACATAAAACTGTACAAACTAAGAAGTTCCACAGTCCTGAAAAAAAGTCAAACACTTTAGCACAAGGGCAGGACTGATGGTTGTTTGGGATTGCCAAGGAAGAGCCTTCAAACACTTCCTTAAGGAAAACATGACATCTTTTAGCCTCATGAAGAAAAATAAAAAAGAAATCATAAGCTGAAGATGCTAAAACTTATGATGTCATGATCTTGATATATATGGCATGCATATATGCATATTTTGGAGCAATGCAAATTGGAAGGAACAACAACAACAACAACAACAAAAGACTGGGTCAAAGAACTGATGAAAAAGGGGAACTTGTGCACAAAACAGTATACTTCTGCACCAAAAATTTAAAAAGAGACTGAGAAAAAGATGAAAAACATGTTTGGCAGAATGCATGAGCTCTGGTGGGGTGGGGGGGCAAGGAAGGGGAAATAGGTCTAGATTTGATTGGGAAATTTTGTATGAAATGTGCAAGGCTTCAATAAAAATTGGCTTTGGAAAAAAAAGTAAAAATAAATCTCAAGTCAATATGAATATTCAATGTTAAAATATGCTAAACTTATAATAAATCTATATTATCCAGACACTGCATATCATTTTTTTATGTAATGTGTATGAGTGTACTGTCTGGATGTGGGTAGGTGCACCCATGTCATGCAATGCTGGTGAGATCAGGAGAGGGTGTCCTATTCCCCTAGACCTGGAGTGGGTTCTGGGAATAGAACCCGTGTCCTCTGCAAGAGCAGTTGGTGCTTTTAACTGCTGAGCCATCTCTCCAGCCCCACTGCATATCATTTAAATTTCCTTCAACCCCCCCAAAATCTATAAATATCCTGCAATAATTATGTCTTCATCTAACCAAAAGATAATTTTTTAGCCTTTTACATAATTAAACAACAGCAACAAAGTTATTCTAGGTCTACCTTCCCAGATTCCTCTTTGTAAAATAGAAAATCTATTCTGACCAATTGCCATTTGCAAAATCTCCCACTGTTCCTGTCTTGAACAAATTCTTAAGCCATAGAATAAGATCAAAGTGCATAATTATAAAATTAGAAATAGTGCTTTGTTGCAAAAAATCTTTTTTTCACAATTTCATTAAATATACATTAAATGTATTTAGATCACCTTCTTCCTATTATTCTTTCTTATCATGTTCCTCTTCCTACTAAATTCCCCCTTTCCACCACAAACCTGCATCCTACTCTGATGTCTTTTTAGTTTGTGTATCTCCCACTCTATTTATTTAGATTTGCCTAAATGAGCAAGGGTGAGGGTTATTTATTTGATTAAGAAGAATTTACTACTAGCAAAGACAGGAATCTGATTCTCTTCCATTTAACTTCTCTTTCTACAGCTCATCTAGTCTCTCCCCTCATTTTCACTGACAGAGGATCAGCACGGTAACTTGAAAGTAATCATGTAATTTCCAGATTTGAAAGATTCAAACTTTGTATTTTAGTAGCATAATTTTTAATTTTACTGAATTTAGAAAGTTTCAATAGAAAGAAGGCAATAAAGACAGATAATTTAAGGGGGTTAATATTTTCTCAAATGCCAGAGGCCAAATAATAATGAAGTTTTCATACATTTAGTTAATTAATTCTTGGAAATAGGCTTAATTTATGTGGAATTTAGAGTGCTTGTAATAGGTTAGACACATGTAATTGCCTCTAGTACCTATAATCATCTTGATATATAATTTGCATGGATTAAGAGGAAGATAAATTATTTGGAAAAAATACTGACTCAAAAATTTGTCTAAAATCTTCAATACTCAGTTCTCTTGAAGAGCACTTCAACTTGTCCTTCCAATTTTTTAGAACCATATAGCTATTTATCAATAAGACAAAGTAAATTTCTCTCTATAATTTATGTCAACATGATATTAAATAGAGTAATCTACTTGTTATTTATATAACACATACAGATAAAAATAACTTGCTTTTCAAAAGGTTTCACAAGGTTTTATTATGTTCAATAAACTGTTAGAGATAAAAAAGTCCTTGTTTTTAAAAAGTGTACATGTAATTGCTAAGAAACAATTTGTTCAACATTAAGTAAAATGTGATGTAAGACAAAGAAAGATTGTCTAGAAAACGAATGAATTTATGGAAGCATTAACTCTTCAAAAATTATCAAGGAGAATTAAGTGTTCTTTTATTCTTTTTTAATATTTTATTTATTAGTTTTACTTTTTGTGTATGAGTGTATTGCTTGCATGTATGTACGTGGATCCGTGTCATGCAATGTCAGCTGAAGTCAGAAGAGGGCGTTGGATCCCTGGAACTACAATTATGGATGGTTGTTGTTAGCCACCATGTTAGTACAGGGATTTGAACCTCCATTCTTTACATGAACAATCAGTGCACTTAACCACTGAGCTACCACCCCTCCAGTCCCAAGGTATGTATTCCTAATACTTGTTCTGGTCTCCAATATTGGTATCAGAATATGATTCAGAGATTATTACTATAATCTACCCTATGTGGAATGGGTTCTAGAAGTTTCCATTGGAAAGAACAAACTTTTCCAACACATTCACTATAGTTTCTTTCCTCAGTGCAGTGTCTAAATCCTTCCATATTCTATCACATTTTTTGTTGTAGTTGTACTGCATTTTTTTCACATCTAAGAGTATATTTTAACTTTTGTTTTCAAAACATATTTTAACTGAATATTTTTGCATTTCATACAGCATAACCTACTTCTGTTTAGACCCTTCCCCTGTGCACAGCCCCCAAACATCCCCCTTGATTTCATGCATTCTATCATAGAAGTTGAGGACTACAGAGTAAAGATGTGTCTCCAGTAGTCCCTCAGTGTAAGATAATCCACAAGAGTCTGTTCAGCCTAGCCAGTGTCACTCCCTAAGGAGTGATCAGCCCTCTTACCCAGAAGTGGTCAGCTGCCAACAGCACTTTGCCTATGGATGGGACCTCTACATATTTCCCAAGTTTTATATGGGGTTTTGCTTGGTTTGAGTTTGCATGAGTCTTGTGTTTGTTGTCACAGCTCTGGTAAGTTTACATGAGGAAATTCCTAGGAGCTTGGACAACTCTGTTTCTTTGTGGTCATTCATGACCTTCAGCTCTTACAGTTTTTCTGCCTCTCTTTGACAATGGTCGCTGAGACCTAGGTGGGTGAAATTTAACATAGGAGTGCTCTCTAGGGACATGCTCTCTGCAGTCTATTATTCTCTCTACTTTGTCCATTTGTGGTTATCTCTGTTAATGGCCCTCTGTTGTCTGAGGAAGCTTCACTGTTAAGACTGGAGAGATGCATAAGTTTCTTCTCTACCCCATGTTCAACTGTGTTCTATGATCCTTATATGTAAAGCTTCCATTGCAGATGTGTCACTTAGGGCTACACATATCACGGATATTTATTTTCTGTGTTAGGCCAGTTGTGGAACTTTGAGATAGTTTCCATCTCTCAGCAAGTTTCTTCTTTGATGAGTAGTGACTAGTATTGTTGTCTATAAACATAGGGATCCATAGTTAGCATATGGTAAAAAATTATATTTTTCTACAAATGTAACAAATATAGGGCTGTCTCTAGGATCTATAACCTACTCAGTAATAAGTGCATTTACAGTACCACACATGAGTTTCCTCCCATTGAGTAGGCTTTAACCCTAAGTAGATAGCTGTTGATTAATATCAACATAAAAGTGCCACTAATGCACAAAGAGTGATAGTGTTTTGCTTATCATTGTTGTGGTCATTAGGCTTTAAATCTGGCATTATACTATTGATTGAGTTTTCTCCTTTACCAACTTGTATCGTATCCTTTGTAAATATGAGAACTAATCTTCAGTAAACTAATCTTCA
This sequence comes from Rhizomys pruinosus, assembly GCA_009823505.1. Taxonomy (NCBI): domain Eukaryota; kingdom Metazoa; phylum Chordata; class Mammalia; order Rodentia; family Spalacidae; genus Rhizomys; species Rhizomys pruinosus. The sequence goes on from VZQC01010902.1 coordinate 2,667,970, forward strand.
AACTAAACTTTGGTCCATTGTTTCATGTCCTGTGTCAGAGGTATATCCTGTCTTAAGGAAATCAAAGACCATGGCAAGATCCTGGGTTATTTTGGGATAACCTTGAACTAAACTGATCAGCAAATTGAGGGAGGTTTTACCTATCTTGTACTGTTTCTTGTCATTTAGTGTTCAGATGCACACAATCACTCATGTATAGGATCGGTATAAGTATTTTCAGTAGGCTTTTGAACTAAAACATCTCCCTTTTGTTTTTCCACAGGATCTAAGCATTATTTATCTCTCCTTTCTTTCTGTCTAATGCTCCCTCCTCCCTCTGAAGTTAAAGTATTCCCATTCTCCCCCTTTCCTCTTTGATAGTACCTGTCTCATATTATGCCCCCTGTCTTGGGATCCTTGTTTCCTTTGACCTACATGTTGTTTGTTTGTTGTTTTGTAGAACACTCCCCCTCCATTCTGGGATAAGTATCCCCATTTCCCCCGATTTCCCCCTATATAACACCTGCCTCCTTTTTTCTCCTTTGGTTGAGCTCTTTCTTTACCTTCACCTCCATTGTTTATTTCTATTTTCTTGGCTTCTGTGGTTACATAAGGATATATACTCATACATAAGGCTTTGGTACCCAGATTCACAAATGAAAGAGACCATAGCTTCTTGTTTTTCTGAGTCAGTGTTACTTCACTTGCTATAAGTTTCCAGTTTCATCCAATTACCTGCACATTTAATCTTTCTTTAATACTATAAGAGTTCCATTGTGTAAATGTACAACATTTTCAGAACCCATTCTTCAGTTGAGGGACATTTAACTTTTTTTCCATGTCTTAGCTATTGTGAAAAGAGCAGCAAGAAGCATGTATGGCCAAGTATCTCTGAAGTAGCATGAAAACTTGCAGTATATGCCAAGGAGAGGTGTAACTGAATTATTTGGTAGATCGGTTTATAGTTTTTAAAGGGGGCTCTGCACATCTTTCTATAGTGGTTGTGCCAGTTTGTACCACCACCAGCAGTGAATTCCCCTTTCCTTATATCTGTGTCAGCAATTGGTGTCATTTTTTTTTCTCTTGATCTTAGCCATTCTGACAGGCGTAAGATGAAATCATAAAGTGATTTTGATATGCATTTCTTTAATTACTGAAAAGGTTAGCAAATTTAAAGGTTTTAGGCCTTCATATATTTTCTTTTGAAAGTTCTCTGTTCATATCCATAGCCCATCTTATAATTGGGGGATATGTCTTTTGAATATTATTTTGAGTTCTTTGAATACTCTAGATATTAATCCTCTGTTAGATATTTAAGTGTTAAAGATTTTTCCCACTCTTTAGTGTTTCTCTTCACTTCCTTAGTTGTTTAGTTTTCTATAAAGGAGATTTTTATTTATTGAGGTTCCATTTATCAGTAGTATACCTTAGTTCCTGAATAACTGATATTTGATTTAGATAGTCCTTTCTGATACCCAGATCCTGTTGGATACTGCCTATGTTTTCTTCTAACAGGTTCAGAGTTTCAGGTTTCACTTTGAGGTACTTGAGCCACTTGGAGTTGACTTTTGTTCACAGTGATAGATAAGGATCTAATTTAAATTTTCTCCAAATGGGGATCAAATTTTGCCAACATCATTTGTTGGCAATTCTGTATTTAATCTAGTATATGATTTCGGCATCTTTGTCAAATATTAGATGGCTGAAATTGCATGGAGTCAAATTTGGGACTTCTGTTTTGCTACATTAATCTACATAACCTTCATGTCTTATTTTTCCCCATACCATGCTGTTTTATGAATATATGAGGTTTAGTGATTCCACATTAATTTTAGAATATTTTTCTAATTATGTGAACAATATGATAGAGATCTCAATTGGAATGACATTGAACTTATGAACTTATGAACTTATGAACCCTTTTGATGTGGTGGTCATTATTACAATATAAGTTCTATCAATCCGTGAGCATAGGAGGTCTTTCTACTTCCTTGTATATTCCTCAATATCTTTTTTCTAATTTCTTTGTTTTTATTGTTCACATCTTTAATCTTTTAATTATATTCCTAGATATTTTTTGAGACTACTGTAAATGGAGGGTTTCCATGAAACTTTCCTCTGATTGCTTAGTATTGGTCAGTAGAAAGGGTAATAAGTTGTTTGTATGTTTGCTTGTTTGTTTTTGGTGTTTTGAGACAGGGTCTACCTTTAGTCCCAACTGGCCTGGAGCTCGCTCTGTAGACCAGGCTGACCTTGAACTTACAGAGATCCACCAGCCTGTGCCTCCCAAGTGTTGGCATTAAAGGTGTGCACCACCAGGCCTGGGGTTGTTTTTTGGGATTTTTAAAAATTTTTTTGGGGGGGTAATGAGTTTTGTAAATAGATATTTTAACTGCCACTTTGGTGAAAGTGTTGATTATTTTTCAAATTTTCTCTTGGAATTTTTGTCATTTCTTTTTTTTTTAATAAAATATTTTTGGTGTCTTTGGTTAGGTTTATTCCTAGGTATTTATTTTTTAGGCTATTGTGATCGAGAAGTTTCCCTTATATTCCTTCTCCAGTTGATTATTGTTAGTGTAAAGGAAGGCTACTGATCTTCCTAGGTTTATTTTGTATCTTGCCACTTTACTGGGACACCAAAGACCTCTATAACAAAAATGTTAAAAACCCTGAAGAAGGACAGTGAAGACGACATCGAAAGGTGGAAAGATCTCCCATGCTCATTACTTAGAAAAATTAATATAGTAAAAATGTCCATTCTACTCAAATTAATATACAGCTTTAATGCAATCCCAATCAAAATCCCTATGAGCTTTTTCACAGACTTGGAAAAAAAAATCCTCAAATTCATATGGAAAAACAAAAAACCCCAACTAGCTAAAGCAACCCTGAGCAAAAAAAGTGCAATACAGGAGGGATTACCTTTTCAGACTTCAAGCTGTATTACAGGGCTATAGTCATAAAGACAGAACGGACTGGCACAAAAACAGACCCACTGATCAATGGAAAAAAATGAAGATCGAAACTTGAGCTCATATAATTTCAGCCACCTCATATTCTACAAATGGGCCAAAAACATTCAATGGAAGAAAGATAGCATCTTCAGCAAATGGTGTTGGTAAAACTGGATCACCATTTGTAGAAGAACAAAATTTAGCTCCTATGTCTCACTCTGTACAAAAATAAACTCCAAGTAGATCAAAGATCTCAACCTGAAACCCAAAACCTTGAAGGTGATAGAAGAAAAAGTTGGCAGCAACCTATGAGACATAGGCTTAGGAAAAGACTTTCTAAACCAAACAGCAGCTGCATAGGAAATAAGCTCAACAGCAGACAAGTGGGACCTCATCAAACTCAAAAGCTTCTGTACAGCTAAAGAAACAATCAAGGAAGTGAAGAGAAAACCCAAGAGTGGGATGAAACTTTCACCAGTGATACATCTGACAGAGCATTAACATCCAGAATATATAGACTACTTGAAAAACAAAGAATTAAGAAAACAAATGCCCTACTCAAAAGACAGAGTAAAGAGCTGAAGAGAGACTTCACCAATAAGAAAATAAAGATGGCTGAGAAACATCTTAAATAATGTTCAATGTTGTCAATAATTAAGGAAATGCAAATTAAAACCACTCTAAGTTATCATCTAACTCCTATAAGACCGGCCAAGATCAAGAAAACAAAAGATGCCAAATGCTGGAGAGGTTGTGGGGAAAGGGAACACTCATCCACTGCTGGTGGGAATGTAAACTTGTACGACTGTGGAAAGCAGTGTGGAGAATCCGTAAAAGATTCAAAATGAGACTTCCACCTGATCCAGTCATTTCCCTCCTGTCAATATATCCACAAGACTCATCATACCACAAAGATACATGCACAGTTATGTTTATTGCAGCTCTCTTCACAATAGCAAAGACCTGGAACCAACCCCAATGCCCCTCAACTAATGACTGGATAACAAAAATATGGTACATCCACACAATGGAGTTTCTATGCAGCAGTAAAGAAAGATGACATCATGAACTTTGCAGGTAAATGGATGGAACTTGAAGCCATTATGCTAAGCGAAGTAACACAGTCCCAGAAAAAAAAAAAAAAAAAAAGGTGAACGGTTTCCCTCATATGTGGATGCTAACACCAAATCTCCAGTTGGCATGCGAACTGAGCAACTTTATTATTATATTTCTTTGTATCTTAAGCAACTGTGCTGTCACAATTTGAATCTCTTAAAGGGCTCTAGAATCAACCTACCACTTATATTCAGGCATTGTTATTACCATATAGGAGTAGAAGATATGTATTCATATTCTAGAGTAATATAAAAGTAAAAAGAAAAAAGTGAACCCCAAAGCATATTTTGGAATTAGCATACAGTTTATTCCCAAAGATCATAATTTTGATACATGTTATTTAAACAGACCTAATTTGGGATAATACAAAGGGGAGGGAACAACAATGACATAAAAACTGGGTCAAAGAACTGACTGCTACAGTTAAGTTCTGCTGAAAACAACAAGCCTCTGAAAAAAAAATCCTTGGAGACACTGAAAGATGCAAGACATGTATACTAGTCACTTTTCTGTTGCTGAGATAAAACCACCATGATCAACGGAACTTATAAAAGGAAGAGTTTATTTGAGCTTATGATTGACGATCCCAGGGAATCAGAGTCCATTGTGGAGGAAGGCATGGTGGCTGGGGCTGGAGCAGCAAGCAGAGGGTCACGTCTTGCAATGAGCACAGGAAGCAGAGACAGTGAGACTGGAGACCACAGGCTTGTTAAACTCACTAAGCCTGTCCCCAATAACGTACTTCCTCCACCAATTCCATACCTTCTAAGACCTCCAAGAACAGTGCCACCAACTGGAGACAAAATGTCTGAATACTTAAAGCCTATGGGGAGGCATGCTCATTCAAACCACCACATTCCACTCCCTGGCCCCCCATAGGCCATATAAAATGCAAAATGCATTTAGTCCAACCTTAAAAGTCCCCATAGTCTTTACCAGTCTCAATTCTATTCAAAAGTCTATAGTCCAAAATCTCTTCTGAGACACAGGCCAATCTCTTAACTGTAAGCTCCTGTGAAATCAAAAGACAAATTACACTCCCAACATACAGTAGAACTGAATACACATTTACATTCCAAAAGGGAGGAATAGAGGCATAGTGAGGAAATATTGGACCAAAACAAGACCAAAAACCAGCAGGGCAAACACCAAGTCCAGTAGCTCCATGTGCGACTTCTGGGAATTTATTTCCAAAGGGCTTAGATTGCTCAGCTCTTCCAGGATTGAGTGCAACATGGATCTCTTCCTTAGGCTGGTACCACTCCCTGTATGCAGCTCTCCTTGGCAAATATCTCACAGGTCTGACATCTCGAATGTCTTCTTGGGGTCTCTGCTGCCAACCAGGCTTCACATTCACAGCTTCACAAAATGGCTTATCAGGGCCTTCTTTATGCAGGGTTGCCCCTGCTGCACTCTGTCTCACCTTGGCAGTTCTCTGAAAGCATCCAGGAAGAACTGATGACCCCTTCACTCTTGCAAACTTCATGCCTCTAAAGCCAGCACCATGTGAATGAAACTGCCGAGTTTGAGTTTGGATGCAAGTTTGAGATGCACCCTGGCCTTTTTCAACCACATTAGCAACTTTTCTCTGCCCTGGACTTGTTGGAGCAGAAAACCCTTTCAGTATTTTTCTTTCAAAAGTTGGAGGATTAGCTGGGTGTGGTCTTGCCCTGAAAGTACTGTTTCTATTGTTTACTTGTAAATCTTGAGGCCCCTCTTAATCACTTTAATCTCACTTTTTCCATTGTTTACTTGTAAATAGCTAGGCCTCTCCTTACTCACTTTTATCTCCTTATCAAAAGGAATCTCTCCTTTGCACGCCTTGGCCCCACCTTTAATCTTCCTAATGCAGTATTCAGATCCAAACTGTATATTCTGCATTTATTTCTGCGCCATCTGCTCTTCTTTACTGTAGATCTGTACAATATTCACCATTATAGCCACGCCACCATTTCTACATTAGGCTGTCTTGAAATATCCTCTGCAAAAGAGATTAGTCCATTGCTTTTCAACTTAGCACCAGGCAAGCATTTGGGCTTCAGACAAACTGCTGCCAGACTCTTTATCAAAAAATCCCAGTTGCTGCCTAAGTCTTCATTTTCCTCTGGAACTACATTTTTTGCAACAATGCTTTCTGCCAGGCTTCTACTAGAATGGCCCGTTAAGCTCTGCTTACAGAAGTCAACAGATTTCTAGCCCAAAGTTCTAAAGTCTTCCACATTTCTCCAAACATCCACATGGTCAGGTTCTTCACAGCCAACAGCCCACTCTCTGGTACCAAATAACTATTAGTCACTTTTCTGTTGCTGTGATAAAACCACCATGATCAAGGGAACTTATAAAAGGAAGAGTTTATTTGAGCTTACAATTGAAGGTCCTAGGGAATCAGAGTCCATTGTGGTGGGAGGTATGGTGGCTCGGGGCTGGAGCAGCAAGCCCAGGGTCACATCTCGCAATGAGCACAGGAAGCAGAGAGAGTAAGACTGCGACCTCGAGGCTTGTTAAACTCACTAAGCCTGCCTCCAATAACGTACTTCCTCCAGCACAGCCACACCTTCTAAGACCTCCAAGAACAGTGCCACCAAGTGGAGACAAAATGTCTGAATACTTAAAGTCTATGGGGGGACACTGTCATTCATACCACCACAGCATGTTTGGCAGAATGTATAAACTGGGGAAGGGGGAGGGGCAAGGGAGGGGAATGTATCCAAAATGGACTGAAATATGATGTTTGAAATATACAAAATGTCAATAAAAAGGACATAATTAAAAATATTTATGAGTGCTTTGTGTGTTCTATGCATCATTTCTCAGTCCAGTTTGGACACACTCCCTTTCCATGCTCCCCACCCCACCCCAGTTCATGCATTCTGCCATACATGTCTTGCATCTTTTTCTCAGTCATTTTAAAGTTTTTCTCTGCAGAGGTTTATTGTTTGGGTAGAAATTAACTGTTTCAGTCAGGTCTTTGATCCAATCTTTTTGTCTTTGTTGTTCCCTCCCATTTGTATTCCTTCAAAGTATGCATATATATATATATATATATATATATATATATATCACATATATCCCAAAATTATGACCTTTGAAAATAAACAGTATACTAATTCCAAAATATGTTTAGAAGTTCGCATTTTCCCTTTAATTTTATATTACTCTAATATATAAATACATACCCTCCATACATATACCATAATTACAAAGTCTGAAAATAAATGGTCAGTTAAAACTAGATGTCACTAAGGGATTCACATTATAACAACATAGTTGCCTTCAGATAAAAAGAAATATAACATTAACTTTGATCAGCTTGCCTTTCAACTAGGCATTTTGTGCTAGCATCCACAAATGAGGGATGCCATTTGTCATTTCTTATGTATAATGTCATATCATCTACAAATGGAGATTTTTTTAATCTGTTCTTTTTCAATTGGCATCCCTTTAATTTCCTTCTCTTGTCAAATTGCACTACCAAGAATTTCAATTATGCTGAAAAGGAGTTGGGAATTGGACAGCTTTCTCTGGTTCTTCATTTTAATGGGAATGCTTCCAGTTTTTCTCCATTTAAAATGATGTTGGCCATGGTTCTGCTGTATATAGATTTAATTATGTTGAGGCATGTTTACTCCAGTTCAATTTCCTCTAAGACTTGTACCATAAATTCATGTTGGATTTTGCCAAATGCCTTTCCTGCATCTATAGAGATACTCTTAATGGTCACTTATAAGATTTAATACATTTGACTTATTTATATTGAACCATCCGTGCATCTCTGGAGTAAAGTGGACTTGATCATGGTGCATCATCTTTTTGATGTGTGTTTGTATGTGGTTTGGAAGTATTTTGTAGAGAGTTTTTGCATATATATTCATTAACAATATCAGCCTATAGTTTTGTTGTTACTATTGCTGTGTTTTACCTGGTTTTGGTATTAGAGTGACACTGGCTTCATAGACAAAGTTTGTGAGACCTCATTCTGCTTCTATCATTTTGAATAAGTTAAGTTGTATTGGTTGTCGATCTTATTTCTATATTTGGTAAAATTCTGCCATGAATCCATATTGGCTCAGGCTTTTTGAGTTGTTAGACTTTGTGTGACTCTTTTGACTTTCTTTTTCATTGTGGGTCTTTTAAAAACTATTGATTTCTTCTTCATTTAACTTTGGTGGATCCAGTGAATTTAGAAGTGCATCTACTTCTTTTATATTTTCAAATTTATTCTACTTTTCTTTAAAGTATTCCCTTATGATATTCTGGAACTTTTTGCATCTCTTGTGATGTCTCCCCTTTCATCCCTGAATTTGTTGGTTTGGATTTGCTCTGTTTTCCTTTGATTAGCTGGGCTAATGGCCTGTATGTGTTTACCTTTCTATGGAACCAGCTCTAAGATTCTTAGAATCTTTTATTGTTTTCTTCATTTCTATTTCATTGAGTTCTGCTCTGTTTTTTATTGCTTCTTCTCTTCTGTGGGGTTTGTGTTCGATTTATTCTCATATTCCAAATTCTTTAGCTGTTCCATAAAATCATTTATTTGTGATTTTTATGATTGCTTTATTTTATGTTTGTGAATGTATTTCCTGTATGCTGGTAGGTTCCCAGTTGTTGTGCATTTCACATGAAAGTTAGAAGAGAGGGTTAGATTCCCTGGAACTGGAGTTACTGGTTGTTTTTATCTGCAATGTGTGTGCTGGGAGTCAAACCTGGGTCTTCTGCAAAATCATTCAGTTCTCTTAACTGCTGAGCCATCTCTCCAGCTCCACTGAGTTTTTCTATGTAGATATTTAGAGTTATGAATTTCTGTCTTAAGACTGCTTTTAATATGTCTCAGAAGTTTTGTTTTGTTTATCGCGATTTAAAAAAACATTTTATTTATTATTTTTATTTTATATTTGTGAATATGTTGCTTGCATATATGTAAGTGCACCCATGTTGTGCAATGTCCTTGGGGGTCAGAAGAGGGTGCTGGGTTTAACTAAAAGTGGTGTTACAGACAAATGATGGCCACCATGTGGGTACAGATAATTGAAACTTGTCCTCTGAAAGAGCATCCAGAGCTCTTAACTGCTGAGTCATCTCTCCAGCCCATTTTTACATTTTTGATTCTTACTATTCTGTTACACTTAAACTGAAATGAAAACATCCAAGGTGATGGGAAAAAGCCATATGGAAACCTCCTCTCTTCTATCTCAACCAAATCATATACATAAAAAAAACCGCGAGAGTATATACTCTGAATGATTAGAAAATGCTGCTCCTACATGAAGTGAGATACTATACTGCCTTCTTAATACAGACATTTACACCCTTAGAGAAATGTCTAGTTCCAGTAAAAGGCAGTGAATGCAAGGTTTCATGACTGCTTAACATGCAATAAGTGATGAATGATGGCCCAGCATACACAAGTCATTTTTACTACCCCCTGTAATAAACAGGAAACATTTTAGAGGCAGGGAGAGAAAGAATACAGGAGCCCTAAGATAAGGAGAAAGGCAGTAAAACCCCATCCTCTAGATACAACCTATCAACCCAATTGTGAATCCACAGCAGCTTGCAGCTATTTCCCCTGGGTTTACACACTCCAATCCTTCTCAACAGCGAGTCATGGATGAGAGAGAAGCTCACAGAATCATGCCCCTTACTGCAGAGCAATCATCTCCTAACTGACTCTGTAGTATAGGGACCTACGGTCTTCAGTTGTGTTTTCATTAAGATCCAATGGACAATTTCAACTCCTGTGTCCATACATAGACTAACTCTATTTCTGCTAACTCTATTAATCTTAATTACTTAATTGACTTTTATTTTATGTTTGAAAACTACTTGATCATGTGGAGCTAGGTGTGTCTGTGCATGCAATGCCTTTGGTGACCAAAGAAGAGAGTCACATCCTCTAAAACTGGAATTACAGATAGCTCTTAGCTGTCATGTGGGTGCTGGAAATGGAACCTGTATCTGGTACAAGACACAGTGCTTTTAACCCCTGAGATGTCTCTCCTGCCTCCACCTACTCATAGTTCATGGGAAAATTAATGGAGTTCTTTTCCACTATGTTGGCTTTCTCCTGAAAAACTGATGATATTTTTCTTCATATAGAAAATCGTCTTGATGATTTGCTTGAAATTTGCTTCTTCATTTCCCCAAATATTCTGCCATGCTATTCACATTATCTCCTTCCTACTCAGATTAACCTTGTGACACATTATGTCATTGTGATAAAAATAGTTAAATAGAATTTTTATATGTATACCCCCCCACGCACACACCCAGAGTTCAGTGGGCAAAAAAGAAAGAAAAAAATGTCAGAGAAGCAATGATAAGTTTTCAGACAGAAATCTCAGTTTCAAATCTGATGTTGTGTACAGAAATCTAGAAAAATCAAGCTTGAATGAAAGATGATTAGTGTCACTATCTCAGCAATCCGCCCAGACTATATCACTTTCATTCAGTCCTTATGTTAATTTCCTCTGTATGGAACCACTATGGATTGGTTCTAATGCTGATCCATAGTCATGTAGAGAAACATCTGTTGTTTACTGTTAAGATCTTAAAATATCCAGCTTCTCTAGATTATTCATTGTCCCTCTTTAGCCATTATTTGGTCTACTAGACTGCTTTAAGAGAATGGATGTTCTGTTTCCTTTTCTGGGCTAGCTCAACTTAAGACTTATTCTTCACATCCTGAGAGATCACCATGAATATTGCTGAATTTCATAGCCTCTATTCCCAGTTCTACTCTGTTTTTGCCGTGTGTAGTGGCTCACGCCTTTAATACCAGCACTCAGGAAGCTACAGACAGGTGGATCTCTGTGAGTTCAAGGCCAGCCTGGTCTACTTAGTGAGTTCCAGGACAGTCAGAGCTACAGGAAGACCCTGTCTCAAAACAGACTCCCCCAAAATAAAGTCTTTTTAACAATATACATCTCATAAAAGTGATGGCTGCAGATCATTGGAAAATCTATGGATCTCAAAAAAAAATGATAGAAATGCATTGTTTGTAAATTACATGTGCCTTTTTTCCTCTATCATTCCCTTTAATCATTCTAAGCATATTTCAGAACTCTTCCAACTATACACTTTGAGATCTCTCAGCTAAATAATGAACTCAAACTAAGCAAAGTTGTAACTGATGGTCTGTTGAATATAGGGCACTTGAGTAAATGGAAATATGTTTGACCATATGAAATTGCAAATTTTATGGTCCAAACATGCCAAATGATGATAGTTTCATTAAGTTCCTTGGACTGTAGAATTAGAGTATTATTAATACAGCATTTATTTAAATAGATTCTGTATTTATAGGGATCTTGTTCCAAAAACTGGCTTACCTTACATTTTTGAAACTAGTATGTTTGGGATCGTAGAAAGAAAATATGCATATATATGTCATTAATATAATCAAGGAGGCTTAGTGGGTAAGAGCACTTGCTGCGAAGACTGATGATTTCAATTGAATCCCCAAAACTCACATGATGAAAGGAGAGAAAAGATTTTCACAAGCAATAGCTTGTTCTCTGACCCCCACACACATACAGAAAAGATATAAATTTATATAAATATAATATAGAATAAAAATAAAAGAATAATATTTCATAAAATGTAAGAATTTTAAATTTCACACAAAATACCTAGACAAATAGTTTTCCATCCACTAAATCTATACACCTATATTTTAAAGCATAGTAATATCTAAAAAGTAAATTTAACTTTCAGATTAGTAAGATATCATATATATATATATATTTATATATTACCTACATATATGTTAGTAGTACTGTGTGATAAACTATGTGAAAGAAAAAGTCTGCAATTTAAAGATTATTTTAATTAAGTGTGTTTATCCGCAATAGTGGTGTGACCTAGGTAACTCCATTACGCTTTAGTGGCTCCAACTTAATTGCTGAACCCAAGCCTAGAACAAGTCCAGGAAGAGCCACTTGATTATTTGAACCTTCTATCCCCTACCCTGGATGTCTTATGACCGCCTATCTGTAGTTGTCTGCAGCGCACCCACTTCTTACCTTAGTGATCCTGCAGCAGGGAGGAACTGAGGTTTTTATTGTCACCTGGGATTTTTTAAAAAAACATTTACCGGGGAATTTTATTGGCCTTTATAAGACTAACCTACCTCTGAGTCGGTGCTGTGCCCTCCCAGTCCTGACCTAGATTACCTTCTTGGTCAGTCCAAATTAAAAACCCAATTTGGCTAATCGGAACCTGGAGTCCATGTGCTCATGTTTCCTCCCAGTGGAACCTGGAGTCTGTGTGCTCATGTCTCCTCCTGGTGGAACCTGGAGTCCTGTGCGCTCACTTTTCCTCCCAGCGGTGCACTGCCATGACAATCTACCTGCATGTAAGTGCATGTGTGTGTCCATGAACATCAGAAGAGGGCATTGGACCCCTGGACCTGGAGGTACATATATTTATCAGCGGCCTGATGTGGATGTTCAAAATCAAACTCAGATCCTCTCCAAGCGCAATACATGTTCTTAACTGCTATGCCATTTCTGTAAACCTGAAGGTTATATTTTAAATATGTAACAAAAATATTTAGCCAAGAAAAGATAGAGAAATTTTAAGCTATAAGACACAGAAGGCATAACAGATAATTTTAAATTAAAAATGCGAACACGTAATTAAATCTCTATCATCTGTCTATTGCCAATGCACCTATAACCTGATTGCTCTCTCTCTCTCTCTCTCTCTCTCTCTCTCTCTCTCTCTCTCTCTCTCTCTCTCTCCATCCATCCATCCATCATCTACTACTAGAAAGTGAATAAATTCTTATTTGTTCTGTATATCTAATACTATTATAGGTGGACATAAATATTACACAGGAGAATCCATATGCTCCAGTTATATGAACACATGTATGTGTTGCATCCCTCAATCTTTTCTGCTTAAATTCCTCTGAAGTCCTGCCTTGAGTTCTGTTCTTGCCTTAGCTCCCAATCATGATAAGCTGTGACACATGAGCCAAATAACCATAATCCCAGTTGATATTGATCGTAGTCACATGCTCCTTCCCATAGCAATCCTGCTATGGGAGACTACTGCCAGCAGCTTCCCCCCTGGGTAATCTGGCAACTCAGCGCAGGTGCAAGATGGCGAATTCCACAGCCCCACCTGACTGTTTACTGTCCTTCTCAGGTCCTTAGGTAGGATGGTGGAACACAACCCGGTCTGGCCATACTAATCCTCACCAGTTCAGGAGCTTGTGGCTCTCAGGACTGGAATTTCAGCCTAGCCTGCTTGGCTCTCCCTATGCTACACCACTAGCAATTCACTCTACATGTTGGTGACCTGCTTAGTCTCCATGCAACCCCATGCTAGCACACCAGGCTAGTGGTCTGATCGAACTCTGTCCATCCCCCACTAGCCCATGACACTCGAAACTCACGCCTGCTCCAGCCTGCATGTGCAAAATAACAGATCTGGGCCTCTGATGTTAGTGGAGAATCCTCTTTGTTGTATGCTGCAAGTCACTTTTATAGATAGACGGATACCATCTCTCAGGTGCAAACTCAGACCCCCTGCGCCATGCACCCTGTATATATCATCTGCGGCTCTTCTGCCCAGCATCATGGGGTCTCATGGGGTGGGGACCAGGGAGTTACCCGACTTCCACCTTATGTTCCCTGGGATATGCTAGCTGAAAAACTAGCCCCTAACTCCAACTGGATTTTTCCAAATTTGGGTATGGAATTTAGTAACACAAAGTTAACTAGAATATCCTAAAAACCATATATGGCATAATTCATCTATCAAAACAAAACTGAATATTTTAAAGAAGGTAAATAAAAATTCGAATTTAACTGAATGCACTTCATAAGTGCAGGGGTGAAATGGTTGGGATTATTCTGAGAGAGACAAAAAATGCAAAGTGTTTAAATTCGTCTAGTACAAGTTGTGTACTTTCATTTGTATTAATATTGCTTGGGTATCAGTGTTTATTTTTGGAATTACTTAATTAGGATTAATATTATATAAAACAAGTAAAGTACTATCATTGCATAATCAAGAAATAAGCACTAAATTGGTAAACCAAAGCCAGAGTACATCCTTGTCATTTCCTCCTTCTTGAGGCAGAGACTGGGAGATCACAGCAAATTCAGGGCATGCAGTTCTAAGGAACTAGTGCTAGACCAGCCTGAGCTAGTTAAAAAGATTCCATCACTTGTAGTTAATTCTGCATGTACTCGTCCTAGAAATAAGTATGTAAGCAGAAACAACTTGATGGGAGGATTCCCCTACATGGTTTGTTTTTCAAAGTAAAAATGAGAGCAAAACTCATACGCTTCCCTAGGTCTTGTAATTTATCAAGGCTTGTGAATGGAAATGCAGTGCCCAAGTCAAATTCTGCCTCAAAAGTTAAATACAGAAGAGAAAAATAAATCACATAAAAATACGTAAGCAGGGGCTGGAGAGATGGCCTAGAGGTTAAGAGCGCCGACCACTCTTGCAGAGGACCCGGGTTCGATCCCCAGCACCCACATGGCGGCCGAGAACCGTCTGAAACTCCAGTTCCTGGGGAATCTGATACCCTCTTCTGACCTCCGAGGCATTGCACGACACGGGTGCACAAACCTACAAGCAGACAGTACATTCATACACATACAGAAATAAATAAAATTAATTAAAAAATTAAAAAAAAATACGTAAGCAAATACGGAACCTGGTTCAAACAAAGAAAATACATTTGAACCTTAACTTTAAAAAAAAATGAAAAAAGTAGTGTACTTTCATTCTTATAACTACACTGAAAACCGCACGGAATTATCCCTCTTTGGGTGAGACAAAAGTGAAAGTAAGTTAAGTATCTACAATATTATGTTTAACGCTGTCTTTTATTTTTTGTTGTTGTTTGTTTTCAAGACAGTGTCTCCCTGTAGCCCCAGCTGTCCTGGAATAATGCTGTGATTCTAAGAAGAAGGCCGGGTCTCAAGGAAAAAGAGAAATTTCCCTTTTGGCCTTCTGAATAAACTCTTTTGCAATGATAGACAATTCATAGATTGAATAGGAGAAAAGACAAATAATGTTATTATTGATCACAGCACTGGGAGAACGATCAGCATGTGAGTCTCGCTTCTAAAACACAGTTCAGAAAGTTTCTACTCACTTTTCAATTGCAAAGTGGGAATGAGGAATGCCAAGGGAATATTCACACATTTAGAGAAATCCAGTGGGCTTGAAGAGTATTAAATGAGGTTGCAGGACATCCTCTGAGCAACAGAATAGATAACGGATTATAAATGATTCCCCATAGGATCACGAGAAAGGACAGTTTGTGTGCCTAAAATGTTATCTAGGTGTTTTGAGAGATCTCTCCCTTCCTACACTATAAGTTTAATCTTTCTAAACAAAATTGCAGAGCAAAGCCTGAAGGCAGATGTATTTTGTTCTTGAAGTCAGGCTGACAAATAATTCTGCCAAAAAGAAGTCATAGTAGGTCAGAAGCACCTTGAGTATAAGGTGAGTATCAGCTTCTCAAAACATCAAGGCTTCAGTCATTTTTTGAGACTTAACAGTTCCTTGGAGTATTCTTGACTTATATCTGTTAAGATAAATAAAATGCAAACCTCTGAAACTTTGTCATATCAAAATAAAGAAAATCTTAAAATCACAACATGAACTAAACTGGATTCCCACTGGAATGGTGTTACAATTTTAATATCAAAGAGAATTATCTTTTCTGAGAACTTAAATATATAAGTTCTACAGAAGGCATGAACTAATAATTGTTTACAAAATGAAAGAAATCTATCTTGAGGATTATGGTCAAACTAGACTATCTTATTTTTAATTTTATTTCTTACTAATTTTAGAAATATTCACTAATTGTCTGTATTACAGTTCCAGACCCTTCCCTCAAATAAACCTGGCTAATATTTGAAGAGAAGGTTACACAAGGAGCTAAGGGTTCAAGCTTAACAACTTGAACCTAAAAACCATTCAAATGGAGTGAACTCATGTGTGGTTCTGTAGACATAGCTGAATACACGTGGCTGGAGAGGTCATAGATTTTAGAGAAAACCCCAAGGCTCTCACATCCCTAGAAAAATGTAATTTCTTACTATATGCTAAACATGGGTACTTACCACAACTCAAAGAAGCTTCTTTTGCAATAGAGATTTTTACAAAGTTCCACATGGTCATACACAGAGATTAAGTGCCTGTGAAATGCCCACCCAAAGTCACTTGTCAATAATGCTACCTCTATGCCTAAGGCTATGGAACCTAATGGAACAAAGAGTAGAGATAATGTGACTTTCAAGTCTCAACAATGAAGCTCCCTCTTGCAATAGAGGCCAATGAACACAAAGGACCATTAATGCAATGCATAGGAGAATAAGGGTCTCTAGGATACCTAGTCAGACTGCAGTATTAATAAAAAAACAGGAGCTAGGGTTGGTGGTACACACCTTTAATCCTAGTACTTCGAAGGCAGATCTCTGTGAGATTGAAGCCAGCATATTTTCTACACAGCCAGTTCCAGGCTAGTTGTGGCTACAGGAATATCCTAGGGTGGGGGGAGAGAGAAAGAAAGAAAGAAAGAAAGAAAGAAAGAAAGAAAGAAAGAAAGAAAGAGAAAAGGAAGGAAGGAAGGAAGAAAGAAAGAACAAAAGAAAGAAAGAAAGGAAGAAAAAGAAAGAAAGGAAAGAAAGAAAGAAAGAAAGAAAGAAAGAAAAAGAAAGAAAGAAAGAAAGAAAGAAAGAAAGAAAGAAAGAAAGAAAGAAAGAAAGAAAGAGAAAGGAAAAAAATAAAACAAGAGCCACATTTGATACTGAAGCCTTCAAATTTGACCAACAAAAGCAAGGGGGATTGACTAGGAAATCTACTAGGGTTAAAAGTACAGTCTAGAGACAGAAATCATATGCAGCAAACAGGGCTTACAGATACTCCAGCTAATGTCACCGTTTCCTCTGTGTGTTTATTGGTTGGTGTCTGAATTTCCTGGGTGCAGTTCTCCACTGAGAAGTCTTCAGCTGTGAAACCAGTGCTTGTTCTCCATTAGAATCTAGGACTATCCACGGCTGAGTCCTGCGGGTGTGGGCATGTGTTCAGGCTAAATCTGAAGTCCTCTGAAATTAAAATGTAGAAAATAGAGCCACCAAGTGTCTATAGGTATATTTCCCTCCATTCATTTAACAGACAGTTTATTCATGATGTATAACAAATGGAAATAGAAGCAGCCTAGATTTCCATCAACAGAAAGATGTGTTAAAATAGACATAGTGGAGCTTTAGGTACTATCAAAGAAAAAAAATGATATAATGATACGTGCACATATGTGTGTGTGTGTGTGTGTCTGTGTCTGTGTATGTGTATGTGTGTGTGTGTGTCTGTGTCTGTGTATGTGTATGTGTGGGTTTATGTATGTGCGTGTGTGTTTGAAAATGATTGACAAAGACAGTTCATGGTGGAATTCCAGACTCATAAAGCAGTCTTATGGTCTTACAAGCAACAACTGCCCTCATATTGAAAGTTTCAGTGTTACTGAAATGGGAGAAATTATGGGAGATATTGAGTTTTCTTCTTGACTTTCTTCAGTGCAGACATGAGTTGTCCCAATTACCATAAAGAGAAGGAAGGACTTGGTAGCATAGTGGCCAGACAGAGTCTAGACAAAGGGGAGCATTTCCTTAGTTGATCTTGAGTCAGATTTCTTCAGAAGACCCAAGGGAATCTCTGATGGGTCTTGAAGGAACATGGGAAGAATGAGCATGCTAGACTCTACCCAATCTCCTTTATATATGACTATCATGAGAGAATTAACAGTGCAGGGTTAAATGCAAGCAGAAGTCTCATACAAGAAGGATGCAATGTTTCTGGGTGTGCAGATGAAAAAGTTTGCAGCTTCTCCAGGAAAAGGTTTACAGTGGAGGAAAGCATAATTTAGGTATCCTTGGAGTCAGTTATCACAGAGAATGAGAAGGGGTCCTTCATCATTTGTGCCCAGGGAAAAGTAATCTTAACTTTACTGTTCCTGGTAGTAGGAGCAGTAGAATGGTATATTTCAGATGCAAATGATGTTATCAATTTTTAATTGACAAACATGTATATATACTGGCAATGCAGGATTTAAAGGAAATACTGGCCTTGCCACATCATTCTTTAATGAGAGATATATGGATATTGCTGAGGATTGAATCTTCACTTTGAAAAATAAATAAAAGCCAAGCTCTGTCTTGTTTGTGAAGTATGGCTTTTTCTTGTTTTTGTTTTTCAAGACAGGGTCTCCCTGTAGCCCCAGCTATCCTGGAACTCATTCTGTAAACCAGGCTGGCCTTGAGCTCACAAAGATCCGCCTGCCTCTGCCTCCCAAGTGCTAGGACTAAAGGCGTGCGGGCCACCAGGCCCAACAAGTATGACTTTTTGAACATCTATACAAGGATAGTAATTGCTGATGCTGCAAGTTCAGTAGAGCCCTGTGAGCAGCAGGCATAGGCCTGGAGGTGGCCATGGAAGCAGCAATGGAGAGAGTGGAGGTAGCTGTGGGGGTTCTCACAACAGTGACATGTGTAGATGCCAAGGCATTGTGTGAACCACATATAATGGAGCCAGGCTATACCTTGGGTAACTTCAAGTACTCTCAGCTTGTTACAGGCTGTAATTTTTTACATATTTTTACTTTTTAAGAGGGTTCAAGGTTATTTGATGGAAAGAACCATTAGCAGTCCTGTTCTTTGCTATAGATCTTGTTAACTCAGTCTCACCAATACCTAATACCTAATTGCATTTACAATATTGTGACAGGGTCATTTGTTAATGCACTACACCATTAGATGGTTGTTTTATACCCTATTAGCTTAGTACTGCTCAAGGTTTCAATTATTCATACAAAATAAATTTATTGAACCTGAGCTAAAATCAAACCTAGGCACGAAATTGTGGTAGACCATCATGGGAATCATTGACTCTTTCATAAATACTATGTGGGAAAATACCTTATGTGATAGCTTAGAGACTTGTTTACATTTGCATATTGGGGAAAATAACACCTTGAAGAGTATCAGTGCAATTGGTTTTTATATTAAGGTAAAGTAATTAATTGTTCTCTCTATCATGGATAAGAATTTAGAAGCTTACCATTTTAAGCCATGAAATTCGAGAGGAGGGAAGTTATAAAAACATTCAGACATTGGGGCTGGAGAGATGGCCTAGCGGTTAAGAGCACCAACTGCTCTTACAGAGGACCCGGGTTCGATCCCCAGCACCCACATGGCAGCCGAGAGCCGTCTGAAACTCCGATTCCAGGAGAACTCCAGCTCCAGGGGAATCCAAGACCCTCTTCTGACCTCCGCGGCATTGCACGACACGGGTGCACAGACCTGCATGCAGACAGTACATTCATACACATACAGAAATAAAAACAAAAAACAAAAAACAAAAACATTCAGACATTCAGTTTTTTTCACCTTTAAACATTAATGGGGGTAAATGCCGTAATTCCTTTTTCAATCTTGAAGTATATCATTAATTCTGAGCTTGCTAAGTGTGGGCATATTATTACAGGAAGAGTTTTAAGGTCTGAAAACCTTAAATAAGTTTGTAGAATACATCATCTTAAACCTTTTTTTATGATTCTTTTTATTGAGTTTTTGTGCATTTCATACAAAAAATCTTAATCAAATTTAATGCCCTTCCCCTTTCCACACCTCCCATAACCACCCCACCAGATTACATGCATTCAGACATATATGCTAAGGCCTATCTGATCAAGCTTTAATAGCCAGGTGTCAAGTTCATCCACTGGAGTCTAGTCAGAGTCATTCCTTACAGGTCAACTCTCCCTCACCCAGCAGTAATCATTTGCCTATAATTCCTCGCCTAAGGTTGGGGGCTGCTTCCCACTTCCCCAGTTCTATGCAGGGCTTTTGTCTTAGCAGAGTCTCCTGCATGCTGTCGCCATTACTGCAAGTTCATATAAGCAAGTTCCCTAGGACCTGAAAACCTCTGCCTTCTTTTTGTTTTTTAATTTTTATTTATTTCTGTATGTGTATGAATGTACTGTCTGCATGCAGGTGTGTGCACCCGTGTCATGCAATGTCGCGGAGGTCAGAAGAGGGTGTCAGATTCCCCTGGAACTGGAGTTCTCCTGGAATTGGAGTTTCAGACGGTTCTCGGCCGCCATGTGGGTGCTGGGGATCGAACCCAGGTCCTCTGTAAGAGCGGTTGGAGCTCTTAACCGCTAGGCCATCCCTCCAGCCCCAAGCCTCTGCTTTCTTATGTTCATCCACCAAACCGGCTTTTAAAAATCTTTGTGCTTCATTAACGTTTTTATCAGCCTTTAAACCAATGTTGTTTAATATACACATATTTACTTTTACTAAGTCCTAAAACACCATGTATCCTGTAGACAGAGTCTGGGCAAAACTGGATACTTGTTGAACTCACGTCAATTAAATATGCACCAATCAAATATACACCCGTGTCCCTCTCCCACCCCACCCACCCTTCCCGAGTCACTATTTCAGTCAGTTTTCTGATGCAATCTTTCTGTTGTTGTTCTTTTAATACACATCCCTCTCCACAAGAAATATGTGTAACTGGGTTATTGGTACTAGCATTCACATATGAGAGATACCATTTGTCATTTGTTTTTCTGGGACTGTGTTACTTCACTTAACATGATGTCTTCTAACTCCATCCATTTACCTGCAAAGTTCATGATGTTGTCTTTCTTTACCGCTGCATAGAATTCCATTGTGTACATGTACCACATTTTCTCTATCCACTCGTCAGTTGAGGGGCATTTGGGTTGGTTCCAGCTTTTTACTATTGTGAAGACAGCGGCAATAAATATAGCTGTGCATGTATCTCTGCAGTAAGATGAGTCTTGTTGGTATATACACAGGAGTGGTATATACCCAGGCAGGCTCATTTTGAGTCTTCTAAGAGTTCTCCACACTGTTTTCCATAGTGGCTGCACAAGTTTACATTCCCACCAGCAATGGATGAGTGTTCCCCTTTCCCCATACCCTCTCCAGCACTTGGCATCATTTGTTTTCTTGATCCTAGACAGTCTTACTGGAGTAAGATGGTATCTTAAGGAGGATTTAATTTGCATTTCCTTAATTATTAGCGATGTTCAACACTTCTTAAGGTGTTAATCAGCCATCTCCAATTCCTCCTCTGTGAAATCTCTGTTCAGATCTTTGCTCCATCTTCTGAGTGATTCATTTGTTTTCTTTCTTCTTTGTTGTTTGAGTAGCTTGTATACTCTGGAAATTAATGCTTTGTCAGATGTATCTGCTGTGAAGGTTTCCTCCCATTCTGTGGGTTAATTGGTGATATAAATTGCTGTTGTCCACATTAGCTTTAATTAAAAACTGTATAACAATTACTTTGGGATTGGCATGAACAAATGTTCTCTATAATTTTGCTGTCATATAGTATCACCTTGTAGCAATCTCTTTCACCTATAGGATGATTTAATTTAAAAATTAAGTTTGTTTCCCAAGTTAATCACATACAGTAACCCAAAACAGCATGGGTGAATTTGATGAAATCTGTGCCTTGATTCCACCCTATAGGTATGTATAATACAACTGCTTTTTTGAGACTCATGGGTCAAAAACAAAAACCTAAAATAAAAAAGGGGGATACAGATAGATATGAAAACTTTTTGTCAAAAAACCTTGCAATCCAAATCTTAAAACTAACTATGGGAAAGGATTTGTATGTTCCAACAGGCCAGAGTATCACCAACTTAATGGCTGAGAAAGAAAATGCAGCTTTGCAGTGAGTAGGATGTACCAGAAAGTGCCAGCAGAAGGATTGACTCCTTTGGGCACTGAAGGGCAGAAAAGTCTCAGATTGCTGCAGACATCAGGCCTCTCTGTGGATCCAACTAGTAACAACTATTTTTAATGAGTTCTAACAAAGCTTACCTTCTAGGTGCCACAAAGGTTTCAATATGAGAGACTTTCTTAACTCCCCCCCCCATAGAATAAGGAGAAATATGATGATGATGACGTTGTTCTCCAGCTGTAGATTGGAGCCAGCTGTTATACAGGTATTCTCTTGTAAAATCGGTAAAACTGCCTTCTTTAATTGACTAATGGACATAGAAACTGTGAAAAGGATTATTCTCTATTCAGAACCAAATATAATGCTAAAGTCTCCTTAAGCTATGCACTTAAGCAAAATATATTAATTCAGGAGCTCTGACATCAACAATGGATTATTACCAAGGAGATGTTGGCCAGGGGATCCAAGCCCCCACAAGAGGTAAAGGCTCCTTGCCTCCAAACTAGGGATATCTGCAGGAAGAGAGGCGATAATGCCCTGCTGTTGAAGACCTGATGTAAACATTGGAAAGATGTATGGAGACCACAATTGCAAGTATACAGATGGTCTCTGGAATGCCAGAGAGTGTTACCAAAGGCCACTAAACCAATAAAGCAAATATAGGTCTCCTTGAGTCAAGCAAGACTCCTCCGTCAGCACCAGCTACACCTCACCTGCCTGGAAATACTGTGCAGCAGTGGCAGCCATATGTCTGTATATCCCAAATCTAATTGGCTATTAGCTCTCTCCTTGGAGGAATAACCCACGGCTGATGCCACAAGCTTACATCCTCCAATGGTTAGGGGATGTTATAAACCACAGGAAGACCCTGTCATACTTAACAGAAGAAAATGTAATTCATAGATTAACATAGCATCCAAACATCCGTGTCTATACCAAAGTAACCTACCGTAACAATTAGTACTGTTTAAATACCTATATACCTAATTGTGTGTGCTTCATTAGTAGGATCAAAAGGTTATGCCTGGACAAGCTGTCAGCCCATGAAAGAAAACAGCCAGAATTGACTAGAGACCATGACAACAGCTCCAGAGAAAGTAGACTGTTTTGCTTCTCATCCACCTGTGCCCCTTTTCTAAGCCTAGGGAACAATCTGCGGAAGAGGGGGCACGGTAGAATGTAAGGGCTGTGATTGAGGTGAATGGTGAAACTACAACAATGTAGACTTGACACTCATTTGATCAACTTGATTTAACATACAAGCCCCCCCCCCCGCTGGATGGTGGGACCCATGGGCTGTGTGGGTTTGGGCACAACTGCTTTCAAATTGCTTTTACATGAAGGATGCTTGTACTCATAAATTATCACTTACTGCTAAAAAATGAAAATAAAATAAAACAAAACAAACAGAGAAAGATGCAGAAAAGTTACGGCAGAATGCATGATCTGGGATGGGTAGGGATGGGGTGGGGGGAAGGGAAAGGGATATATGCCTGAACGGAATTGGAAAAAGATGTATGAAATACACAAAGCATCAATAAAAAAGTAGAATAAAAAAATCTTTGTGCTTCCTGTATCTTTGTGCTCCCTCTTCTGTGATGGTCCATGAGCTATGGTGGGTTATTTTTAATATAGGAGTATTATATAGGGGAACACACTCTGTAGTCTCTTGTTCCCTAAAACTTAGTTATGGCCTTCTATGTCCATCACACTGTTGCATGAGGAAACTTCACTCTTGGGAGCTGAGGGATGTATTAGTACTCTCTCTACACCCTGTTCCAGTAAGTTCCATGACCCTTAGGCGTAGAATCCCCATTGTAGTTGTGTTACTGAAGGCTGGGCATGGCTCACTTATTCTCTCTGTGTAAGACTGATTGTGGAACTCTGTAGATGTCTCCATCTGTTGCAAAAATATGCTTCTCTAATGAGCGGTGCACTGTATACTTGTCTGTAATTATAAAGATCCATATTTAGCATACTTTAAGAAATTCCCTTTGTTTAGAGATATGAAAGAGATAGGGTTTTCTCTAAGGTCTATGACCTCTCCAACCATGTGTATTTGGCTTTTTTACAGTCAAACCCATGAGTTCCCTCCCAGTAAGTGCACTTGAAATCCATGTAGATAGCTGTTGATTACCCACAGGATAAAAGTGCCACTACTGCAGAAGTATAGTTTGCTATGCTGGTCATTGTTGTAGTCATTATGCTTCAAAGCTGGAACCGACCTAGAAGCCTCCTCCCTGAAGACTAGCTTTCATAGTTTGGAGAATACTGAGCAAGGTGCTAAGAGAGAACGTCTCAAACATTTTCAATGTCTGCTATAAATGAGTGAAAAGAGGAAGAGCTGACCTTGGTAATGATCAGTACCCCCTGGGCTCTGGATGCTGCTGCTCTATTTACACAGCTAGAACCAGTGGCTTTGGTCAGAGGATGAGGGGGAAGAATGATACAGCAGCCTTTATCTTAAACACTAACTGTCAATATTCTGTTCCAGGTATATTGAGATATTAAGCTGATTTTTAGACTATGTAACATGGATCCATAAAAATAAGCAGCTGAAATCTTCTAATCACACAACTTGCAAATATGATTATAACTTATAAGATGTCCAGCCTGCTCTGTAGTGCAGGCTGATAGGATTAGCAATAATACATTTCTCTACTGTGTTTACAGTCTATGTTAAATCTGAGGAAAGTTGACCAGCGTCCGTTAAGAAACTTCCTCTGCCATGTGGAATCTGAGCTAATTTTGTGACCAAGATGAAGTAATCAGAATGGTCAGTCTCCATACAATAACAGGAATGGCAAAATTGTCCTTGAGAGCAGCAGTATTTAAACGGATTTACATATTGTTCTAAACTTTTAATTAGGCGTACCTTGCCGTGCTGAGGTCACATTGCTGTTTTTTTTTTTAAACTTTTATTTTATTTATTTATTTATGTGTATGAATGTATTGTCTGCATGTAGGTTTTGCACCTGTGTCGTGAAATGCCGCAGAGAAGAGGGCATCGGATTCCCCCGGAACTGGAGTTCTCCTGGAATTGGAGTTACAGACGGTTCTCAGCCGCCATGTGGGTGCTGGAGATCGAACCCAGGTCCTCTGCAAGAGCAGTCAGCACTCTTAACCGCTAGGCCATCTCTCCAACCCCCACATTGCTGTTTTAATTATTCTATGTGGCTATGCACCCTTTGGTAATATTTTTTAAGGGCTGGAGAGATTGCTCAGAAGTAAAGAACACCGACAGTTCTTTCAGAGGAAGTTGGTTTGATTCCTGAAACACCACATTATGGCTAATAATTGTCCATAACTCCAGTTTCAGCGCAATTCAACACCATCTTCTGACCTCCATAAGTATTGTATGGTATGGGTGGACTTGCACACATAGAGGCAATACATTCATACATATATTTTTTAAATTAATAAAATATTAAAATATTTTTATTGTATATTCAGAATATAATAGCAATACATTGCTGGCATAAATGTCCATAAATTTTCTTTTTTTTTTTCCACAAGAATGGAAATGTTTATTTCATGTGAACCAAAGAGAAAAAAATATAAATAAAAAATGAATAATTGGCTTAAAGTTTTAGTATTGGGGGAAATGAATCTTTACATGGCCTATATTTTCTAAAAACAGGTGGAAATTCTAGTTTTAAAAACAAAGATGACTGGAATGGGAGAATTGTGGATAGTAGAGAATGTAAGATCTTTCAGAGATAGCATATGCTCAAAGTAATATACTAACTACTGTAACCAGTATTATGTTGAAAATTTAACAGACTGGTTAAAGAGAACAGCTGTGAATTTCTAGAAAAACTGACAGCAGTGAGAACAAAAAAATATTTGAGTTTAATTTGATACTATTTTCACATTACCAAATTTGTCTATTGTGATTTAACATTGTAGAGCATAAATTTAAGAAACTTCATCTATGTACTGAGATACTATCACCAATCTTCCAACATATTTGGCTATATATTGATCTCTGCAAAATAAATTGAATAACGGCCTACACTGTACAAATGCATTGCATGTGTTTAAGAGACAATCACATGAAACCTCCTTAACTTATCCATTGCAGTCTATATGATCAAATACCATCTAAATTTATATCTAAAACAAATATACCTACATGCTCATTAATTGTTTCCTTATGTGGTAATGGTAAAAATTTACTGACAAAATTTGTTTTCAGGAGCCACATTCAGAGAATTCAGGAATAGTAGGACTTATTCTCCAGTTTTATCCTTAGGACTTAGAATGGATTATATAAAATAAATGGAACTTCACTGAAGAAAGGAAAAATGTGAGATTAGTTTTATACAGATAAGAATTATGATTAATTGATATTCGTGGCTCATATTTGTATTTGTGTATGCAAATATACACACATACCTATACAAGTAAAGTGATGAAAAGCTAGGCAGAAGAATTGGGTATAAGAATGTTAGTTTCAATTACATCAAAATATATGGCTGTAAACACACACATGGAGATGCATACATATACATTACATACTCATAAATAAATAATAATAAGTACAGTCTTTTCAAAAGTTCTCCCACCCAGGACTAAGGAACCATTGAGGAAGAAAAAGCAGAAAGATTGAGGGTGAGTAAGCCTTGTTTACTATCTCTAGATAGGCTGGCTAGATTCCAGTCCATAAATTTGCACAAAAGACCTCTGGGTACAAATGCTTGAATGGATAAGACAACATTTATGGTGGAATACATGAGATCCAGTGGGGAAGACAGAGAACATGGATGGGAGCAGATCTTAATTTGAATAATAACTGCTCCATGAAATGTACCAAAGCTCAATAAAAAATAAAATTGTTTGACAAAAAAATGAAGTTGAGAAGTTTCCAGGGACATATGGTGGGGATTTCTGAAGGTGTTGGAGAAGAGTAGTAAGGGGCGATATGATCAAGGCACATTGTGTACATTCGTGTATGACATTTTCTTCTTTTTATGTTTGGGAGTTCACATTTTCCCTTTAATTTTATATTACTCTAAAATATGAATGAATACATACTCTCCACCCATATACCACAATTACAAAGACTGAAAATAAGTGGTAAGTCAATTCTAGAGCCTGTTAAGGGATTCACATTATAACAGCATAGCTGTTTTCAGATAAAAAGAAATAGAACATTAATTTTGTTCAGCTTGCCTTTCTTTTTTATTACTAAACTTTTTCCATAGGTTATATATAATTTCCCAATTGAATCTAGATTTTCTTCCCTTTCCATGCCCCCCACCCCACCCAAGTCCCTGCACTCTTCCATACATGTCCTGAATCTTTTTCTGAGTCTTTCCAGAGTTTTGTTTTCAGTTCTTTTGTTGTTGTTCTTCTTCTTTCCAACTTGTATTGCTACAGCACACACACACACACACACACACACACACACACACACACACACATATCCCTTGAATTGGAGGATTATTTTTTCCTAAAAGATGTCATGTTTTCCTAAACGAAGTGTTCAAAAGTTCCTCCTTGTCATCCCAAACGTCCATTAATCCTGCATTTTTGCTCCACATTGGGGTCTTTCCCTCCCAAATGAAGACTAGTAAGCACGCATCCTGTCTTGATCCCCCTGCACTGGCCTCCATGATACAGCCCAGGTAGTCCAACAATGGCAGTTAATATTCTGATCAGGCTGACATCCCTTAGCTCTTTAGTCCACAAGCTGGTTATCTCAGTAGTCCCCATCTGGCATTTGCCCTTTTAAGTAGGCATTTGGCCCTAGCATCCATAAATGGGGAATACCATTTGATGTTTGTTTTGGAACTGTGTTACTTCACTTAGCATCATGGCTTCAAGTTTTATCCATTTACCTGCAAAGTTCATGATGTCATCTTTCTTCACCATTGTATAGGATTCCATTGTGTCCCCAGCACCCACAAGGTGGCTGAAAACCATCTGTAACTCCAATTCCAGGATAACTCCAGTTCCAGGGGAATCCGACACCCTCTTCTGACCTCCGCAGCATTGCACAACACGGGTGCACAAACCTACATGCAGACAGTACATTCATACACATAAAAAGTAAATCATGAGCTTTGCAGGAAAATGGCTGGAGCTAGAGGACATCATGCTGAGTGAAGTAACAGTCCCAGAAAAACAAACGACGAATGGTATGCCTCATCTGTGGATGCTAGTGCCAATTACCCAGTTGTAGGTATTTCCTGTGCATTGCCCCTTGAGCTTTTGTCCAAAGCATTTGGGAGTGATGCATATTGGAAACAACAACAACAACAACAAACAACAAACAAACAGAAAGGACTGCATCAAAGAACTGACTGAACAGTGAACTTCTGCTCAAAACAGTCAACTTCCCCCATGGAGAATATTGAGAAAGACTGAGAAGGAGATGAATAACATGTTTGGCAGAATGTGATGAGCTCTGTTGGGGTGGGGCGATGGGGGGGACAACGGATTCAAGATTTTGATTATATATATATAATATATATATATATATAATAGGATATATATAAGTAAATATAACCAAAAAATAAAAAAAGTAAATAGATAAAATTAAAAAGAAAGAATTCCATTGTGTAGATGTACCACATTTTCTCTATCCACTCATCTGTTGAGGGAACTTGGGTTGGTTCCAGCTCTTTACTATTGTGAAGAGAGCTGAAATAATTATAGATGTGCATGTATCTTTGTGATAGAATGAGTCTTGTGGTATATACCCACAAGGAGTGGTATGGCTGGGTCAGGTGGTAGGCTCATTTTCAGTCTCTTAAAAGATCTCTGTAAATTTTCAGTCTTACTTAGTACCCTTTGACATTGTTCGATACAATTGGGAAATAGAACTAGATTCAATTTTTACTCATGACCATGGAAATAACATTTGGTAAGAAAAGTATTTTCAAAATGTAGATTTATGAATTGTTTTTGCTAATACTTTTATGTGTAATTTAGTGAATATCTTGTAAAAATATTTGTTTCTGTAAACTTAAAATAGTTTTACTTTGAAAATTTGTAAAAAAAACCTGAATAATCACACTTAACATTTATATGCCATCATGTGTGTGAAATTGTATATTTGGAGATAGTGTGAACTTATGTTATGTCATATTGAACAATTATGTCAAATGAAGCAGAGATAGCGATGGCAGTGTAATCATATCATGCTGATGTCAGGAAGACAAAATTAACTTTGAAATGAAGTCAAGCCAAAGTTTTGACATATTTAAATATGAGAAAAATAAGCTAAGACAATAAAATGAGGTATGTAAATTCTTGCCTGTTTGTTGAATATATTTAAATCTGCTGTATTTTATGGTACTTTTATTGAGCTTTTGTACATTCTTATAACAGTTCTTAATCAAATTTAGATTCCTTCCCCATATATGCCCCCCACAGACCACCAACCACCCTTCAAATATTCTGCCATACATGCTGTGTCCCACCAGGTCAAGCATTTGACCCAGATGTCCTTCACCAAGTTCATCCACTGGAATCTATTCAGCCCATCTAGAGATCTTAATGAAAGTCGACTTTTCCACACCCAGCTGTAATCAGTTTCTAACAGTTCTCTGATGAGGGCTTGCCTGCTGCTCACCACTCCGAGCCTTTGTCTGATGGGGTTGCCATAGATCTTTTTCTCCATGCCATCATTGCCACAAGTTTACATGAGCAAGCTTCCAGTGGCCTGAAAGCCTCAGTTTCCCTGTTCATGGACCAGCACAGGATCTTACCATCTTTTCACCCCCTCTTCTGCAGTGGTAACTGAGCCATGGATGGGTGAAGTTTAATATTATAGGAGTCTTATCCAAGAATATACATTATGCAGTCTCTTATTCTCTAAGACTTAAGTCAGTTGGTTCCTTCTGTGTTCCTACACTCTTGTATAAGGAAGCTTTTCTGGCAAGAATTGAGAGACGCACAGTATTCTCTCCAATTCCTGTTCTGCTTTGTTTTATGAGTCTGAGGAGGAAAGGTTCCACTGTAGGTTTGTCACCTAGGGATAGACATGTTTTCTATGTGTGGCCAGTTGTGGAATTCTGCAGTAGCTTTTATCTGTTCCAAAAAGAATCTTCTTTGATGAGTGATATACTGCATATTTGTCTGTAAATATAAGGATCCCTATTTAGCATGTGGTAAGAAATTTCATTTGTTTGGAAATATGACAGAGATATGGTTTTCTCTAGGAAGTGTCACATCTCCAGCCATGTATTGTTGGTTATAATTACAGTTTTACTCACGAGTTCACTCCCATTAAGACCAATTAAATAGCTATTAATTACCTTCCCCCACCAGATAACAGTGTCACCACTGCAGCAATAGAGCTAGTTTGCTAAGCTAGGCCTTATGATTATTTGGCTTTAAGACTGGATCAGTCCATTAGTGGACTGATCTTTAGCAGCTTACATGGTATCCTCTAGAACTACATAAGCTAGAATTTAGGGAAAAAGCTTCCAGTTTTAGTGAATATTTTTCACTTTGCAGACCTTAAACACTGTTATCTTTATTGTATTGACATAATCAGTGGATTGTACAATCAACGATAATATTTGAGCAAGTTTTATCAGCAAGCAAAATTCTCAGTTTATATGGTTCAAAAAATCCTGTCAGAACGGGTTTCAGGAAACAAGGCATATATTAGATAACAAACTTATTTAAAAACATCATGAAACATGAAAATATATAGAACAAGGCTATCAAGGGAGTATACTAATTGACACAAAATGCATATATATATATATATATATATGTATATATATATTCTTCCTTTTATTGTTGGTAGAGGCTCATAATTACCACCCTATATATATGCAGAAAACTTGGAGGAAAGTTGATTTTCTCTTACTATGTGTGCCTAGGTCTAGAACTCATGTTTCCAGGCTATATGGCAAGCACAGATAAAAAGTGCCTTTTCCTACTGAGTCATACTGCCTGCTGAAACATATTTTAACAGTGATGGAAAGAAGAAGAGTTAACCTTTACAATACAGATTTTGGATGTCCATAGACACAAATTACATAGCATTGTTCCCCATGATTTGCAGTTCATGGAGATGAAAAATATCTCCAAGATGCGAATGATTACAATCAGATAATTTTGGAATTTTGGAGGTGTCCTGAGCAATTTCATCTATCTATTTACATATATAGATGTATTTATATATATATATATAGTGTGTGTGTGTGTGTGTGCGTGTAAATTTCTTAATTAGTATCAATTTATAAAATATTTTAGACTTCAACATTTTGGGAATTGAAGGGTATCTACAAATAGATGAAAATAGAGACACAGATATGAATACTTCATCAATTCAGACATCTGTCAAGTTAAATGACCAGTATATTTTTATATCTCAAGTCTAATTAAAATTTAATCCAGGCTTTTATTTACCTGGGTGAAAATGTGGAGATTCTGAGTAGACAGGTTATTTGTAGCAAACAGACTACTGAGCTACAAGACATGTAGCCTTGCTTTACATTGAGGACGAAGCTTATATGGACAGTATACATGTATGTAAATACACACACAGATGCACACACAGATGCAGATGCATATATATATATATATACATATATATATATATATATATACAAAATATAGAAATATTATAAAACTGAACTATTACCATAGCAGCTTTGTAACTCCAATTTAAAATGTACAATGATATAAAAAAAGGTAACAAAGTTTTTAGTTGAAAATCACTTATTTTTACAATACTGTATGCACATTTTTAAAGTATTGGAATTAGAAAAATATTTAAAATTCACCAGCTTTCATGTCAATGGAAACATAAAAAAGTATATTATATATAAGTCACTTAAATGTTATTGTTTAAACTGCTGGGCATCCAGGTAGGAAGAATGAAAAATAAAGATTTTCAAGCTGAGTTCAAAGTCATAAAGGAAAGCTTTTTACCTCCCTGTAAGGTGTTAGTTCAGAGAAAGAAAGGATTACTCTGTTAAATCCAAATCAGGCTGAGTGAACACCACACTGGGGATCTCTAAAGCCTGCAGAGGGACACACACAAAATAATCATGGGCTTTTGATGCAGACGGAGAAACCACTGAGAAAAATGCCTTCTATAAGGATCTTAGAGGTTTGTATTTTGTGGGTTTTGTAATTTCATGCTCTGTTACATGGACAACAATATTTCCTTTTCCTCACAGGTCCACATCTATGGATTCTTCTTTAAACATAGTCCTTGATGGCTAATCTCTTTCTATTCCTACTTCACCCAGAAATCAACTATGATTTCCTTAACCTCTTTTCAACTTTGTTATACTTGGGGTCTCACCAGATCTTATGAATCATCCCATTATTACAAGCACTCTGAAAGCTACCAAGTTGGAAAAGGTCCAGACCACACACCTCCTACTCTACCTTCCTCTATATACCGATGCCTTTATGTACGTCTTTCTGTAATTTAAGATATCATGGGCAGTGATGGAAATTTTTTCATAGAATCAATGATGATTTAATCAAATCATCATGTTCTCCTTTTGGAACAAAATAATCTCCTCCTCATTTTTCTGCCACAAGAAAAACCCAAAACAAAAACAAAAAACAAAGTTCTCATGATGGGAAAAATCACTGAGAATATTCTCAAACTCTTTAAGGAAATTCCAGATACATTTTCTTTGTAAAGAGGTATTAAGTTTATTTGTAGGAGTAAGGCTTGAAGATCAGCTATGATACAAGAGAATGCATCTTTTTTTTTTCTTACATAGAATACACAAGGGAAAAAAAAACAAAAACAAAAACAGAGCCCTAATCTAACATTGAATGAATGTTACTTCTGTCCTCAAAAGATGCAATTGGTATCTCTTTGAAATATGCCTTACTTTTATTTGTGGGCAAGATTTTGCTATTACTTAGTCTGCTCTTAAATCTATGCCCTCAAGTGATCTATTGGACCAGCATCTTGAGTAGGTGGGGCATATGTGTGTACAACCACAGCCAGATATTTCTTTATTCTTATATTTTTCCAAAATAGATATAATTGCTTTTATAAAACTCTTCACAATATAGGTTCTAAGTGAGTCATGTGCTCTTTTTGTGACCTGGGCACCTAACTTTGATCACTCAGGATCCCACTTTGCCTTCCACCCAAGATACAGAATGTGTGTGTGTGTGTGTGTGTGTGTGTGTGTGTGTGTGTTTGATTAGCATACCGAAGTGCTTTAAGTAGAGTGTCTTTGATATTGAAAATAGTTAGAAAAATGGAGAAGTCTTTTTGTTATTGTGTGTGTTTGATTTTCAGAACCAAAAATAGTTAGAAAATGGAGTTTATTTGATATTGTGTGTGTTTGAGTTTAGGAAGCAAAATACAAGAGTCTCTAAGAGTAGACATTAGCTTCTAATTTCCCAGTTGATGCCAGAAATGTTGACTTAATAAAGGTATGAATAATACTGTTTAGAGAACACAATTCTGATACATATTTGAAGGGGCAGGTGATTCTCAAAGTTCAAGTTCATTCTTGGCATTAAAACTAATAGCTAAGAGACAACCTGCTTCTAATTCAGGTATGACTGCACTGTCACTTAGAAATGCCATAAGCATACATTTTCAAAAATTTGTGGCATAATTTAACATTTTGTGATATTCTGTTTTGGAATTAATTTCAAATCCCATGCAATGCTATTTTTTTCTTTATTTTTTTTTTCATTTTTTGACAATAAGTAATAATTTATGAGTACAAGCATCATTCATGTAAAACCAATTTGCAAGCAGTTGTGCCCAATCCCACACAGTCAAAGGGTCCCACCATCCATCTGGGAGGGCTTTTATGTACAATCAAGTTAATCAAATAAGTGTCCAGTCTATATTGCTGTAGTTTCACCATTCACCCCAATCACAGCCCTTACATTCTACCACGCCCCCTCTTCCGCAGATTGTTCCCTAGGCTTAGAAAAGGGGTACAGGTGGACGAGAAGCAAAACAGTCTACTTTCTCTGGAGCTGTCATTTTGGACTCTGGTCAATTCTGGCTGTTTCCTTTCATGGGCTGACAGTTTGTCCAGTAATAACCTTTCAGTCCTACTAATGAAGCACAAGCAATTAGATATATAGGTATTTAAACAGTACTAATTGTTATGGTAGGTTACTTTGGTATAGACACAGATGTTTGGATGCTATGCTAATCCATGAATTATGTTTTTTTTTTCTGTAAAATATGACAGCGTCTTACTGTGGCTTATATCATCTCCTAACCACTAGAGGATGTAAGCTTGTGGCATCAGCGGTGGCTTATTCCTCCAAGGAGAGAGCTAATAGCCAATTAGATTTGGGATATACAGGCAAATGGCTGCCACTGCTGCACAGTATTTCCAGGCAGGTGATGTGTAGCTGGTACTGACGGAGGAGTCTTGCTTGACTCAAGGAGACCTATATTTGCTTTATTGGTTTAGTGGCCTTTGGTAACACTCTCTGGTATTCCAGGGACCAGCTGTACACTTGCAAGTGTGGTCTCCCATGCTTACATCAGGTCTTCAACAGCATCTCTCTTATCACCTCTCTTCTTGCAGGTATCCCAGTTTACAGGCAAGAAGCCTTTACCTTTTTTTTTGGGGGGGGGTGCTTGGATTCCCTGGCCAACATCTCCTCGGTAGAATAATCCATTGCTGATACCAGAGCTCTCCTGTATTAATATATTTAGCTTAAGTGCATAGCTTCAAGAGACTTCAGTATTATATTTGGTTCTGAATAGAGAATAATCCTTTTCACAGTTCCTATGTCTATTAGTCAATTAAATAAGGCAGTTTTACTGGTTTTATAAGAGATTACCTCTATAACAGTTGGCTCCAATTTACAGTTAGAGAACGACCTCATCATCATCATATTCCTCCTTGTTCTATGAAGGGGAGGTAAGAAAGTCTCTTGTTTTAAAACATTGTGGCACCTAGAAGGTAAGTTTCATTAGGACTCATTATAAACAGTTGTTACAAGTAGGATCCACAGAGGGGTTTGATCTCTGTAGCAGTCTGAGGCTTTTCTTCCTTCAATGTTCATACTGGCCAACCTTTCTGATGGCACTTTCTGGTACATCCTACACAATGCAAAGCTGTATCTTTTCTTTCTCAGCCTTTAAGTTGATGACATTTTGACCTGTGGGAACATACAAATCTTTCCCTGTAGTTAGTATTAAGATTTAAATTGCAAAGTTTTTGACAAAAAGGTTTCATATATATCTGTATCCCCCTTTTTATTTTAGGTTTTTTATTTTTTGACCCATGTGTCTCAAAAAGGCAGTTGTAGTATGCATACCTATAGGCAGGAATCAAGGCACAGATTTCATCAAATTCACCCAAGCTGTTTTGGGTGACTGTATGTCATTAACTTGGGAAGCAAACTTAATTCCTCAAGTTAAATCATCCTACAGGAAAAGAGAATGCTACAAGATGATACTGTACAACAGAAAAATTATAGAGAACATTTGTATGTTGCAATCCCAAAGTTATTGTTATACAGATTTTAAGTAAAACAAATGTGGACAACAACAATTTACATTTCCAATTAACTCAGATGCATTACGTTTTGATCAAAACCTTTAAACCAATGTTGTTTAATATACACATATTTACTTTTACTAAGTCCTAAAACACCATGCAACCTGGAGACAGAGTCTGGGCAAAATTGGATAATTGTTGAACACACGTCAATTAAGTATACATCAATTGAATATAGACCTGTGTCCCTCTCCTGCCCCTCCTACCCCTCCTGATTCACCATTTCAGTCAGTTTTCTGATGCAGTATTTCTGTTGTTGTTTTTTTAATATGCATCCCTCTCCACAAGAAATATTTGCAACTGGATTATTGGCGCCAGCATACACAGATGAGGGATACCATTTGTCGTTTGTTTTTCTGGAACTGTGTAACTTCACTTAATATTATATCTTTTAGCTCTATCCATTTACCTGCAAATTTCATGATGCTGTCTTTCTTTACTGCTGCATAGAACTGCATTGTGTACATGTACCACATTTTCTCTATGCACTCATCAGTTGAGGGGCATTTGGGTTGGTTCCAGCTTTTTGCTATTGTGAACAGAGCTGCAATAAATAAATATAGCTGTGCATGTATTTCTGCAGTAAGATGAGTCTTATGGATATAGACCCAAGAGTGGTATGATTGGGTCAAATGGCAAGCTCATTTTGAGTCTTCCAAGGGTTCTCCACACTGCTTTCCATAGTGGCTGTACAAGTTTACATTCCCACCAGCAATGGATGAGTGTTCCCCTTTCCCCACAACCTCTCCAGCACTTGATATTGTTTGTTTACTTGATCCTGGCCAGTCTTATTGGTGTGAGATGATATCTTACAGTGGTCTTAATTTGCATTTCCCTAATTGTTAGTGACGTTGAACGGTTTTTAAGATGTTTCTCAGCCATCTCTAATTCCTCCTCTGTGAAGTCTCTATTCAGTTATTTGCTCCATCTTTTGAATGATTCATTGTTTTCTTTCTTCTTTGTTTTTTTGAGTAGCTTGTATACTCTGGAAATTAATGCTTTGTCAGATGTATCTGCAATGAAGGTTTGCATTGAAATGAAGCTGAGATTTAAGGAGTATAATTGATTTTCAAAGTATAAATTGATTTTAAGTATATTGTGACACTAATATAAGTTCCTCTAAAATTATATATATATATATATATATATATATATATTATTTTCAATATTATAATTGGCAATAAAAATGGATATTTTTTCATGGTGTCTGTCCTAAAAGATAAAGCTAGGTTTTGCTATGAGCTTTGTCTTAACATGATTCCAGGGTAGAAAAATATAAGGATTTTCCATGAAAATAATATAAATCTAGTTAAGAGATATTCATTTATTCTGTGTTTTATATATTTGGTCAGAGGGTAGTTTTTATATTTTCCGTTAATCTTAATTTTGAAAAATGACTTTCATACACCCCTCCTTTTATCTTACAATTTGACAATTTTGCTTCTTGTATGGATAGTAATGTTGAGAAGTTTGAAAACATGCAGAAAAAAATAAAAGTATGGTTCCAAAAGTTGCTTTCTGAGGTGGTGAGTCAATTTGTGTGGTCTTTGTGACTCCAAGTATAGTGTACCAGGGCCAGAGCCAGAATGTGCAGAAGGTGATGGTGCAGCCCATGAACCTCATCTTCAGATACTTGCAAAATATCTTGTGTTCTGGTGTGGCTGTATGAGCAACTGAATTTGCAAATAGATGGTTGTACCATTGGCTTCGATGAGTGTATGATAACAACTGCGGCCAAGTGTGGGGGTGCAGGCCTCTAATCCTAGCACTCCAGAGGCAGAGGCAGGCAGATCTTTGTGAGATCTAAGCCAGCGGGTCTATAGTGTGAGTTCAAGGCCAGCCTGGTCTACAGAGTGAGTTCCAGGACAGCTGGGGCTACAGGGAGACCCTGTCTCAAAAAGACCAAAAAAATAAAAAATGATAACAACTGGGTCAGGTCATATTAAAAAAGAGATAACATTATTCTGCTGCGAAATGTGTCCAACTGGAAATGATCAAGAAAATGAGAAGTTGAGAAGCCAATACAGTCTGTTCTTTTTTAAAAGTGTCTTCTGGGAGCATAGACTTAAACATGTATTAATATGTTTCATGATCATAATGTTATCAAGTGATAATAAATGCTGTGAGAGATTGTTTTTATTAAAAAATAAAAAAGTATAAGGAATTCTCTAATAGCCTACAATCAGCTTCATCTAGTATTAATGTATTATCTTGTGCAATATATTTGTCATAATTGAGGACACAAACTGATTATTATAAGTAACTAAGACTATTCAATTAGTTCAGTTTTTCATATTTTATATTTTAATTGACTTACAAAATTTATCTATCCTAAGCCAGGCATGGTGGCACACACCTTTAATCCTAGCACTTGGGAGGCAGAGGCAGGTTGATCTTTGTGAGTTCAAGGCCAGCATGGTCTACAGAGTGAGTTCCAGGACAGCTAGGGCTACAGTGAGACCCTGTCTTTAAAAGACCAAAAAAAATTATCTATCCTTATGGTGCACAGAATGATGATTAAAATCTACAGTAGACACTGTAGAATGGCTAAGTCAAATTGATTACATTTTGAATTCCTTTCTTTTTAACCTATTATTCTTTTCTCTTCCATGACACTATGGACCACACTTTAACACGTTTAACCATCATTTCCCTCAGGCTCATCTGGGCTTGCAAGAAAGAGAAATGGAGATATTGAAACAAGACTATTTTTTTTTGTTCTTTTTGAGACAGAGTCTCCTGTTAGTCTCAGCTGGATTGGAACTCACTATGTAGACCAGGCTTGCCTTGAACTCACAGAGATCCACCTGACTCTGCTTCCTGAGTGTTGGGATTAAAGGCATGTGCCACAATGCCTGGAAAGAGAACTTTTTATTAACTAGTCAAATAAAAACAAATAAGCTTATTTTGCTAATAATGAAAACATACCTAATTTTAGAGCTATGTATCAACATACAGTATTGATAAATATACCATAAACTCAGATATGTGCTTGTTTTTTTATGTCATGTACCCTATCAAAAGCCTATTTTCTTATTATCTTTCAGCATGATATTATCTTGATGTTTTGCAAGAACAAGTTAACATTGTATCAGATATAATAATAATAATAATAATAATAATAATAAAATGTCTCTAATTTCTGAACATTGAATACTGGCAAAACTATACTACCATTCTTTAACAATAATGTGAAATTTGTTAATGTTACTATAATGTGAGTTTGCCACTCACTCTCAAAGTTCTGCAATCTATACAAAGTCTTTCAATAGAATCATGCTACTTCTTAAAGAAAGTGATGTTA
This sequence comes from Rhizomys pruinosus, assembly GCA_009823505.1. Taxonomy (NCBI): domain Eukaryota; kingdom Metazoa; phylum Chordata; class Mammalia; order Rodentia; family Spalacidae; genus Rhizomys; species Rhizomys pruinosus. Next base: position 2,706,564 of record VZQC01010902.1, read on the forward strand.
ATAAGATTTTTCTAAAAAAATCTCTGAAATTAATGTGTTAATAGAAATGAAGAAAGGTCAGTTTGAAAATATTCATATAACTTGAACAATTTAGTCATAAAAACACCAACACACACACACACACACACACACACATACGCACACACACACACAATTCCTAAGTATATGTGGTATATATACTTAGTTTGCTTTTGATATGTGGTTATGTAATAGTTTATATATTTCAATGACATCGCTGTGCATGAAAGTTAGAGTAATAACATTGCAAATATATGCCATTATCTCAGCTCTCCAATGCAGATGATACTGCAGATGTATAGTGGTGGTTTATCTGAATTCTGTAGAAGAACCATGCGATGTACTCATTCTCCAAAACTGTCCTAACAATTTATTTCGCAACTGAAAAAAAAAAAAATAACAGGTAGTGGGGTCACAAGGCAACATTTCAAGATCAATGTCAGTAGATGATTCTCCACCAGGTGGGAGGTAGAGTGTCCAGGACTTGTTCTTTCCTTCTAGTGGCTGTCTATGTTGGGTGATCTTTGGCTTTTATAAACAATATCAGAATACCCCCGTTAAGGTCCACATGTCATCTCAGATTTCCTCTTATTTTAAGGACACTCATATTGGATGAGAATTCTCTTCTATTCCATAAGACTTCATCTTAAATACTTGCTTATACCATGTCTCTATGAGGTGGTTTGAATGAGAGTGTCCCCCATAGGCTTTAAGTATTCAGACATTTTGTCCCCAGCTGGTGGCGCTGTTTGGGGAGGTCTTAGAAGGTGTAGCCATGCTGGAGGAAGTATGTCACTGGGGGTAGCTTAGAGGGCTTAACAAGCTTTGCTAGTCTCCAGAGACTCTCTCTTGACTTCCTGTGCTCATTGCGAGATGTGAACCTTGGCTTTCTGCTCCAGCCCCAGCCACCTTGCCTTCCACCACAATGGACTCTGAGTCCCTGGAACCGTCAAATGTAAGCTCACATAAACTCTTCCTTTTATAAGTTCCCTTGGTCATGGTGTTTTATCACAGCAACAGAAAAGTGACTAATAAACTCTAATATCAAAGAAAGTGGATTTCTGAGAAACTTGATGTTAGGAGAGAAATACAGATATGAAGAAGCATATGCTTCAACCTGTTGGAAGTAGGTTATTAGGATATATTTTTCCTCTATATTTCCCACTTAAATTTTTTATAAAATATTTTATTGATGTTTTGTGTATTTCATACATTTTTCAGTCCAATTTAGACTCATTTCCCTTTCCATGTTCCCTACACCACCCCAGTTCATGGATTCTCCCATACATGTCTTGCAACTTTTTCTTAGTCTTATTAAATTTTTTTCTCTGCAGAGGGTTTTTTTTTTTGGCAGAAGTTAACTGTTTCAGTCAGTTCTTTGACCCAGTCCTTTTGTTGATATTGTTCCCTCCCATTTGTATTGCTCCAAAATATGCCTAGATAAATGTCACATATATACCAGAAGTTTGATCTCTCAAAATAAACTGTATGTTAATTTCAAAATATGTTTAAGAATTCATGTTTCCCTTTAATTTTATATTACTCTAAAATATGAATACATACCCTCCACCCATATACCACAATTACAAAGTCTGAACATAAGTGGTAAGTTAAGTCTACAGCCTCTTAAGGAATTCACATTATAACAGCACAGTTGCTTTTAGATAAAAAGAAATATAACATTAACATTGCTCAGTTTGCCTTTCAACTTGGGGTTTGGTGAGAGCATCCACAACTGAGGGATACCATTTGTCATTGTTTTTCTGGGACTGTGTTACTTCACTTAGCTTAACGGATTCAAGTTCCATCCATTTATCTGCAAAGTTCATGATGTCATTTTTCTTTACTGCTGCATAGAACTCTATTGTGTAGATATCCCACATTTTCATATCCACTTGTCAGTTGAAGGACATTTGTATTGGTTCTACCTCTTTGCTATAGTGAAGCGAGCTGCAATAAACATAGATCTGCATGTACTTCTGTGATATGATGAACTTTGTGGATATACACCCAGGAGTGGTATGACTGGGTCAGGTAGTAGGATAACTTTGAGTCTTTTAAGGGTTCTCCACGCTGATTTCCACAGTGGTTGTATGAGTTTGCATTCCCACCAGCAGTGAATGAGTGTTCCCTTTTCCCCATTCACAATAGCCTCAAAAAAAAAATTCCTAGGAATAAACTTAACCAATGACACCGAAGATATCTAAAAAAGTTTTAAACGCCTGACGAAGGAGATTGAAGACATCAGAAGATGGAAAGAGCTCCCATGCTCATGGATTACAAAAATTAATATAGTAATAATGTCCACTGTACCCAAATTAATATACAGATTCAATGCAATCCCAATTAAAAATCCCCATGAGTTTCCTCAGAGTCTTGGAAAAAAAATCCTCAAATTCATATGTTAAAACAAAAGAACTATATTAGAGGGCTATAGTCATAAGAATAGCTTGGTACTGTCACAAAAATAGATCAATGGAACAAAACTGAAGATCCAAACTTGAGGTCATACAATTTCAGCCACCTCGTATTTTACAAAGGAGCAAAATAAGACTCAATGGAGGAAAGAGCTTCTTTAGTAAATGCTGTTGATAAAACTGGATCACCATTTGTAGACAAATAAAACTAAAGCCCTACCTCTCTCCCTGTCTAAAAATCAACTCAAAGTTCAAAAAAATAAACAAAATCTGAAACTCTATAGATGATAGAAGAAAATGTTGGTAGAAACTCTGGTGGTTTGCATGAGTGCCCCCCATAGGCTGTAAATATTCAGACATTTGTCTCCAGTTGATGGCGCTGTTTTGGGAGGTCTTGGAGGGTGTGGCCGTGCTAGAGGAAGTGCGTGTTGGGAGCAGGCTTAGTGAGTTTTAACAAGCCTCTGTGTTCTACAGTTGCCCTCTCTGTTTCCTGTGCTCTTTGCGAGATGTGACCCTCGGTTTGGTGCTCCAGATCCAGCCGCCACGCCTCCCGCCACAATGGATTCTAGTTCCCTGGAACGTCAATCATAAGCTCAAATAAACTCTTCCTTTTATAAGTTCCTTGGTCATGGTGCTTTATCACAGCAACAGAAAAGTGACTAATACTGTAAATTGGTACCAGAGAGTGGGCTGTTGGCTGTGAAGACCATGTGTATGTTTGGAGATGTGTAGAAGACTTTGGAACTTTGGGCTGGAAAGGCTGTTGACTATTGTAAGCAGAGCTTAAAGGGCCATTCTAGTGGAGGCCTGGAAGAAAGCATGGCTGCAAAAGATGTGGTTTCAGGGGAAAATAAAGACTTAGGCAGCAACCGGGATATTTTGAGTCTGGCAGCAGTTTGCCCACAGCCCAAATGCTTGCCTGATGCTAAGTTGAAAAGCAGTGGACTGATGTCTTTGGCGGAGGATATTTCAAGACAGCCTAATGTAGAAATGGTGGTGTGGCTTTTAATGGTGAATATTATACAGATCTACGTGAAAAAAGCAGATGGGGCAGAAAGAAATGCAGAATGTACAGTTTGGATCTGAAAAATGCACTAGGAAGATTAAAGGTGGGGCCAAGGCATGTGAAGGAGAGGCTCCCTTTCATAAGGAGATTAAAGCCATTAAGGAGAGGCCTGGAGATTTACAAGTAAACAAAAGAATCAGTACCTTCAGGGCAAGACCACACCCAGCTAATCATCCAGCAAGTCCAGGGCAGAGAAAAATGGCAAATGTGGTTAAAGTAGGAGAGATTCCATCCCGAACTTGCAGTCAAATTCGGCAGATTCATTCATGGTTGCTGACTTTAGAGGCATGAAGTCTGCAAGAGTGAAGGGGTCATCAGTTCTTCCTCCATGGTTTCAGAGTGTCCCTGCATAAAGTAGGCCCTGATGGACAATTGTGTGAAGCTGTGAATGTGAAGCCTGTTTGGCAGCAGAGACCCCAAGAAGACTTTTGAGATGCCAGACCTGTGAGATATTTGCCAAGGAGAACTGCATACAGGGAGTGGTACCAGCCTAAGGAAGAGATGTATGTTGCAAGCAAAGCTGGAAGAGCTGAGTCATCTAAGCCCTTTGGAAGTCAAGTCCCAGAAGTTGCATGTGGAGTTACAGGACTTGGCATTTGCCCTGCTGGTTTTCGGTCTTGTTTTGGTCCAGTGTTTCTTCACTATGCCTCTATTCCTCCTTTTTGGAATGGGAATGTGTATTCGGTTCCACTGTACATTGGGAGTATGTAATTTGTCTTTTGATTTTACAGGAGCTTACAGTTAAGAGATTGGCCTGAGTCTCAGAGGAGACTTTGGACTGTGGACTTTTGAATGGCATTGAGACTGGTAAAGACTGTGGGGACTTTTAAGGTTGGACTAAATGCATTTTGCATTTTATATGGTCAGGAGCCTATGGGGGCCAGGGAGTGGAATGTGGTGGTTTGCATGAGTGTCCCCCATAGGCTGTAAGTATTCAGACATTTATCTCCAGTTGGTGGCGCTGTTTTTGGAGGTCTTGGAGGGTGTGGCCATGCTAGAGGAAGTGCTATGTTGGGGGCAGGCTTAGTGAGTTTTAACAAGCCTCTGCGGTCTACAGTTGCCCTCTCTGTTTCCTGTGCTCTTTGTGAGATGTGACCCTCGGTTTGCTGCTCCAGATCCAGCCGCCATGCCTCCCGCCACAATGGACTCTAGTTCCCTGGAACCGTCAATCGTAAGCTAAATAAACTCTTCCTTTTATAAGTTCCTTGGTCATGGTGCTTTATCACAGCAACAGAAAAGTGACTAATAAAGAAACCTACAAGACATAGTTGTAGGAAAGGACTTTGTGAATCAAACATCAGCTGCACAGGAAATAAGGTTAACAATTGACAAGTGGGACCTCATTAAACTCAAAGGTTCTGTACAGCAAAAGAAACAATCAATGAAGTGAAGAGAAAACCCACTTAAAAATTTAACAAATTCATACCAAAATGTTGTCTTCATAAAACCCCAATCTATAAAACAACTGGAATATTGAAACTATTTATGTTATAGAAAAATTTTACTTAGATGACTGAATAGCATTTTGTTATCTAGAGCATCTAAAATTTTTAAACTGTTAATATTTTGGGTTCTCTCATTTATTTTTGATGTCACAACATTGTGGGTGATTGTTTGAATTAGTGATGTGCATACAGATGTTAATGATGTATTCACTAGCTTGTTCAAATTTTAAAGGCATTCTGATTTACAGGAGAAAAATAAAACTTCATTAATAAAAAGAGTGTATAACTAGTTTTTTTTTTTAATTTTAAGTATTTTTCTCAACATAAAAGATGAATCAATGTGCCTAGTATCAGGTTTTTTTTTCATATATGTACAAGTGATAAATACAGAAATTATTTTTGAAGACGAGTAGTAGCTTCTTTTCTGTGCTGCTATAACACAACACAACCAAGACAGTTTATAGAAGGAAGAGTTTATTTGGGCTTATGGCTCCTGAGGATGAGAGTCCATCATGGTAGGGAGGCTCAACAGAAGCAGCAGGAATGAGGGTGGAGGCCAAATGCTGATTCCTCGTATGCAAGCATGGGCCAGAGGCAGAGAGAGCAAAACTCCCAATGGGGCAAGTCTATGAACTCTCAAAGCGCACTGCGAGTATTGTGCTTCTTCCAGCAAGCTTTCACCTCTCAGATATCCTAAGACTTTCCCCAGTGACAGCAACTGGCCAAGTCTCTAAATACTTGAACTTAGGGAGGCATTTTCTCATTGAAACCATCACAAAACCTAAAATAGAAAATCTTGGAATAGTGCAACTCTCCTTAAAAGTTTGTAAAAGGGGCTGGAGGGATGGCCTAGCGGTTAAGAGCGACGACCGCTCTTGCAGAGGACCCGGGTTCGATCCCCAGCACCCACATGGCGGCTGAGAACCGTCTGTGACTCCGGTTCCAGGAGAACTCCAGTTCCAGGGGAATCCGAGACCGTCTTCTGACCTCCGCGGGCATCGGCCAACGGCACGGGTGGCCCAGACCTGCATGCAGACAATACATTCATCACAACAATAAAATAAATAAAATAGAATAAATAAAAAATAAAAAAAGAAGAGACCAAAAAAAAAATTCAAAAAAAAAAAAACAAAAAAAAGTTTGTAAAAGAAAAGACACTTTATTTTGTTGTGTGAGAACAGCATCAGTTTGTATTTCCACATCATTGCTTTTCTAGTTTTTAATTAGATATACGTTAAGATGCTAAGTATTTTCATAATCCCAAATATTCCACTGATAACCTTGATATAAAATACATAGCATTCTTCATGATACTTAGTGCAAATTATTTTAAATTGTACAATGACAAGAAAATTGGAAGATGAAATCATAATGACAGGGTGTACAGTATTTTGGAATGAACATGATTGAATATCACTATGTCCCATGACTATTTGATTAACTTTCATCAGATTCCACCAAGTTCTGACTGTTACAGAGTAAAATTTGGTTTTGGTGGTTTATATTAGTAAAAAAAGGGATCAGGCAGTGCTAAACATTTAATTATATCAATATTTGTATTTGCAAGTGCTCTTGATTTCATCCTTTGGGACTAAGCTTATAGATTGTAGCCTCTACTAGTACTTGTGAGAGATGATGGATATGCAAATTTATTCCAGCATCCTAACAATTTTAAAAAGTCTTATGATACATAATAATGTATCTTCAACAGATTCAGTGTAATTTATTTTAGTACAAGTGCATTAGTCTTTGCATTTAATCTACATATATGCATATGTTTTGATTTCAGAAAACATTTTAGATATGTTGTGCAATATTTATTAATATCATGAGTCAATTTGGAAATGTAAGTGAATTTTTATGAGGAAATATTTATAAAGGAAATGTTACCAAGTAAGTGGTTTGTAATGAATCATCAACAATGTGGATACAGTCATACCTTATGCACTAATCACATGTTCAACTATAAACTTCTCAGCATCTACTTAGAAGATGAAACTATTAATTATATAATTAATCATATCAAGTATATCAAGACACCCTTCATGGCACAAAATTCACAACTTAATATACATCAGGGAGCCTTATATCATTTTGAACAATGGTTTAGAACTGCTTGCTTCCATCTATTTCATAGGCTTGTTCTTAAAGTCAAAACATTTTTTATCATGTATTATTCAAGAGACACTGTACTCATTAGCATTGAGGACACGATCAGCAAATGTCCTTCTCTGTAGAATCTGAACTCAGTTTAGCAGACAGTGCTACAATTGAAGAGAAGTATGAAGTAGAATTTTATTAGAAAAATAGAGCAGTTAAAAAAAAGAAAAATAGAGCAGTTAGCACTTGTTAAGGGCTATTTGATTAACTGTGATGAATTAGAAATTTTCTCAAAATAAATTAGCTCTACTTTGAAAGCTAAAGTAATTCTTTAGTGAAAGGGCCCAGGAGTTTTAGGATTGTTCCCATATCAGGGATAACCAGAAGTTAAGAACTGCACAGTGGAAGTGACTGAAATTGGACAATTGCTGTTATCTCTGCCAATTCCATGACATAATTATGCAAATAAAATTGTCCTTGGAGAGGCTATGTTAACCTAGCAATTAGCCTGTGTCCAAGAGAACACCACCCTTTCTGAGACTTTTAATTTTTTTAGTGTAGAACTGTCATTATTACAGATTCAGTCAGAGGGTCCCACAGCTAAGAATTTGAAAACTGTTGTAATCTGGAAACTACCATTAAAATACAAGATGAGAATTTTACTTCTGACTGTAAATGTAAGAGCTGTGCTCTGACAAAGATCACATTTCCCATGAATTAGTAGCTTCACTCTAAATCCAAAACTCTGAGGGAATCAAGTGAAACACAATAGGGGTCAGGACCACATTCGTTTAAACTTTGCTAATCTATTGATAAACAACCAGTTTCTTCTGCAACAAAGACATAGGAAATCACCTTGTTTCCAATTAAGGTAGTAATTTCAAACCCTTGTGAAATGTTTCTACCCATCTACTTCAATGTATTTGTAATACTTAATAGTTCATCTTCAGCTGTGTGGTTGACTCTTAGAGAAAATACACTTGGGTGGATACCTATCATAATCTTGAAAACCTTCCAAGGACAACACAGTGTCTGTAAGTTTATTCAACGAATTTTGATTATATAGAAACCTATTATCAAGAGTTCATATTATACACTATTATGTATGTAAACATATGAAGTATATTGGCACACTTATGCTGCTGTTTTAGCATTTTAGTTAGGAACAATGCTTTAAGTTAGAGCTGTATTGGAGTGGGAAAGGTTATGAAATACAGTCCTCTTGGAGAGTTGAAGTAAAAATGAACTCTAAAAAGCATGGCTTTGTTCATTGCTTTCACATTTCTATACACTTATTGTAGTTTTATACACAAAAAGAAAAAAATGCCAACTATATTTAAGTGTAAAAGTGTTTTCATATTCAATGAATACTGTAAAATAATCTCTGTGGGTGTGGGGGGGTGTTCGTGTTTGTGTGCACATGGTGTGTGTGTGTGTGTGCATGTGTGTGTGTGCGTGTACAGGCATGTGCATTACACTTAATTAGGAATTTCAGTTTCTAAATTGACAAATAAAGTATATGGTCATTATGGGGTATTTATATTTAGGTAACTAAAAATGAATTACCACATTCAGCCATTGTTTTATGCTAACTGTTACCATTAGTTTCTTTACATGTAAAATATGTTTAATGCATTTACAGACAAAATAGAAAAGTTTGAAAAGACAAAATCTATACTTGGACCTTTAAACAACTGGGGATAAGAGAATTCAGAGTATCAGAATAAATTTGTTGAGCTGGAAGACAAATGTGAAGATGCTGCCCAGAACTCTCCTCCTCTTCGCCATCATTACTCTGTGAGTTAGTGTCCTTGATTGAAGATGCATACAAGGTGGAGTTCTGAGCTATCCCCTGAGTTTCCATTGCGTGAAATTTTCCCATATGGCAAATTACATGTTTAAATAAGCTTATACCTTATCCTTTCAGATATATCTTCTACTACAGTGGTCATTATCAAGACAGAAAGTTCTCTTTCGCTTGTCTTGGATAGGGGTTAGAAGATCAAAGACTGTGTTAATTTACATTGGACTTTGTTCCAAGGTTGGTGCTTCCACAATATTAGACACAACAGGCCCACATGGAAACTCCTTGTGGATCATCAATACCTCTGGCAAATAGGCTACTGGGTAAAGTCAGCAGGCCCTCTCAAAAGCCTGAAGAAGGAGGGTTCTAGTGTATCTGAGGAACCTCATTAATGGTGCACAAAACAACAAAATATCCATAAGTGATAATATGATATCTAATGCTTTAAAACATGCTGAGAGAGTAGAAAGCTAAATAAATAGAAAAGCTTTCTAGACATATTTGAAGAAATACACTTATCTCCAGAAAGGAAGTTTTTTTAAACAGAGACAAATTTTTTTTACTGAATATGGGGCTTGCTGTTTTTACCAACTTGATTTCTCAATGCACTCCATGCTTCCTCCTTTCTCTGATCGCCCAAATCCTTGGATTATAGGCAAGGAACACTATAGCCAGCTATTATGTGGGTGCTGGGGATTTGAACATCATTCCCTTATATTTAAATATTTTGGTATAATTTTAGTTAGATAAATATTCAGTCACTAACAATTAGTTAAATCACACTGGTCATATTAAGAATAATTTCGGGCTGGAGAGATGGCCTAGCGGTTAAGAGCACCGACCGCTCTTACAGAGGACCCGGGTTCGATCCCCAGCACCCACATGGCGGCCGAGAACCGTCTGAAACTCCAATTCCAGGAGAACTCCAGTTCCAGGGGAATCCGAGACCCTCTTCTGACCTCCGCGGCATTGCACGACACGGTGCACAAACTTGCATGCCAGACAGTTACATTCATACACATACAGAAATAAATAAAAATTAAAAAAAAAAAAAAGAATAATTTCAATGGAGGGCAAACTCTAGGTACTTCCTCACATTTGAATTTGTACTAAAGTAATTTGTTTTGTTAGGAAAGGCAATGTTTACGCATTTAGTGTTTAATATATAATATATTGATATATATATATATATATATATATATATATATATATATATAACCAAACTCCCAGAGGTCTCTCTTCATTGTTATAACAAAATGACACAGACTGACATATTAACAAAAGAAATACATTTGATACAGACTTAGAGCCTGGAAACATGAAAATAAAACTGATGACTGATCAGTATCTGATTAGAGCTGCTTTATTCCTCAGACATGTCTTCTTTATCCACATGTTTTCATATACCGGAAGGAACAAGAGGCCTTCTTTGACCTTATAAAGACATCAATATCATTTTGAAGGGTTTGCTCTAATGATCTAACAATAAATAAAAAGATCTACCTCCTAATACAGGTATCTCAGAAATATGCATTTTGAGGGAATGCAAAGACTTACTCCAAAGCTGTCTTCAGGATCGTAAAGATGGCACAGTAGGCAAAGTTAATGGGGAAATAATTGCAGTAAAAGAAGCCTTTTGTGAGAGGCCAGATATTGGTCTTAGCCCAGGAGTTATTCCTTAGTACTATCTGATCCTTGCATAGAGACATGATTGCTGAGGAAATCTGATTGATGCAGAGGACAATGTGAAGAGCTCCCGAGGTAGATTTTATTAAAGCTAGTGAAAAAGGTATCACACACTAAGTCATGTAACAATAGAAAAATGTCTCCAATTTATGGAGCCTGGAAGCCTGAGATTAAAGTGTTAGAAAAGCTGTTTTATGGGACTCTGGTACTGTCTTGTAGCTGTCTGTCTTTCTCTGTATCTTCCTGTGATCTTTTCCCTACGTGTGTGTATGTGCCCCATATTATTCTTGCTATAAAGACATCAATAATAAATTAAAGTTTATATTCACAACTCATTTAACTTAATTATGCTGTAATGATCTTAACTAAAAATGCAGTCATATTCTGAGGCTTTGGTATTGAACATGGGACAACTATTACCATCTCTGCAAGAAGACCTGCAATGAGAGGAAGACAGTGAGCATCATGACAGTTAACAAAAACACAAAGAGAAACTGGATGTTTTCACTTCTTCACATGATTTGTAGATGTTTAGGTTGGCATGAAAAACACCACTCTTACAGTCACCGGATGAACTGACAATTCATTCACATAGAGGAGAGACATGAAAATGAGTATAGACAATGAACACTGTGCTCCGCATGGCCACTTAAATCTCTTCTCAAACTCAACACACAGATGAGGTTTAAATGAGGCCCCTCTGTGCTGTACATAGAGAACCTGTTATTGTCCCTTAGAAATAACTAGAACAGTAAGCTTGGCTAGGTGCCACATCAAACAGGGAATTTGAACGGAATGCAAAAAAGTATATTAAATTTGATATAAAGGAGTTCCAGTTCCAAGATGAGCCCAGTATACCTGTGAGGGCTCCTTATTGACTGGCCTGAGATTTACTACGTAATGACTAGCAGGCTGTGCATAAATGTATTTTCTCTGAGGGCTGTAGAGAAGGCTCAGTTGTTAATAGCACTGGATGCTTTTGATGAAGACCTGGGTTGTTTGAGTTTCAGAACTTACATGACAACTATCAACTGTGTGAACTCTCTAGGAGAATCTGAAATTCCCTTCTGATCTCTCTCTCTCTCTCTCTCTCTCTCTCTCTCTCTCTCTCTCTCCCAAATGAAAATAATAAATACAATATTAAAACGAGAGATCTATTCCCACAAGTAGGGTAAAACTCCAATGTATTGCTTATAGGTGAGTATGACTCCCCATAATATATTTGAAGAATATTGTATTATAATTTACAACTATTTTTTTCTTCTCTGCACCATATTATGCTTCCCAGTGGGTTGATTGCATCACTACTTGAAAATAAGATGTGTGCAGAGGAAATACACTCTGTGCCAAATCACAGCATTCTGTTGTCATTCAGTACTCAGCTTGCTCTTGAAACTCTGCCCTCTAATGTTAGTGCAGTGTGCATGCATCAGGGTCACTTCTGTGTACATTCTGGTGAAAGATGCCTTAAGAAGTTAAGCAGGGAGCCAGGCGTGGTGGCACACGCCTTTTATCCTAGCACTTGGGAGGCAGAAGCAGGCGGATCTTTGTGAGTTCAAGGCCAGCCTGGTCTCAGGGAAAGCAGATTCCCTGCCAAGGAAACCTAATCTATTTATGTCAATTAACATTAAAAAACTTGTTTTCCTAAATTTTTGTGTTTACTGATGTTGTTTGCATTGGTAAGTAATTTTTTGAAATATTATCTATGTATAAAAATGGGAAGAGTAATAGCTTTACATATGGGTACCAACTTACAGATGAAATCATTTTTTGAAATCTGAATGAAAAAGGTAAATGGTGCTGAAATGCTGGTTCAGCAGTAAAGTTGCTTTTGCAGAAGACCTGGGTTCAGTTAACAGCACCCACATGGTGGCTAAAAACTGCCTGTGACTCCAGTTCCAGGGGATTCAATGCCCTCTTTTGACCTCTGCAGATGTTGCAGGACACAGGTATACTTACATATATGGAAGCAATGCATTCATACACATAAAATAAAAATTATAAATGACAACAATAATAAAAGGTGACTCTACATGCTCAGTCATCAATTATTGCATATGCAGCCATGTGTGGTGGTCCATACCTATAACCCTGGAAGATGGGAGAACAAGGTATGTGTATCACCATGTGTTCAAGGTCAGCTTGTTATATTGTGAGTTTTAGAGTCCTTTGGGCCACAGACTACTCTTTTTGAGACTCTGTCTCAAAACAAAACCAAGTAAATAAATACACAAATAAATATATCAAATATTAAGCATGACTATTACCTTTAATATTTTTGAAGAAATAATATCAAATAAACTTGTTACTTTACACAGTGAAACTTTACTCAAAGTATTTTGATAGCAGGCACTCAGAATTATAGTTATGTTTGTAAACAATAAAATTAGTACACTCTGGAAAATATCTACTTACTCTTTTGTTTGTATTTTTTGTGACACAGGATCTCTCTATATCTCTAGTTAACCTAGACAGAGATAGGTAGAACAGGATGACTTCAATCTCACAGTAATATTCCAGCCTCTGATTCCAGAGTGCTAGGAATCAAAGCACTTACCCCCATGCCTTGAAAAGATATATTTACTTTTTATATAATTTTTGTGATGTTCATAAATATATGTGATAATATTTACATCCCCTCCTTTCTACACCAAACCGTATAATATAGGCTCTGAGAGAGTTGGAGAGAGAGAGAGAGAGAGAGAGAGAGAGAGAGAGAGAGAGAGAGAGAGAGATAAAGGGGGACCTATAGGGTCTAATCATTTATCCCCAAATGCCTGGTGTGGGTCCATCCAATAGAGCTTGATCAGGAGTCTGACACATAATGAGACTGACTCTCATCCCAGCAGCCATTGGTTGTTAATATTTCCTCAGGACATGATATGGTTTAGTACCCACTTCCTCACATCTATGCTGGGATTTTGTCTGGTCTACATTTATGTTAGAATTGGGCATGCTCTCACTGTTGCTGTGCGTTCAAGAGTAACTGTCCAGCCATATGGAAAAGTCTTTTTCCTTGTGGTCATCTGTCATCTCTTGCTCTTATAATCTCTCTGTCCTCTCTTCTGCAATGACTCCTGAGTCTTTCAAGTGGGAAATTTGTTACAGCTGTGCTATTCATTGGCAAGATGTCTTCAGCCTCTAATAGTTTACACGCTGGCCAGCTGTGCTTTCTGAAAATCGCCACCCATTCCATAAGAAACTTAGTTTGGTAAGAGTTGAGACATCCATGAGTCAATTAGTATTATGCTATGCCATTAGAATTCAGTTTAATACTATATCTGTTTTGTAGAATAGTTGTAGGATTGCTTCCCTGTGGTCTGTGTGCAAAATAGCCTCAGGTTCCTAAGCTTTATATCATTGTCAAGTATGGACTCAGTTCCATACTGAGTCTTTAAATCCAATTTGAAAGTAGTTGGTTACTTGCACAATACCCATGCCACTATTGCAGCAGTGGGCACATTTGGCCGGCCAGTCGTTCTAGCATATATGATTCAAAGCTGACTGTTGATTAATTTTCTCTTCATGTAGCATGCATAACTCCTTTCAGTACTGTGAAAACTAGCCATTACTGATGATGCTTTGATTTCAGCATGAGGTTTAATTTCCCCATGCGTATGTTCTGAAACTCATGTGTGTAATATCTTCAAGTTATGGTGGGTAATGAAGAGCAGGCGTAGAGGCCAGTATTATTTGATGGTTATGGATCCCCTCATCAGCAGCTCCAAAGAGAGAGTCAGTTCCCTGCATTGGGCATTTACCATTGTATCCTAAGTTGCCTAATAAGTTATTGCCTCCCTCTTATAAGGTAACTCCTTTCAACCTCTATTTATAATGTGTAAGTATATATCATGAGAAGGATCTATAGAGAAGGTTTTACATATGGCTTTTCACTTTTTATAACATATTTTATTTATGTTTTGTGTATTTCATACATCGTTTCTCAGTCCAATTTAGACACATTCCCTTTTCCATATCCCAACCCCACCCCAGTTCATGCATTCTTCCATGCATGTCTTGAATCTTCTTCTCAGTCTTTTGTTTATATTTTATCGAAGTTTTGTGCATTTCATACATCATTTCTCATCCCAATCTAGACTCATCTCCCCTTTGATGTCCTCCCACCTGAGTTCATACACCCCGCCATTCCTGCCCTGTGTATTCTGATTCTTTTCACATTTTTCAAAGCAGAGGATTATTCTTCTTGGCAGAACTTTACTGTTTCAGTCAGTTCCCTGTCCCAGTTCATCTACTGTTATAGTTCCCTCCATTCGTATTGCTTCAACATATGCACTCATAATAGCCTCCAAACAAATAAATTAGCTAGGAACAAACCTGACCAAACACACTAAAAATCTCTACAAAGAAAAATTTAAAACCCTCAAGAAGGAAATTGAGGGAAAATACTAGAAGATGGAAGAACCTCAAATGTTCATGGATTATCTAGGAACAAACCTGAGCAAACACGCTAAAAATCTGTACAATGAAAATTTTATATCCCTCAAGAATGAGATTGAGGAAGGTAGTAGAGGATGGAAGAACCTCCCATGATCATGGATTGGAAGAATCAATAGAGTAAAAATGACCATCCTGCTCAAAATAATATACAGATTCAATGCAATCCCAAATAAAATCCTCATGATCTTCTTCACAGACCTAGAAAAAAAATCCTAAAGTTTATATGGAGAAACAAAAGACCCTGGATAGCCAAAGCAACCCTGAGCAAAAAAAAAAAAAAAAAAGCAACACAGGGGGTATTACCATACCAGTCTTCAAACTATATTACAGGGCTATAGTCACAAAAACAGCCTGATATTGGCACAAAAACAGATCCATAGATCAGTGGAACAAAACTGAGGGTCCAAGCATATGGCTTTTTCTAAGGACCTTTCATTCTAGTTATTCTTCTCCATATCCCTTCTGCACTATGTCCTCCATTTCTCACCTCAATTATCCATTCTTACTCTATTAGTTCTCTGCCACCCTTTAAGTCTGTGTATTGTATCTTCTTTCCCAGGAAGCATTTTTCTCCCGTGGCCATTTCTTGGGTTCTTGAACTCTCTAGATGTTCAAAGGAAAATGATAATATATATTATTACTATATAAGATATATGGTTCATAGCTTACAATAGTTTATATATATAAATTTTATATATATTATATTCTTTTATATATGATAACATCTCTATTAATATATATATCTATATATATCTATCTATAGGAGATTTGAAGCTAGGTAGCATTCACTTACAAGAGAGAACTTGATACATTTGTACTTGTGGTTCTGAGTTTCCTCACTTGAAATGATTGTTCCCAGGTCCATACCTCCTCATGGACTGGTACAATGAACATTGTGAAATTTACCATATTACCAAAAGCAATCTATAAATTCTGTGCAATATTTATTAAATTTCACACAAAATTCTTCACAAAAAATATAAAGTAATCTCAAATTTCATATGGAAACACAAAACCAATAGGGTCCCCAAAATAACCCAGGAAAATAAGCAAGCAGGTGATTCTGACCTCAAATTATACTACAGAGTGATAGTTATTAACAACATCCTGGTATTGTCATAAAACACACATTGATCACTGAAACAGAACTGAGAATGCCAATGTAAATTAACACCTTTATAGTCCCCTGGATTTTGACAAAGAAGCCAAAATACACAATGGAGAAATGACAACACGTTAAACAAACAGTGTGGGTCAATGTGGATAGCTGCATGTAGAAGAAGCTATGATTCCTATCTCTCATCATGTGTAAAATTCATCTCCAAACAGATCAAGGACTTCGACATAAGACCCCATGCCCTGAATGTGATATAGAAGAAAGTATTGAGTATGCAGGAACTTACAAGCACAGAAAGAATTTTATGAACAAATCTATAGTTCAAGCTTTAAGTGTGTATGTTGACAAATGAAATCTCATGAAACCGAGACACTTCTATACATGAAATGATGCCATCGTTTGAGTGAAGAGATCACTTACAGAATTGGGAAGTAAAGGGGCTGGAGAGATGGCTCAACAGTTAAGAGCACCAATTGCTCTTACAGTGGACCCAGGTTTGATTCCCAGTGCCCACATGGTGGCTAAGAACTGTCTTTAAGCCAGGCGTGGTGGTGCACTCCTTCAATCCCAGAACTTGGGAGGCAGAGGCACAAGGATCTCTATGAGTTCAAGGCAGCCTGTTCTACAGAGTGAGTTTCAGGCCAGCTGGGGCTATAGGGAGACCCTGTCTCAAAAACAAACAAACAAACAAACAAACAAAAAAGAGTTGGGGAAAAATGTTACTATGTATCCTACTGACAGAGGATTGGAATCCAGAATATACAATGACCCCCATATGGCCTTTGGATTCAAGTTGGTGTTCCAATACATATAAACCAATGTATAGATTTGAGTATTGAAATTTGGTGTGCACCCTAAAGGAGGTGCAGGTACAGGAAGGAATCTAAATATGATCAGAATAAGTTGTGTGAGGGGGCTGGAGAGATGGCTCAGTTGTTAAGAGCATTGGGCTACTCTGGCAAAGGAATCAGATTTGGACCCAGAACCCACAGTACAAATAACAACTGTCCATAACTCAAGTTCCAACGGACCTGACACACTCTTCTCATCTGCATGGGCATTGCATGGCATGAGTGCACTTACATACATGCAGGCAATACACTCATACTTTTAAAATAAAAATAAAATATAAAAATATGTTGTATGAAATTCTCAGTAATTCAATAAAATTTAAAAAGTGAACTTTTAACTGTTCTACAAATGTTAAATATCTTTCCTCAGAAACATTTTCTTCTAGTATATCTGTATATTTTACTACCTGTATTATTCTAGAGTTCCTCAATATTTTACTATTATATAGAATTCCTCAAAAGTCATTAATTCTAATTTCTTGTTGATATATCCACATCATTGAAGAGATATAGTCCATTCCATTTAAAACAAAGGGAATAAATATTTCCTTTACAGTTTGATCCACTACTTCAGAACTTTATGCCTTTAATTACATGGAAATTGTTTAAAAATCTACTTCAGCCTGACATGGTGGTGCAAGCTTTTAATCCTAGCACTTGGGAGGCAGAAACAGGCAGATCTCTGTGAGTTCAAGGCCAGCCTGATCTACAGGATGAGTTCCAGGCCAGGGAGACCTTGTCTCAAAAACACCAAAAATTTTGCTTCAATTCTGCTGCATATTTTTATGTAACTAGAATTTTGGTAGGTGATATGTAAGTAGCTTCACCAAAAGTTTATCATGCATTGGTGCCAACTTCCACTACTTGTTTAGAAATCTTAGGGAATATTTAGTTTCTGTTTGCATAAATACTGTTAGAAGGTAAATTTCTTATGGAATCCTTTGGTCATGATTACTTAGAAAGCCTGTGTGGGTCATTTCTATCCTCTGATGTTTCTTTATTTACACGTGGCTACAATCCTCATGATATTCTTCCTTCCTAGAACCAGGCTGGCAGTTCTACAGAACTGCCAGCTTCAAGACTGTCTCTTGCCTGGAGGCAGACAGTCTCTAGGCTTAACTCTGGCAAGGAGAGGGGAGGGGCATGCTGGAAAGTTACCCGACAGGAAAAGAAAGACACACATGGACTCAGAGAAAGTCTGGGAGATAAAACTCTCATTTATTCATGCCAGCAGTATGTTTATATACCAAAAGTTACTGTACTCTGGGCAAGGAAGTGGGGGACAGGCAGATGGGGGCAAGCCACCTTGGCTCTTGGCAGGGGAGGGCTGCATAGCTCCTGTTTGTGCAAACAGTAAACTAGAGGTGTGATATTTTGCTCAATACCTCAAGGGAAGGGGCCATCAGGTACTGGAACTTTGCAGAGATAGGCAAGTCAAGAAAACACTGCAATATCCCAGACCTTCCTGGAGCTATAGATAACTCACAGAGACAATGCCCACAGAGATATCAAATAACTCTCAGAGGTTCTGCGGGATATATCAGATAACTCTCAGAGGTTCTGCGGGATAGATCTTATAGGTCCTTGCCTCAATCCAGGCAAAGTTTCATTCCTTTAAGCCTGTATAGCAACTTTAAAGATAATCAGTGTTTGATCCAAGTGTAGGAATGGTTATTTATATGATATATTCTTAAGTACAAAGATGCACAATGCCAGATTTAGTGAGATGTATTATTGGGAAGGATTAGAGATGTGCTCAGAAAGATTCATTGCAGGGACAGTATTGATGTTTAACAATGAAACTGAGGAATCAATGTCATTCCTTGATGTTCTGGGTTGTTGAGAATGAGCTGGAAGTGGGAATAGAAAATGGAAAACAAGCAGGATACAGTTCAACCAGTGTCCAGATGAACATAGTTGGCCAGCTGAGCTAATGGCCTTGAAATTGAGTGTGTTTCTGTTAACAGGTAGAACTAATGGTATTCACAAGCAATGATCCCATGGGAAATACAAGATATCACAGTTTCTCCGAGAGATAATGCTGATCTCTTAACCTGAAGCAAAAAACACCTAGACAAGGAATTAATGGATAATTGATTATGATTTCCATTAGGAAATTGGAATGAACTAATTTGTAATAGAATAAAAAAAATAAAAAAGAGGATGGCAAGTAAATTTCCTTAAAGAATTACGGTTATGCAGAGGGATCTATGTCAGCAGTAGAATGTTTACCTTGAATATGAATAAGCAGAATAATATCATGCATAGCCATTTATACTTCTCTGCATTTGTTAGTTTGTATTAATAAATTATGTCAATGAAGTAAATGCATGCTAAAATAATTTTATATACTAAAGTTTTAAACAAAGTACATAATGAGAGGATTTAGTAATTATTCAATGTATTTCAACATGTATATATTTCAAAATAGTACTAGCTTTTATTTATCATGGTTAAATTTTAATATTCATAAGGCTAGGTCCATGAAAATATCAAAGCTTGAATAATTTAGAATAAAAATGTCTAATCAGAAGACTTACTATTATTGGGAATGTAACATTTATTTTCAATATATCTTGTTTAAAATATGTCTATTCAGTACAATTATTAAGCACCTTTAATCTTAGAAATGTATACATAGTCTTTTAAATATATTTAACTAGCATTTTAAAACATAATTTATATAACACAAAACACACCTGCTATAGGTATAAAACCCAATGTTTTAAATTTATTTACAGCTTGTACAATCATGAACACAACCAAATTAAAACATTTCTTTACTCTGCAAAGTAGCCTTATGACTATTAATATCTCCTCTTTCAATGTACAGAAAATCCATTGTAACTATGAAATTTAATTCCATCTACATCAATTTTTCAGTCTTTGAATATCGAATAAATTCATCATATAGAATACAAGTTTTGGTGTGTAGGCCTTTCATAAAGCATATTACTATAGTCATAGTTTGTATAGGTACTTAAATTACTTGAATGATCAAATAATACATTATATTGTACATATATCTCACTGTATTTACATTACTTTTTATTTCTGTTCTGATTTCTTTCACTGATTGGGAATTGCGAATACTGTTTATATAACATTTATGTATAGAACTTCAGGATATATTTGTTTTGTTTACTTTGACTAGACATACCGGCAGGAGAATTATTGATTCAAATGTTAGTCCAATATTTAGCATTGGAAGATATTTAATGAGTCAATTTTTCTTCCTTCAAACTACAGTAAAACCAAAATAGCTTATCTAAATTTGTATATATTAAAAGTACAGTATAGTTTATACTTTTATTGTGCCTAGCTACCATAACATACATTTGGAATTATGAAATTCTGAAACTAAAATAAGAAAGAATGATTCAACTTTCAGTTTTTGCATTTCAAATTTTAGATAGTAGCTTCTGCCAAGCACACATTTTCTCAAAATAGCATTTGTACTTACTGCAGGTTCTCTGAAAACCTAAATGACTTAAAATGATCACGTACGTAGTAATTTTGTAATTTTTTGGCTGAGTGGCCCTGAGTCTATTGGCACCCAACAGTGAGAAAAATGACTTATAAACAGCCACATCATCCGATGCACCAGAGCTCCCTAGTCGCTCAAACTGTAAAAGTACTAAAGTTACTGCAACAAGAATTTTACATCTTTGATCAATTCCAACTGCTCATTTAGTCTTCTATAAGGATTCTCATAGCTGAAACTTGCTTCTGTGCTGTGTTCTTGATTTCTTAAAGAGTCACTTAAAGTAAAATGTAAATCAAAAATATCTAAACAAATTTCAAAATTGAACTTAAAAGCCATTTAATAAAATATGATCTTAAGTTTGACAATTAAGTTGTCACCTTGTTTCATGTGCATGTATTTCTATTACATAAGTAGCCTTACTTCCCTTGCCCAGTGCAGTGATTTAATAATTGTAATTTTAAGGATATTGGAGATTAATTCTAATGAAGTTTATTTAATCTACTTCTACAGGAGTGATCAAAACACCATTTAATGCATATTTTTTATGCTTCAGTAAATGTCAGTGCTACAGCTCAGGAGTAGAGTGCTTATTTCACATGCATAGGGCCATAGGTTAAATTCCTGGTACTGTAAAAGAGGTTTTAGTAAACTGTTATCAGACTAGTATAAGAAATACAAGGAAACTCTTATTTACTTTGTTCCCAATTATTTTTTGTAATGTTGTTTACAATAAATATATCCTTTTGATTTTAAACAATAATTATACACAGTTACATTTAAAGTTAGTATAATTTTCTTATGTTTGCAGATTAGTAGTATATAAAGGTTATGTCTTAAGCTAGATAGCTTATATCTCAGCCTGCCATACTTGGGTATAGGGATGCACAATTGAGGAATTTCCTCCATTGGATTGCCATGTGACCAAGTCTGTGGGCCATTTTCTTGATTCTTGAGTGATCTGTGGGGGCCCAGCCCAGGTGAGCAGTCCCACTGCAAGGGCAGTTGGTCTTGTGTTGTATAATGAAGCTGGCCCAGCACAGGCCAAAGGAGCAAACTTCTATGGTCTATGCTCCAAGGTTCTGCCAGAGTTTCTGCCTTGGTATCCCTTGATGAGGAACTGTGCTGTAGGCCAAATAAACCTGCTCCGCCTAAGTTGGTTTTGGTCAATGATTTTATCTCAAGAGTAGAAAGCTAACTAAGAAAGAAAATAGCTGCACAGAGTTGGTTATTGCTGTGACAGACCTGACCCAGGTGGTTCAGGGAGAACTGTGAAAGCATTTAAAACTTTGGGCTGGAAAAGCCACTGAGTGTTTAGAGTTTAGTGACCTGTTGTTGTGGATCTTGGAACAGTTCTGGAAGGCCTGGCTTTTGAAGAAGCTTCAAAGGAAAAGGATTATCAGAGCAAGGTTGCCAAAGTTCCTTGGCTAGGGTTGGGGACTGCTGCCAATTTTCCCAGTTCTCTGCTTGGTTTTTGTCTGATTGAGTCTGCATGGGTCTTGTTCATGTCATCACCATTGTTGCAAGTTTATGAGCAAGTTCCCAGAGTCCTGAAAGCCTCTGTTTAGGGAATAATTCTAGATCAGATAACTAGACTCTAGTGGTTGAACTTTCCCAGAGGGACATCTGAATACAAAAGCTTGACCTGGTTAATATAGAACAGTATACCTGAAATCTTGTGGGGACTGCTTTGGAATACTGGGGAAGAGAATAAAGAAAATATTATCAGGGCTCATTGTAGGATATTTTGAATTCGGGATCTCTGGTTTCTTATCAGCTAATGAGTCAACTGTGATTAAGAAGAGACCAGAATCACTGAAGTGAAACCTTTGGAACAATTGACGCTAGTTAGCTGGGTTTAAAAAGCAGCTATGAGTAACAAGAGACCACATTACTTTGGCAAAAAAATTTCTAGGAAGCATTTCAAGCATTTCATCAGGGTCAGTACATAGAAGCTGGAGCCCAGATGGTTGTGATAAATCCTAGATGTCCAGGTTTGAGTTATTTTTTTAGACTTTGGTTTTGCCTTATTCTTCCCTTTTGAAATAAGACAGTATTTGTTTTGGGTATATATATATATATATATATATATATATATATATATATATATTATATATATTATATATAAAAAATATATATATATATATATATATATATATATATGTTATTAAACTTTTTCCATAGGTCATACATCATTTCTCAATCAAATCTATTATCGTTTCCCTTTCCATGCCCCCCACCCCACCCTAATCCCTGCACTCTGCCATACAGGTCCTGTATCTTTTTCTGAGTCTTTTCAGAGTCCTTTTTTTAGTTATTTTTTTTGCTGTTCTCTCCAACTTGTATTGCTACAGTATATATACATATATACATAGTTATATATAGATAAATATATGTATACATACATGCATACACATATCACTTGAATTAGAGTTTTTTTGTTTTTTTTTTCCTAAACGATGTCATGTTTTCCTTAAGGAAGTCCTCAAAGGTTCCTCCTTGGCAATCCCAAACAACTATCAATCTTGCATTTTTGTTCCACATTGGGGTCTTTCCCTCCAATGGTCCCCCAAATGAAGTCCAGTAAGCACGGGTCCTGTCTTGATCCCCCTGCACCGGCCTCCATGATACAGTCGAGGTAGTCCTACAATGGCAGTCTATATTCTAACGAGGCTGCCATCCCCTTAGCTGTTTAGTCCACAAGCTGGGTATCTCAGTAGTCCCCATCTGGCATTGAAGGTTTGGAGCATTCTTGGAGAGACATGAGTCCTCAGTCCATATTGGAAGGTTAAAAAGCTGTGTCTCATGGCTTTGAAGACAGGAGCCCCCAGTTAAACTTTCAAGAGATCCTTTTACTTTTTAAAGTTTTTGAATTTTTGAAAAGACTTTAACATTATACTTTTAAAAAAATTTATTGAAATTTTGTACATTTCTTAATCTAGTTTAGAACTATTTCCCCTTCTACCCTCCCACCCCTCACCCCGCCAGAGCTCATGCATTCTGCCCTACATGTCTTGCATCTTTTTCTTGGTCTTCTTAGAATTGGTTCATGCATAAGTTTATTGTTTTGTGCAAAAGTTAACTGTTTCAGTCAGTTCCTTGAACAAGTCTTCATTGTTGTTCCCTTTAATTTTATATTGCTCCAAAATATGCATATGTGTACTCCACACATATACCAAAATTACCACATCTGACAATAAGCTATTGATTAATTCCAAAACATGTTTAGGGATTCATAATTCAATGGTAGAGTTGCATGCAGGTAATAAGAAATACTCCTTTACATTTCTAAATTACATAGCAATTTGATGTATGTTTTAATGCATTTTTATAGTAGCAGTAGGTGTTATAGTTACTAAAAAAGAAAAATAATATTACTCAGTTTGCCTTACAAATAAAGGTTTAGTGCTAGGATAAACAAATGAGGGACATCATTCTTTGTTTTTCTGGGACTGTGTTACTTCACTTAGCATATCAGCTTCTAGTTCCATCCATTTACCTGTAAATTTCATAATGTTTTCTTTCTTTACCGCTGCATAAAATTCCATTGTGTAGATGTACCACATTTTCTTTATGCACTCATCAATTGAAAGACACTGGGTTGCTTCCAGCTTTTCGTTATTGTGAAAAGAGCAGCAATAAACATAGTTGTGCATGTATCTCTGCTACAGGATGAATCCTTTGATTATACACTCAGGAGTTGTATGACTGGATTGAATGGTAGGTTTGTTTTTAGTCTTTTAAGAGTTCTCCACACTGCTTTCCATAGGGACTGTATGATTTTGCAATCCTACCAACAGTAAATGAGTCTTTCCCTTTGCCTACAACCTCTCCAGAATTTGGTATCACTTGTTTTCTTGATCTTACCAGGATAACATGAAATCTTAAAGTCGTTTTAATTTTCATTTCTTTAATTACTCATGATATTTAACTTTTTTATTTTATAGATATATTTTAATTTGAACTTTATAAGACACATAGCATCAAAATAACATGTATGTTTTAATGTATTTTTATAGTAGCAGTAGGTATTATATTTACTACAAAAGAAAAAGAAAATTACTCAGCTTGCCTTACAAATAAAGATTTGGTGCTAGGATCCATAAATGAGCGACATCATACTTTGTTTTTTTGGGACTGTGTTACTTCACTTGAAACTTGTGGTACCAAAAACCATCAAAATACAGTGATAATTTAACATGGAAATTCCATTTTTTTCTCCAACTTGTAATACACACACACACACACACACACACACACATCATCTGAGTTACAGGACTTTTTTTTTTTTTCTGCTTAAAATATATCATGTTTTCCCTAATGAAGTGCTTGAAGGTTCCTCCTTGGCAAACCCAAACAACCATCAATCATGCCCCCATGCTCCACACTGGGGTCCCTCCCCCCATGGTCACCCAAATGAGGTCCAGCAAGCGTGTGTCCTGTCTTGATCTTCCTGCACTAGCTTCCATGACACAGCCTGGGTAGTCCAACAATGCCAGTCTACACTCTGAAGAGGCTGAAAACCCAATAGCCACTCAGTCTACAAGCTGGATGTCTCAGTAGTCCCCATCTGGCATTGAAGTTTTGGAGGATTCACAAGTTTTATATCTGAAGTACAATTTCTCAGACCTTACTGATTATTTCTGGTTATACTTTCCTTTTGGATGCTTAAGGCCACACAGTTAAGCCAGATTAACCAAGGTTTTTGTTTTCTCAAGGTCAACTGAGGATCTGGTCCTCAATGGTCACTCAGGTTTTTTTTTTGGGGGGGGGGGCTGGCTCTTTTTCACTTTTCAATCACCAATTCCATCCATTCAAGGACAAAGTTATTTCTTGCTAGACCAGGCTTCTCTTTTTGATGCATGAGCAGACTTTCCTCTTTATAGGGTGGACACTAGCTGTTGCTTAGCCATCTTTACTTCTTCTCTTGAGAAGTTTCTGTTCACATCTTTAGACCATCTTTAAATTCAGTCATTTGTTTTCTTGCTCCTTTTTTTTTTTTTTGNGGCCTCCATGATACAGTCCAGGTAGTCCAACAATAGCAGTCTAATATTCTAACGAGGCTGCCACCTCCTTAGCTGTTTAAGTCCACAAGTGGGCTATCAAGCTGTCCCCATCTGGCATTGAAGGTTTGGACTCTTGGCAGAGAAATTAGTCTCAGTACATATTGGAAGGTTAAAAAGCTGTGTTCACATGCTTTGAAAGAGCAGGAGACCCCCAGGTTAAACTTTCAGAGATCACTTTGTACTTTTTAAGTTTTTTGAATTTTGAAAGGACTTTAAATCTTATACTTTAAAAATACATTGTATGGAAATTTTGGTACATTTCTTAATTAGTTTAGAACTATTCTTCCCCATTCTACCTCTCCCACCCTCCCCCGCAGAGCTTCGATGCATTCTGCCCTACAATCTGATCTCTTTTCTTGGTCTTCTGATGGAAATGGTTCATGCATAAGTTTATTGTTTTGGCAAAATTAACTGTTCATCAGTTCCTTCGAACAAGTATTCTTCGATTTTTTCCCTTTAATTTCATAATTGCTCCCAGAAATATGTCATATGTTGTACGTTCCACATAACCATAAAATTGACCAAGTCTGACGAATGAAGTTATTGATTAAGTTCACAAAACTCTGTTTAGGTGATTTACATTAATTCAATAGGTAGAGTTCGCATGCAGGTAATTAAGAAATACTCGGTTACTTTCGTACATAGCATAGCAATTTGATGTATTGTTTTAATGCACTGTTTTAATCAGTAGCATCAGGGTGTTATAATGTTATAAAAAAGAAAAAAAATTCTGACTGCAGTTTCCTTACAAATAAACGGTTAGTGCATTAGGAAGTATACACAAATAGGGTCCATTCTTTGTTTTTTCTGGGACATGTGTTACTTCACTTCAGCATTCAGCTCCTATCTAGTTCCACAAGTTTAACTGTAATTCTATAATGCTGTTTCTTTCCTTTACCAGCTGCATAAATTCCATTTGTAAGCTGTAACACTTATCTTTATGGCACTCATCAATTTGAAAGACAGCCTGAGGTTTCTGTCTCAGGGCTTTAGTTCGTCTTACATTGTGACACAAGAGCCAGCAAAACATGGTTGTGCATGTATCTCTGCATGACAGCAATAGAATCCTCTTGATTATACACTCAGCGAGCTTGTGATGATCTGGATTTGAACGTGGTAGTTTGTGTTTTTAAGTCTTTTTATAATTGTACATTTCTTATTGATTGTCCTCTAGTGCAATTTTCAAATACCAATCATTTTGCCAATTCAGTTCAGGCTAATTATCCCTTTCCCTCCCACCCCACCCCCACCTCTCGCACCCAGATTACAGTGCATCTGCCAATATACTTGTCCTGCATCTTTCTCGTCAGTTTTCTTTTTTTCATTTTTTAGCTACTAAGTGAATAACATAGTACTCAAGGCATCTCTTCGTTGCAAAACCAATCTGTCAGGTCTGTTGTGACCAAACCCCTTCAGCAGCCCCACACTCATCCAGGGGGCAAGACGGTGACCAGGTTTCATCATGACCTGTGATGTCAAATGAGTTCAAAGCACTAATCGCTGTAGTTTCACCATTACACCAAGACTTATCCACAATCGCTTTAGCTTTTTACATTCACACACGTCAACAATCAGAAAAGTGAACCTGATGCAAGACAACCTTTCCGTAGATCTAATTAGGCAGTTCCAGGCAGGTCGTTGCATTAATGCAAGAGGAGCGTAGGATCTGAGAGAAAGGAGCGACAGTGGATGGTGAGATCGGAAGCTGTAAAAACAGTCCACCTCTTCTAGTTCTGCTGGCCTAGTTGACTTCTGGCTTCTGTCAATTCGCGAATTCCTTTATGGGCTGACAGTTTGTTTCCAGGGACAGATACACCCTTTCTCGATCCTACTCTAATCGAAGCACAAGCAATTAATATATGCTTATAAGTAGCACTCGGTTTTAGTCGTTTTAAGAGTTCTCCACACCTGCTTTCATAGGGACTAGTATGATTGCAATCACTATTCCAACAGTGAAATGAGTCTTTCCGCCTTTGCGCTACCAACCTACTACTCAGAATATTGGTAAGTCCACTGGTCGTTCTTCTTTACTTACCTAGGCATAAGCATGATATATATCTTGAAAAGTCGTTGTTTAATTTTCGGATATTCTTAATTACTCAATGTATCTTAACTGTGTTTTATTTTATAAGATATATTTTAATTTGAACTTATAAGACCATAGCATCAAAATAACATGGTATTGTTGTATTGTTTTATAGTAGCAGTAGGTATATTATTTGACTACAAAAGCAAAAAGAAAATTATCAGCTTGCCTCAAAATAAAGATGTTGGTGCTAGGATTCCATAAATGCCGACATCATACTTTGTTTTTTTGGGACTGTGTGTACTCACTTGAAACTTGTGGTACCGAAAAACCATCAAAAACAAAAGTGATAATTTAACATGGAAATTCCATTTTTTTCTCCATATTGTACATACAACACACAACACACACACCACCACATCATCTGAGTTACAGGACTTTTTTTTTTTTCTGCTTAAATATATCATGTTTTCCCTATGAAGTGCTTGAAGTGTTCCTCCTTGGCAAACCCAAACAACCATCAATCATGCCCCATGCTCCACACTGGGGTCCCTCACCCCATGGTCACCCAACATTATAGGTCCGACAAGGCGTGTTGTTCTGTCTTGATTCTTCCTGCTACTAGCGGTCCATGACAACAGCCCTGGGTAGTCCACTAATGCCAGGTCTACAACTCTGAAGAGGCACTGAAAAACCAGTAGCCACTCGATCTAGCAAGCTGGATGTTCATGTCCCCATCTGGCATTGAAGTTTTGGACGATTCACGGGATCTCTAGTTTTATATCTTGAAGTACAATTTCTCAGACCTTACTGATTATTGGTTATACTTTCCTTTTGGATGCTTAAGGCCACACAGTAAGCCATTAACCAAGGGTTTTTTTTTCTAAGGTCATGAGGTTGGTCCTCAATGGTCACTCAGGTTTTTTTTTGGGTTGGGGGGGGCTCTTTCTTTTTCACTTTCAATCACAATTCACTCCATTAAGACAAATTATTCTTTGCTAGACCAGGCTTTTCTTTTTGATGCATGAGAGGACTTTCCTCTTTATGGGTGGACACTAGCTGTTCTTAGGCTTAGCCATCTTTACTTCTTCTCTTGAGAAGTTTCTGTTCACATCTTTAGACCATCTTTAAATTCAGTCATTTGTTTTCTTGCTCCTTTTTTTTTTTTTTGGATAATTTATATAATGTGGATGTAAATGCTCTGTCAGTTGTGTCAGTGGTGAAGATTTCTTCCCAGTCCGTGGGTTTTCTTTTCACTTCTTTGATTGTTGCTTTGGCTGTACAGAAGCTTTTGAGTTTAATGAGTTCCAACTTGTTGATTTTTGACCTTAGTTGCTGTGCAGCTATTTTCTGGTTTAGAAAGTCTTTTCCTATGCCTATTACTTGTAGGTTACTGACAACATTTTCCTCTATAATTTTCAGAGTTTCAGGTTTCATATTGAGGTCTTTGATCCATTTGGAGTTGATTTTTGTACAGGGTGAAAGTTAGGGGTTTAGTTTTATTCTTCTTCAGGTGGTGATCCAGTTTTGCCAGCACCATTTGCTGAAGATGCTGACTTTCTCTATTGAGTCTGAAGGAAACATTATATTGTTTTACATTGTAATATTAATATGAAATCTCGGTGATAAGTAAAGGAGGGGTGGTATTTAAAGTGATGTGTTTGAGAGTCAAGTTGACAAAGGTTCAGTGTCCCAGAAATCTTTTGTTAACTCTATATACTTGGCTAGAGGGGATCTCAACTAGAATTTCCTCCCTTGATTTCTCCTGTGGCCAATTGGTGGGGCACATTCTTGTTTTCTTTTCATTTTATTAAAGTTTGTGCATTTTACACAAAATTTCTTAAACAAATTTATACCCCTTCCTTGTCTCCCACCTTGCCAGTATTCATACATTCTGCTCTGCGTGTCTTGCGTCTTTTTCTCAGACTTTTTAAAATTTTTGATGCAGAAGTTTACTGCTTCAGTCAGTTTGTTGACCCAGTCTTTTTGTTGTTTGTTCTTTCTAATTTGTATCACTTCAAAATATGTATATATACACATCACACATATACCAAAATTATGACATCTGAAAATAAATTATAGGCTAATTCCCAAAACATGTTTAAAGATTCACACTTTGACAGTAGAGTTGTAAAAATATTACATTTAATTTCCACATTACATAATAAGTTGATGGGTAACACCAGGTATTATTATATTTTCTAGAAGAAATGAGTTATACAGTCTGCAGTTTGCCTTACAAATAGGGATTTGATGTTAGGATCCACAGATGAGGGACACCATTAGTCATCTGTGGGACTGTGTTACTGACCTAAGCATAATGGTTTCTAGTTCCATCCAGCCTGTGAAGTTCATGATGTCCTCTTTGTGTAGATGTACCGCCCTTTCCTTTATCTACTCATCAGTTGAGGGACACTTGGGTTACTTCCAGATCTTCACTATTGTGAAGAGAAATACAAGCAATAAACATAGATGTCCATGTACCTCTGCAATAGGATGAGTCTTGTGGGTATATCCAGGAGTGGTATGACTGGGTCAGGTGGTAGATCCATTTTGAGTCTTTTAAGAGTTCTCCACACTGCCTTGCATAGTGGTTGCATGAGTTTGGATTCCCACCAGCAGTTAATGAGTGCTCCCCTTTCCCCACAACCTCTCCATCATTTGGTATCATTCATTTTCTTGATCATAGCCTGTCTTACTGGGGTGAGATATATCTTAAAGTGGTTTTAATTTATGGTTCCTTAATTATTAGCGATGAACACTTTTTAAGTTGTTTCTCAGACATTTTTACTTTCTTCATTGAGTGATCTGGAAGGGCATGGTCCAGTTTGGGCAGTGGCACTCTTAGGCTGGTGGTCTCATGTTGTATAAGAAAACAGGTTTAGCACAGGATAAGCAAGACCACAAGCATTCCTTCATAGTCTGTATGCAGGTCCTTGTCCTGACTTCCTGTTTTGGCTTCTTCTGATGACGGACTGTATTGTAAGTGAAATAAGCCCATTCCTCCCCAGGTTTGATCAGGATTTTCATCACACAATAAAAAGTAACTAAGACCTCTACTATTCATCATTCCACAGGACTGTTTGACATTGAATCAAAGCTAATCCAGAAAGACCAAACATATAAGCACCCACAGTCTTCTCACACACCATAATTCCTCTCCACCATGTCTGTGGTCAACACATGGTGAATTTCCAGGTTTATGACAGGACAGGGTTATACAATAAAATATCACAACATGTCTCATGGTTCTCCTGGGGGCATATTGTACTCAACGAGACAGACAGAAGTAGTTAATATATATTATGATAAGGGAATTTTCTATATGGAATCCAAAGAGGAGAATGAGTAAATTTAAGCTTGGAGGGAAAATATCAAAAGATATTAATTTTGGAGAAATTGATACAAGATGTGAAGGTGGAGCATGCAGGATATTTGGGCAAAGGGGCAAAGGGGTTTTGTGAAATCTTGGTGAACAGAAACACCTGATCACCTAATGGATAGCTAGCTAATGGTGACAGAAATGGTAGTATCAGTGTCCTTGTTTTGCAGCAGGATGTGTTGCAATGGGTCACCATAAAGACCTACCTACACCAGGTCACAGAAGGCATTCTATGTTGTGTTGAAGACTTTTTTATTTTTTAAAATCTAGTAATTTCCTATTATCAACTGAGATAAACAAGGTGGTGTACCAGAGATGACATTTTCTTGAAGGGTCTGAAAAGAAGCAGAATTTTTCTTGAAGTCAATATAAATATACTTGTATTTAAACTGGGTGTGCATCTTACTAAAAATTTTTAAATCATTCAAACTAATTGAAGAATTGTATTTTCCAAAAAAAGAGGGGGAAATTTCATATTATTAACTGGGACATTCAACTATGATTTCAGTCAGACAACAGCCAGGGACAGCCATGTGACCAAGATAATGACTTACTTCAAACCTTTTAGATTCAACCTCAAAAATCATGATGGTACTTGCTAACCAACATATACATCTCATCTTAGCCTTCAATTCCAAAGTACCAAAGTTTCAATAACATGGCATAGAAAATCCTCAGGTATTTGTAATAATTAGGAACAACATATAATATAGTATATGCCATAGATTCGTCTCCCCACAGAGTTTTACTTCCTCTGAGAGCTGCAAATGAACATTTTCCATTTGTCTCAAAGCTACTGATTAATCAAGTCTAATTTTTATAGTGAGGAAAATTTAAAATGATGAACATTAATCTCAATTATAGCTATTATGCTGTTTACTCTTATCTGTCATCATATTTCATAAAATTAACACTCTAAAAATTAAGCCTGGGGTCGAACAGATAAGTGCTTGGCTCTCTGGCTTGATCCACAGGACCTATGTAAATATACCAGGCTTAGTGGAAGACATTTGTACTGCCAGAATTGAGGAGACAGAGATGGGAAAGAATATTCCCTTGGCCACAGGTCAGCCAGTCTGCCTTACTTGGAGAGCTTCAGCCCCATTAAAATCCAGTTTCACAGGAAATAGCTTCCTTTGCCATATCTATATGCACACACACACACACACACACACAAACGCACATGTGCACACACACACACTCACACACACCCATACATATTCACATGTACATAAACACAGAAATTAAAAAAAAACAAGTATTTAAACTATGAATATATGAAAGCAAGGGTATCAGAATGAGATAATCCTTTGCATAATATGGATTGTAATTTCTTTGTGATTGGTCCTTAAATTTTTCAAAGGAGTGTGTGATGCATCCTGCCCTCTGATTCTGTTTTGAAGAATTCCTAGAGCTATGATGGAAAATTATTTATCTATTCATTTAGCTTTCTGTTTATTTAGGTAACAAATACCTAGAACATATTTAAATATTAAAATTATACATAGTTCACTGCAAAATATTTATCTTTAAAAAAAATTAAAGGATTGACTTTGTTGAGCATTAATGTGTTCTATCTTGGTTCTCTTCACATTCTCTCTGTTTGGTACCTGGCTCTTCTACCTGAATGTCATGGAGATTGTTGCAGTTCGCCTTCTTTTAGTATAGACCAGATGTTCTAGGCAATCAACTCATTTGAAATTAGTTGGAACTGGGAGATCCCAGATGTTGTAATCTAATTCTGGTTAAGTCAAAAGGCTTCATTATTATCAGTTCAAAATATTATGCAGCATAATAAAGTGTTCACATATTTCTGATTCAATTGATCTTTCCCTGTCATGGTATGCCAGAACCTCTCACTGTTACGCAGTAGCCGGAAATGCAGCTTCACAAGCTGTGGTAATTGTCATGATGCTGATCTGAGAAATTTTATTTGTATACATAGCAATCATTAGTGATTGATTTTTGTTATGATTCTGCTAGGAGCTGATTGAACACAACAGGAAAAGTGTGTCTTATTGTCATTTGCAGAGGATGGACACTCTGAGAGGCTTCTTTCATGACCATCTCTTTTAAATGCCTTCTTGTTACCTATAAACAAATTGATATAATAGTTCTAAAACCTATATATTTTCACCACAAACCCACTTTAAAAATCATATACAACTATTATTTTTTAAGTGTCAAGTTCAATTTGAACTGGTATATTAGAGTTGTGTCATGAGATTTACAAATGATTATCTCTAAACAAAATAATAGCCAACTGCTTTAAAATAGATCATGCCCAAACTACACAAGTTAATGCAGCCCCAATTTTGTATTAGCATTGTTAAATTAATTGAATTGACTTTGCAATTTTCTGGTTATTTCAGTCTTAACCACTGAATCAGATCCAATCTGTATTGGCTCACTCAATTTGTGACAAGCGGCTATTACTATAGCTAAAGGAACAATTCTGAGTCTATTAAGGAAGGATTACTTTTAACAATCTAAAAAGAAGTTTCAGATGTGCAGTACATACCAGTGTAAATTCATGTACAGCACAATGATAGTATTATCAACAATGAACTTTCTGGTGCAAGACTCTCTCTCCCTTGCCTCTTCAATCCTCTCTCTCTCTCTCTCTCTCTCTCTCTCTCTCTCTCTCTTTGCCTTTCACACCCTCTTCCACTTTCACTCTGCATGCTCTTTCACTTCCTTCACTCTTTAAAAAAACAATGAACTTTCTATATGAAGAAGCGTTTCACGTAGTGTAAATATACTATGGTTCTTGTAGGCTGTGCTTTGCTTGTGTAAGTACAATCTATGATATTTGCAGAATGGCAAAAATGCTTAATGTTGCATCTTAGAATGCTTCTTCATCAATAAGCCATATTTAACAGAAAGAAGTAGTAAAAAATAATGATTTTTCCCCTAAAATGGAAAACAGTAGTTACAAGTGAGTAAAATATACTCACTAGTTCATTGGCATGTAACATTCAATTATTGTTCATTTTGATAGTAAAAATAAAGGTACTTTGCAGGAAAGAATCAAGGCTCTTCATGAAATAAAGTGTTAAAATGTGCCACATTGTCCAGGAATACAAGGAGAAGACTCAGTGGATTTCACAGAAGGCATTCTGAAACCTTTGCCTTCTCTTTTATTATTATCTATTTGATGAGTCTGCCATCTGTATTATAATAATGGATATTAAATTATTATGTGTCTTATAAATACCCCAACTTCATCTTCTTAAAAGTCTTCTGAAACTTTAATTGAGAAATTCACCTTCATTTGAAAAGGTATGGTATATAGGAAATTGATCACTGCTAAGCTTTTAGTTTTAAACTCTACATTTAATTTCTTTTAATACTTAATTTTTCATAAACTTTGAAGCCATGTATAAGTTTTGCATTAAGGTTAGAGTTAAGTTATGCTCAATGCATATGGTATCTTGGTAAATTTAAATACATTTTGTGAGGTTTTACAAATATATCCTTGGTAATTTTGTCTTTTTCCAAAAAAATCTTCTGTGGTTACAGTGATGGCTTAGCTTTTATGAGCACTTGCCTACTCCTGCAGAGGAGTTATGTTCTGTCCCCCAAAACCAAATAGAAGCTAACAAGTTCTGTAATTCCAGTTCCAGGTGATCAAGCACCATCTTTTCATCAACAAGGATAGTTTACAGCACAGTACACTTATATATGTTGAGACTAAACACACACACACACACACACACACACACACACAAGAGGCATCCAAGGATAATAGCTGTCATTGATTGCTTACACTTACATCAAAAGGCAGAACTGAAGTACCACTACTGTAGAATGCTCTCATTCAAGCATAACAGCCACAACCATCTTCAGCAGCACTAATTACTGGAAGAGACCCTCAAGCTCAGACCTGCTGATACTTCATCATAGGAGGATGGTTTGTGGAAGGCAATTATACCCTTGCCTATGCTCTACCTACTCCTTCCTACACATTCTTCCTCCTACCTATATGTAATTCTGGAGATGTTCTTTCCTTGAAAGGTGATAAAGTATACAGAAATTGGGACATTTGCTCAAGGGACAGAATCTCTACACAGCTATGAGGAATTCATCATCCATGCTGAGTTGAAACATTCGAACAAGGAAGCTGCTTTGAGTTCATATATTCTCTGTAAGAGGTCTGGTGCTGTGTTGTAAACAGGGCACAAACATCCAAGAACCTAGTCTTCAATCTCCTTTCCCTTTATATGTAGATATCAGATTATTCCTAGTCTTACACAACATCAGGGTACAATATTCCTGAGGCAGAAAAGTGTGAGAGAGCCAAGAGGAAACAAGTAACTGGTGTAGAAACCATAGTGTGTATCAGAGATCAGATTGAGCACTTTTTCAATACTCCCTCTTTTCTGTTTTCCTCCCTCCCTCCCTCCCTCCCTCTTTCCCACCCTCCCTCCCTCCCTCCCATCCTTCCTTCCTTCCCTCCCTCCTTCTTTCTTTTTGTAGCTGATGACTTGACAGTCCTGTGTTGTCTTACCTTCTCACCACAATCTAACAGAAGTCTCTGTTCTTACTCTCCAAGTTCCTTTTTCTTGATGATTTTGCTTTGAGCTCTGTTCTAGTAAAAGGAGCTGTGTTCTTGTACATTCTCTTACTCAAGAATACAGATTTATGTTATAAATCCTATTCAAATTAAAGGCAATAATAACTGCTTTTGTCATTGTATTCATTTCCATCTTCTGCCTCATTTCTGTGCCCTTCTTTATTGATATACTTCTTGGGAGTGTTACCACACCCACACTACTTGAACTTCTGAACCTGAACTTATTTTTCTCTTTATCACAGCTTGAATTTAGTTTCTACCCTATATACTTTCACTCAGTTTTTTATTGAAATGTCACTTGGCATTTCTTACACCTCATATTATTAAATGTTGAACAATAATTGATGTATTCAACTATTTCTTTAATTTGCGTAATCTTGTTCACACCCTGACAGGAGGAACCACTGACCATTTGCATGTACTGCTCATTTTACATTACCACCTTGTCTCCTCATCTCTTTTGCTTTGTTTCTTATTCCTTGTGATTGCTGGGTGTGGTGGTGCACGCCGTTAATACTAGCACTTGGGAGGCAGATGCAGGCAGATCTCTGTGAGTTCAAGGCCAACCTGCTCTACAGAGTGAGTTCTGGGACAGCCAGAGCTACAGGGATACCTTTTCTCAAAAAAAAAAAAATCAGTTTCTTATTCCTTGTGAAACTTATGCCACATTGTTTCCATTGGTATTTTAGTGCTTCCTTCAAAAGTCTCATGAACCTAGACTTTTCCCAGGTCCAGTCCTTGTTATCTCAATTCCTACTTGATATTTTTTGTGTTGATGTCTCTTGTGTAGAGTAAACATGGACTAAGGAAAAGATCTCTCTCCCGACTCTGGTCCTAAATTAGTATGTATCGTGAATGGTGCAATACTTTATTAAATTATCCAAGGAAGAAAATTTTGAACCATTCTGTATCCTGTGTTTGTCTCTCCACCATGATGTTCATTATTCTCCTTGTTATATTTATTATTTGATCTTTAATCATTTGTTTTTGCTTTCTGTAAGGACCCTGCTGATTGCTGTCTCATCAGGGAAATAATCTCTTAATTTCTCCACTCCTGATTCCCTAACAAATTCTGAAGGATTCTTCATAAACCAGACATAAGAGAACAAATTTTAGACACCATAAATTTGATATATTTTGTTTTAAATGCTTTCTTATTTTTTCAGATTAAAATATGAGGTCTTTCCCTTAGGTTACTAAGTTCTCCGCTCAGTCTTAAATTCATCTTCCTAGTACACATGCTTTCAGATGTGCGTTCTTTAATTATGCATACTGCTGTCTATTCCAAGGAGGGCTCCATCCACACTTCTGTGTCTGGTAAGATCTATCCATGCAATTTTTTTTTTCTTTTGCCACAATCCCTGTTGGCATCTTGTTTTTTCATTTGTAGTTTGAGGAAGAATAATTTTCCTTTATTATATTTATTCTATGGACATGACCTTTGCTGTATTGCATGTGAATTTATTTTCCCCAAACATCATGATGTTTCATCAAAGGAAACTGCTAATTCCATTGATTTAATGTCATGTAAACAGCTTCAACCTCTGTGTGTGTAGAAAAAACCAGTAACATCTATTTCTACTAAAAGCCTGGGATATAGTAAGAAAAGTTTGCTATTAATTAAGCAATGGGTACTGACTTAAAACATTGTAAATAAGGCAAACTGAAACAACTAAATCTTTTTTGTGGTACATCTACACAGTGGCGTTCTATGCAGCGGTAAAGAAAGATGACATCATGAACTTTGCAGGTAAATGGCTGGAGCTAGACGATATCATGCTGAGTGAAGTAACACAGTCCCAGAAAAACAAATGACGAATGGTATCACTCATCTGTGGATGCTAGTGCCAATTACCTAATTGTATGGCAAACCGAGCAGTCTGGTTGATGCTGGGATGGAGATCCTCCACTTAGAGCTCTGCCATGCAGTGTCAAGCATCGTGTCCCTGGGCATCTTTGCCCTCAAGACTTTGGAGAGCCATCGTCTGGACCATGTGAAGTACAGAGATGTACCCATATCCCTTTCTCTACACTAGCCTGGAAAGGCATGCCTCCTTTGTATTTATATTTGACTTAGACAGAAGCTTTCTTGACAGCTCTCCTTTAACCCTTTCTGAGTCCCTGCTCCAATGCTTCATAGAAGTCCCCTTAATGACTGTCTTGGCCTCAGCTAATA
Source organism: Rhizomys pruinosus (assembly GCA_009823505.1). Lineage (NCBI taxonomy): Eukaryota > Metazoa > Chordata > Mammalia > Rodentia > Spalacidae > Rhizomys > Rhizomys pruinosus. The sequence goes on from VZQC01010902.1 coordinate 2,744,236, forward strand.
TGTATTTCAGAATCTTCTACCTCTATCCCTTTTTCATTTCCTCAGCTTCTTTCAGAGTTTTATTATAATTTTGTTAGAGCAGTAACAGATTTCTCTACAATACTCTCTGATTTTTCTGAAATAAAATAATGATAAACTATGATGGACAAATAAGAGAAATGTGTATGATTATACTCTGGTTGTCAGCATTGTCAGATTTGATTAGGATAATCCTTTATATGTACATGCCTCATGCATGCATGACTGTGTGTGTGTGTGTGTGTGTGCTTGTATTGTGAAAAGAAGCTGTGTCTGCAAAGGCTGAGTGAATGATTAGAACTACAGTGCTGTGGAGAGATTGGGGTGTTACAGGTCCAGAGCTTAATTACAATTTATCTTGGGTTATCTTAGCCTATAAAATAGTCATATCCTTGCCCACTTATATATTCAACCAAACATCCTGTAACAAACAATGAAAAAGTTTGAATAGACCCCTGGTTTTCTGCAATCACAGGGTTAAGAATGCTGTCAGTATCTGAAGTCTAATGCAGAATTTTCCCTTTTACTGTAATTTGCCTGTAAGCAGTGTGTTGATTTATGGTATACTTTCTTCAATTACAATAAAACTTCTTTAAATGATTTCACGTATGGGAATGTGGAATTTGGGAAGACCCAATTCTGTTTCCCAGGCTATGGTCACTCATAGTTTGCTCCAGAATAAACTATCCCTTACACATCCTGGAGGGGAGAGTTGTGTTATAGCATCTGCTATGTGTATGCATACAGAAACATCTGTGTGACGATCAGAGGAAAATTTTCAAGAGTGGGTTTTCTTCTTGCACAGGAAATGTCCTAGAGATCAAACTGATGTTATCAGGATAACAGCAACTTCCTCTATCAACAAGGCATGTTTCTGCTATATAAATAATCCATGGTATAGTATATTTACAACTTATGTGAATTCTGCTCTTTACTACCATCTACCCCCCAAAAAATAATAATCTAGTTGAATTCCATAAATGAACTAAGAGCACTACAAAAGGATATTTTTCCCAGAAAAGTTTTGTGCAAGATTTATGATTGCTATATTTCTCTTTCTATTTAAAGCTGCAATAGTCTGTAGGCTTTGTTTAAAAAAAAAAATCAGCAACTATAATTTTTCAACCTGGGAGGACTGGTGAATGCTCACATAAAGATGTGTTTTGTTGTTTGCTTAATGATACATCTTCTCTCACCTCACATAAGAGACACGGCAGGGTTTTACCCTGACAATGTCACAGCTGTTGCAAATTCCCTTTCTTAGTCATTTCCCGGCTTTTACAGTCTATGCAGCTGTCAGCAGCAATGGTTTTTTCTTTGTTAGGCAGGGAATGTCTAAACTTATAATTAGACCTCAGTTATGAAAATGTAACTAGTTAATCATAGCTTTCATTTGGGCTCTTTGCATTCCAAAGGTATTCGAACAGAGCCAAGAATGGTAGGACATCTCAAACAAAGAGGGCTTGAATTGCTTCAGCATTGACTTTCTGCTTCACATGCAGATAGTCATCTTCAGCACATCACCTACAATTATCATGTGAACTGCTGTTTAGCATCTTTAAGTCACCTACAATGTTTGCACCACCTGTAACACCTTTATTCTATCTTGCTATGCCCCCTTCTTTGGTGCAATTATTTTATTTACAAAACTGACACCCTATGTATGACCAAAACAATAATAAAATCAATCAGGGAATTTTAATACTGAAGTGTACAACCAAATCGGTGTGATTAAAACTACAAAACAATAAATTTTAAATTAGCTTCAACTGTGGCTTATGTTAAACTAGATCATTTATTAGGATCAGGTTAGTTACAGTTTAGTCTGGTCTTATTTACCATATTTACCTTTCCCTCTTTTAACTAATTATTTTTGCATCTCCCCTCACACTCTACTACTCCCCCCAGACCTGACTTCATGTGCTTTATTATTACCTCTTTAAGACTTTATGGACTCTTTTTTAATTTTTTATTAATTTTATTTATTTATGTATGTGTATGAATGTACTGTCTGCATGCAAGTTTGTGCACCCGTGTCGTGCAATGCCGTGGAGGTCAGAAGAGGGTGTCAGATTCCCCTGGAGCTGCGCTGGAGTTCTCCTGGAATTGGAGTTCCGACGGTCTTCGGCCGCCATGTGGGTGCTGGGATCGAACCCGGGTCCTCTGCAAGAGCTGATCTGCGCTCTTAACCTTTAGGCCATCTCTCCAGCCCCAACTTATGGACTTTTTTTTTTTTTTTTTAATTAGTTTTTATTGCTGCTTTGTGCATTTATACATTTTTCCAAATTCAGTTCAGCTTATTTCCCTTTTCCTCCCCCCCACCCTACCCATCCCAAATCATGCATTGCCATAACTGTCCTGCATCTTTCTCTGTTTTTTTTTTTTTTCATTTTTAGCTATAAGGTTAATCCATGAGTACAGCCTCCTTCATGCAAAACCAATCTGCAGGCTGTTGTGCCCAAAACACTACAGCCCCACATCCAGGGGGGGTGACAGGTTTTTGTTCAATCCAGTTGATCAAATGAGTGTCCAGACTACATTGCTGTAGTTTCACCTTCCCCCCCATCGCAGCCCTTACATTTTACCACCCCCCTCTTCCGCAGGTTGTTCCCTAGGCTTAGAAAAGGGGCACAGGTGGATGAGAGGTAAAACAGTCCCATCTCTCTGGAGCTTTGATTGGATCTGGTCAATTCTGGCGTTTCCTTTCATGGGCTGACCGTTTGTCCAGGAATAACCTTTCGATCCTACTATGAAGAACAAGCAATTAGTATATATAGGTATTTAAGCAGCCCTAATGTTATGGTAGGTTACTTACATAGACACTATGTTTGGATAGTTAACTCATGGAATTACAATTTTCCCCTTGTTAAATATGACAGGGTCTTACTGTGGCTTATAACATCTCCTTACTAGAGGATGTAAGCTTTGTGGCATCAGCCATGGGTTATTTCTCCAAGGGGGAGCCATAGCCAATTAGATTTGGGATATACAGGCACGCTGGCTGCCTCTGCTGCACAGTATTTCAGGCAGGTGAGGTGTAGTGGTGCTTGCTGCAGGTGGGTTCTTGCTTGACTCAGGGAGACCATATTGCTTTATTGGTTTAGTGGCCTTTGGTAACACTCTCTGGCATTCAGAGGCCATCTGTACACTTGCAGTGTGGTCTCAATACATCCTCCCTGTATTAACGTCAGGTCTTCGGCAGCAGGGTTTATTGCCTCTCCTCCTGTAGGTATCCCAACTTAGAGGCAAGGGGCCCTTACCTTTGTGGGCCTTGGATCCCTTGGCCAACATCCCCCTGGTAGACAATCCATTGCTGATGTCAGAGCTCCTGTATTATATATTTTGCCTGAGTGCATAGCCCTAGGACTTTAGTATTATATTTGGTTCTGAACTGAGGTAATCCCTCCACAGTTCCCATGTCGTAGTAGCAATTAAAGAAAGCAGTTTACCGGTTTTATAAGAGATACCTCTACAATAGTTGTCTCAATTTACATTGGGGAGGACCTCATCATTGTCATATTTCTCCTGTTCTATGGGGGGAAGGCAAGGAATCTCTCATATCAGAACTTTGTGGCACCTAGAAGAGTTTCATTAGGACTCACTTATAACTAGTTGTTTCATGTAGGATCCACAGAGGGTTCGATGTTTATGGCAATCTGGGCTTTCTTCCTTTGAATTTCAGATGGGTCAGCTTTCTTGCCTCTTTTTGGTATATCCTGCTCAATGCAAAGCTGTATCTTTCTTTCTCAGCTGTTATTTGGTGACGTTTTGTCCCTGTTGAACAAACAAATCTTTTCTCATATTAGTTTTAAGATTGAATTGAGGGTTTGATGAAAAGGTTTCATGTCCTTCTGTATCCCCCCCCTTTTTTTTAGCGTATGAGTCTCAGAAGACGTTGTATTATACAAAACTATAGGAGTGGAGTTCACGCACATTTCATCACATTCAACCATGTTGTTTTGGGTGACTATATATGATTAACTTGGGAAGCAGACTTGAATTCTTAAGTTAGACGTAAAATCTACGGTAAAGAGAAATGTCTACAAGAGTGATCTATACAACAGAACAAATTATAGAGAAACATTTGTAGTGTCAATCCCAAAGTTTTGCTCTACAGATTTTATGTAAAGAAATGTGGGCAACAGCGAATTATATCTCCATTTAACTTCGGCTGCATTACCATTTTTATCACGATTCTGTAAACCAAGTTGTTTACTCTACACATGTTATTTTACTTTTTTTTTTTTTTTTTTTTTTTTGTATGGATCATGTTAGTCTGCATGCGGTTTGTTGCACCGTGTCGTGCAATGCCGCGGAGGTCAGAAGAGGGTCTCGGATCCCTTGGTTGACTTGAGTTCTCCTTGGAATTGGAGGTTCACACGGCTCTCTGCACCATATGGGGCTGGGGATCGAACCCGGGTCCTCTGTAAGAGCGGTCGGCGCTTTTAACCGCCTAGGCCCTCTCTCCAGCCCTACTTTTACTTTGACTAAGTCCTAAAACACACCATGTTTCATGTAGACAGTGTCTGGCAAAACTGGATACTTGCTGAGCTTCACGTCAAATTAATTATGCATTAATTGAATATAACCCGTGTCCCTCTCCCACCCATCCCCCCCTTTCCAATTCACTTTCAGTCATTTTCTGATGCAGTCTTCTGTTGTTCTTTTACTATGGCCTCCTTCCATGAGAAATATTTATAGTCTGGGTTTTTGGGTACTAGCATCCACATAGAGGCGACACCATTTGTCGTTTTGTTTTTCTGGGATGTGTTACTTCACTTCACATGATGTCTTCAAGCTCCATCCCTTTACCTGCAAATTTCATGATGTTGTTCCCTCTTTATCTGGATAGTATTCCATTGTATACATGAACAACATTTTCTCTATCCACTTCGAAGTTTGAAGGGCACATGGGCTGGTTCCAGGCTTTTTGCTATTGAACAAGCTGCAATAACATAGATGTGCATGTTGTATCTTTGCAGTAAGAGTACGTTGTGTCTTGTGGGTATAACCCACGAGTGGTATGGACGGGTTCAATGGGGAAGGCTCATTTTGAGTCTTCTAAGGGTTTTCTCCACACTGCTTTCCATAGGGCTGTACAAGTTTACCATTCCCACCAGCAATGGATGTTTTTTCCCCTTTCCCCAAAACTCTCCAGCACTGGTATCATCTGTTCTTGATCCTAGCCAGCTTATTGGAGTAAGGTGATTATCTCAGAGTGGTTTTAATTTGCCTTTCCTTAATTATCAGCGATGTTGAACACTTCTTAAGATGTTTCTCGGCCATCTCAAACTCCTCCTCTGTGAGGTCTCTATTCAGATCTTTGCTCCATCTTTTGAATGACTCATTTGTTTTCTTTCTTCTTGTCTTTTTGAGTAGCTTGTATACTCTTGAAATCAATGCTTGTCGGATGTACCTGCTGTGAAGGTTTTCCTCCCACTCTGTGGGTTTCTCCTCACTTCCTTATTGCTTCCTTGATGTACAGAAGCTTTTAGTTTAATGAATTGGTCCCATTTGTCAATTGTGATCTTATTTCTTGTGCAGCTGCTGTTGATTTAGGAGTCTTTTCCTACACCTATGTCTCTTAGATTTCTGCCAAAGTTTTCTTCCATTTCTCTTTATCACCTCCCAGAGTTTTGGGTTTCAGTTGAGGTCTTTGGTCCATTGGAGTTGACCTTTGTACAAGGTGAGAGGTAGGGGTTTAATTTCATTCTTATCAAGTGGTGACCAGTTTTGCCAGCACCACTTGCCTGGAAGATGCTGTCTTTCTTCCATTGTGT